>JACGWL010000004.1:1698772-2298772 GCA_034509725.1 Sesamum angolense | reverse complement strand
GCATCCCCTCGCCTCTTAAGTAGGCGAGTCCTATATATATGTTTTTTAATCAGATGCTATAAGATTAATAGTAAAATTGAGATTTTAAAACTCTTTATGATCAATTATTGGGTAGAGATTTTGAATTAAGTACCAAGTACATGAAAATTTGCCTACTTATATAATTATATTTGTAACTTATTATTTTGTTATTTTTTTTATGAAATTGTTAATATATTGAAATCTATAATTCAATGAAATTATTGATATATTTAATAAAATAATAAATCTATTATTAAGTAGGAATAATATCCCACACATATAATGATTAACGAAGCTCAAATCTATAACTTATAATATTATGAAGTTTCAATTTCACCAATTAAATTACAACTCCTTAACAATATATTGATATATAATATGCACAGCAACACCATGTAACTCTAAAATTATTGAGTCCATTTCCAAAGCACTGACAAGATACAGATTCCCACTCCCCTTCAACACGAAGCCAAACTCGTGGTTCAGAGTAGCGACTGCTGATATCTTGGTCCCTTCCAAGTAGGCAAGTACCATATTACTAGTTTGTACAGGTTTTGTGCATGTGACTCTATACTATGCTTGTGAACCATAATTTCTTATTTACTTTAAATTATTCAAATCAAAATAATCACATATGATACATCACAAAAATTTTAAATTGTATATCAATCACACAATAAATATATTATATTTGTTATATAATTTATTTGAATTTAACCAAATCAAATCTGAATTAGAATTCCCAACTTGTAAACTTGACATTCAGTACGCCACTTTTGTAGTGGCGTAATATGTTTCGGTGAGACCAAACTAAATTTATGTAGCAAAATCATGAAACATCATAATACGCCGTGTTTGTTTCATTTGAAAATTTCTATAATAGTCCACTAAAATAATTGACAAAAACAGAAAAGTACAAACAATTTCTCCACTCACCAAACAAACGCAACAGTAAATTTGCATCAAACTTGATAATTGAGAAGACTGTCAAGAAAATACTTTTACTTCAAGTATTCAATGATAATCATAAACATCTACCGGTCGTTATTAAAGAGGAGAAGTAATTGTTCATAATTGCAAGAAGTCACGTCCTGCTTCAACATATCATTATTTAGCATCAAGGAGTACGATTTCAGACTATTACTTCAATTCTGCACCTGATGCACTGATATTGACACATGCCTTAAAAAAAAAAGAATATGCATCGATCTATACAAAGCACCGAATGCAGCATGAACAAATTGATATTCACGCGGGCTTTTAATGTCAATCGAAAAATTAGATGCAAATTTACTTACTACCTGTACTTTGGTCCCCCCTTATGCAAATGAGAGATACATAACAGAGCAGACAATGATGGAAACTAAACAATCCTCAACTAACAAGCTCCATCCCCACACCAGTGAAAAAAAGCAAATCTTCCAACCTTGATTCTTATCTCCATCTTGTACAAGATCAGTCCTTCGACACATAAAAGATCTCTCTCTGCCAGATTTAATGAGTTTAACATGAGAGGATAAGGTTGAAATAGGACCAACAATGTCTTCAGGCTTGACTTTATTCCCGGATCCAAAACTATCGTACATAACTCGTAATACACAAAATTGTATCCAGTTTGGGTCGGGTCGAGACTAAATCCAACAGATAATAGACTTAACAAGCATAAATATAAACTGGTCCAAACGCAGAACATTTTTCACTGTCAAATAAGAAGTGAAATTAAAAGAGTCATCAAATGGGGAGGAAAAAAATAATAAATTGAAAAGCGACATAAATCAGAGGTAATCCAAATACTTGCATGTATTTACAAGGAGAAAAGTTTTGAAACATTTTGGTGCTTAATATTTTACTTCTATAGTTCGAGACCATAGAACTGCTAAGTCTACTGTTCCAGATCACCTCATCGCATTTAAGAGAACTTTGGCGTACTACATCTTTCTAATTTTGTGTTCCCATGACTCCCTCTCCTACAGGAGATAAAACAACTGCCCACTCTTGCGGAGCCTTCACTGTGACAGTTAATCACAAATGGACATATCCCCTTAGATGATTCTCTGAGGTGCCATATAGACTTGCAGCTATCGCAAACAATGCATAAATGTAATCAACCCCCAGCACCATCATTGTATACGCTTACAATCATGTGATGCATAGTAGAAGGAACCAGCAGTTGCCCGAGAACCATATTGCTCCAGCGCATTGTTAAAATAAGTCAAACTAGCTTACCTAGTCATACCATTGGACATTTGCTAAAGGATGGAGCGCAAGAAAATGCCTCCAGACCATTCCCTTCTGTCAAATATAATTCTCACCGTAGTGTTCATAATTCTGCAACATCCCAAACAGAGCAATCAGTCTTACTAAAATATCAAAGCAATAGGTGATGGATTGCATAAGGACAAAAGACAGATGACCTCCCCCACGTTGGTTAGTAGAAGACACACCTCATAATGCAAAAGGCTATACCTCCGCCCAATCCCGCCCATATAAAATAAGTCTTAAAATATGGATGGAAGAAAGAAGAATAAGCCGGGGGGAAAACAAAGAAAAAATCAGAAGGTAACGCATAGCAACCAGAGAACTAACAACCATTTCTCACACTCAAGACGACAGTAAAGCCAACCTTGTCAATACTGAATTCCGTTTTATGACCGTCATTTGCAATACACCAGTTTCATATGCCTCACTAGGTAAAACTGGTAAATCTTGAATATCACTTCTTACATTTTTGTATTGTATATCCAACATGGCTGAAACTCCTGCCACAGCATTTAGACACATTGAATGTTGCACGAGCTTAGGAGAGACCTCTCAATTTATGTTCTAAACACCTGCAGCTCTGTATCTGTGATTATAATGCATGAATGAAGAAGAATGTGTGTGTTGGCTGTCATCCATCACCTGCACATGCATAATGAGAGAGCAACTTTATTTAGTCAAAAAAATGTTCCCTTTAGAAACAAATGTAATGCCTAATCCTACCAAACTAAACATTACCTGCTTCATCTGGGTACCATTTGACATCGGATCCTGGAACTGTTACGAATCAAAGAATCCTGTGAAGTACAAGAGCAGTGCTTAGACAACATAAAGCATTTATGTAGTGAATGCAAAACATTGTGATGGTAGCTGGACAAAACTTACCTGTAGGAATTGAGAATGGCTAGGAGAATGATGTTGATTAGAGTAAAAGTTCGGTGACTCGTACATGTTAGGATTAGATTGTTGGTTAATGGCTAAATTAGAAGTCTGATACATGCTTTGAACCATGTGATTTGCTTCAACGTGTATAAGCCCTTCAATAGAAATACAATATATGGTCAAAATTTTGGTAAAATATATAGTATACAGAAAACAGTTACACAGGAAATCTTAAAATTTCACCAATCTAACCTGTGTAAGTGGACTCAATGAAGGAGTCGGACTAGGGGATGAAATGTATGTAGAAGGGCCACAAGCAACAGATAGAACTGTCTCGGGTGGAGATGACGAAAGACCACCACTTACACCAGGTATTTGATCATCACAATGATTCAGTTGATCTTTATTAGGTACCATATTCTCTGTTTCAGTAGTTCCTTTCAACACATCAACACCCTGACCCTCAAAATCATTTCTATCAATCAGCATCAGCTAGTTCGTTATCAGAAGCACAAGTGCCTTTAGCTTCCTCGAAGGAGTTAAAATGCAAGATTCTTTCAACCCCTTGCATGACCTCATCAAGTTGTCTTGCAGCAAATTCAAAGGCCGTATCAGATTCAGCAGCTCTAGCAGATATCTTAATTATATTACGACACAGATTTTGTAACGAGTGGCAACTATCTTTCTGTTGTCATCCTCTGGATAACTATGACTTTCTCCAACAGGTAAAATCCTTGCATCTTTTGTCCATCTCCTCAAGATGTAATAAGATGGAACAACCTTTATATTCTGATGATCAAGCACTTTTAAGGCATGGCTGCACAAAAAACCCACGTGCTCAAACTTCATACAGTTGCAAGAAACTGTTCCATCCAGAGAATTATATATGACCAAAAATTCTCTAGACTTTCCATATGTTTTGACTTTGAAATCAAATCTTGAATCTCGCTCACCACACTTGTTCACAACAATATTTAAACACTTCTCATATTCTCTCTGAAATACTTCAAATGCCATTGGTGTATAAGTCTCACTGGGATACTTCAACAAAACTGCATTAGCCATCAAAACTGGAGCTTGTCTTCCCATGTCAAGTGTAGACTCTAGTTCTCTGTACCTTTGTTCATTGACCACACTCTCAAAATGCTTGAAAAACTGAAGCATATCAATGTCAGGGCCTAAGTAGCTTCTGAGTCTATCAGACATCAGCTCAACTAGATGCGTGCCATTTCTTTCAATGAAGAAAGCATTTCTACCATATGCTACAGCCCATTTTTCTTTTTCTCTAAACATCCATCTCAACCATGCATTATGACGCAGGCATGTTTCTCCAACATAAAATCCCATGCCTGGATAAAATCTTCTTCCTGCTCATGACCAAAGATGCAATTCCTAAAATCACCGGTGAAAGAATCATATTCATTTACTACATGGCGAAGATGTTTAAGAGCAATTAGATACATCTGCCAGGCACATATACAGTGACTTGTTTCCGGTAATACTGCATGAATAGCTTGAACAACTGTTGCATCCTGATCTGACAGAACGAATTTAGGTTTCTTACCAGACATTGCTTCAACAAAAGTTCGCACTAGCCATTTGAAGGAATTAACACTGTCATCATATAAAAAAGCAGCACCAAAAGTCACCGCCTGTCTGTGGTTATTAAGTCCGACAAACTGCACAAAAGGTCGAGAATTTGCATTTCTTGCGCATGATGTGTCTACAAACAACATCACCCAAAATGGCCATATCACAATCATGCCAAAATATGTTGCTTACTCATCATCATCAAGTTGTACCGAGTAAAAGAATGAAGGATTTTCAAAATGTTGCCTCTGGAAATAATACATAAGACGTGCTGCATCCCCTTCCTTCATATCTCTTGTCCTTCCAGAGCTCAAGAAAACTTCATCACTTACTTGAAGGTCATCAAAGTTATCCGGAGGGCAGAATCGTATACCTAACAAATGAAAAGATAGATTTGAATGAATCTCTTTGTTCTTCATGGAGTCAGTTTCAGAAAACTCAGCAGAGTTCCCTTTACCAAATAATGGTGATTCCAGTAACTTCTGAGCTTTAGTCAGATTTACATCCTCATGATTGTGCTCTGCTTCAAATTGTGTGACAAGATATTTTCCATTAGGTTGACGAGTTACTACCATGTGTGCTAAACAACCTGTTCTCGTTTCCTTGCGATGCTTCTTCACATTAACATCTCTCTTGTCTTTCTTTCGATGACCTTGTCTAGAACAGGTAAACTTTCTGGACATCACCCGACCATGGACCTTACTCCTGTTGACCCAATCCTTTCTTACACTGAACCCTACCAACTCAGCATACTTATTGTAAAATCTGTATGCTTGCTCATCTGATTCAAACTCTGTACCAAGTTTGAGCACTTCATGTTTTGACGAAAACTGGAATGAACCCCTCTAGGATTGGATGATCTCGGGCTACGACACTCATGCTCCACATTCAAGTCCAAATTATTTGACATTCTGACGTCCATATGATCCTCATGAGTTACGACAACGTCACCCTCGTCTACATCCATGACTTTCTTTCACACGACTGCAGAAACAAGATAACAACAATTTTTGAATAAAAATCCAGCACATGGTTAAAAATGTGAGAACGAAGAATCAAATTTTTGGAGTCATTTGTCAAACACAAGCGTGACTCCGTTAAATATCGTTTCCTATCAATTTTTTACAAACATGTTAGGTGGTTCTAGTAGCAAGAGAAAGAACCAATTATCCCAAAAACAATCATATTCTTCTCTCAAAAAATTGAGTTCTAATGGGAAAAACCTTCAATCAAAGAACAAAGCCCCAACAAGAGAACATTTTCCTCTCTTAAATCGTTCTATGTGAAGCCGACAAATTCATCCCTTAAAACATCAATAGCCATCTAGAGTTTAATTGGAAAAAAACACATAGGACAAATACTATATTGCTGGATGATTGAAACCACTCACGTAAAGGTTGACGCTTCGAAACCACCGGACTTAGTGGTGGGAGCCGGGCAATTGAATTATAGCTCGGAAGTGTACCTAATGCATAAAGCAGCTAGACTATTGCAGAGGAGAAGCAGAGGCGGAATTCACAACTTACTCGGTGTTAGATAAGCCTCAATAATAGTGCTCATGGTCGATACCGAACCTCCTGCAAGCGGCGCCGGCGCCGGCGGATAAAACAAATTGGGCAGTGGTTTCCTTTTGGATGTGTAAGATAGATGAGTAGAGAAGACGGCGATCAGGGTGGCGTCAGGTTGGATGCTTCGTGCTGCGGTGGCGGGAGGGACGACGCCGGAGAAAAGCGTGAAGAGCAAATCAGTAGCATTTCTTTTATTTTTTTTACTTTTTTTTTGCAAAAAAGGGTTAGGGTAGCGGTGTTTTTCGATTCGGATTATTCAAGTCCGTCCGGTCTCATAAAACCCGCCCGTGTTTAATTTTTGGGTGGGTGAAAATTCCGTGGGTACGGATACCCGATCCTGACCCGCTCTATGACTCCTTTACGGGTCTGAATCGGGCGTGATTTTGAGGGCAAAATTCTTCTTCGTGTCCAATTTTTCAATATAACTTCAAATTAGTCCTAACATTTTAATTATATTTAATTTGGTCCCTCCAACAACTTTCCAACACCAAGTGGGTGTTTGCAAAAATTAAAAAAAAAAAGTGCTTTTTAGTTTATAGCTTAATTTTTAATTAAGAAAGAGTGTTTGCAATATAACTTTTGCTTTTTCAATATCTAAACTTAACTTTCATTTAAAAAAAAAAAAAACCCAAGAACTAAAAACATCAAACCCCCTAGCCAATGTTTTGAAACCCAGTCCAGCTCGATTGGTTGGATTATTCGAATTGCCGATTGGTCCAAAAAATGGGCTGGGTAAAAGAAGAAATTTGATAGGTATCAAAAAAATATTTTTTTTTTAAAAATTGCTCAATTCAACGATTTGACCTGTGAACTGCTTGAACCGATGTTGGGTCAAATGATTCGGACGATTTGTCTTATTATTATTTAAACTTTGAATATTTATTTTGGGCAATATTGCGTGTATTTGATCTTTATTAGTTTATTTTTAAATTTATTTTACCGTATGACATATCATATTAAAATATTAATATTAAAGAAAAAAGATTGAAATGCAAAAAACATAGATTTTGAAGTATATCAATATTATTTATAATTTGAAATTAATTTTAATATATTAATAATTATTTATGACATAAATATAATATTATTGGTCCGATCACAGAAAATTGAGTTCATAGGAGTTTCAAATCAATCCAACATGAGTTGAGTTAGAACGATTTTTTATTTTTTAATTATATTTTATTATCTTTTTAATTAATTAAATCGAGCACAAACTTAATTAAAAAGCTTATCAAACTATAAATCATATTGAGTTTCATCTGTTAAACATAATAAATCAAATTCAAATAAAAATTTTATCGATCAATTTCAATCTGAGTATTAATCAGTGTAATTTATTTTTCAGTCCTATATAGCTAAAGGTGAGGTCGATGTTTTGTTTGTATCCAAATCTCCCAACTTTTCATTCACTAAAATATATGCAATTTTCACTGTGCACTCTTCTTCTATGGAAATTGATGGTTTGCATTTCAACCACATAAAATCTATTAGCTCTTATTATAGTTCATGTGTTGGCACTATATGCCATCATCAATCCTTTTCATTATTTCTTTATCATTAGCCCAAATCTCAACAAAATCATAGGTTAATTTTTAATTTTTTTGAGTTAATTACATAAATTACCCTTATTATTTACAAAATTACCAATAATATTCTTGAAATGGTGATTGTAAATTACATCGAAGCCCCCTTCAATGGCTGGGATATATTTGTAATTTTATAAATGTGATTTGTGTAATTAGATCAAATTTTTTACACTCACTACAAGAAATATAGCATTAGCCATGGTTAAAAATTAATTGTTCCTGGTAAAAAATCATTAACCACGGCCACTAATAGTTAATTTCTATAATTTTTGCGAGCATGGCTCTAATACATTTGTTATGGCTAAAAGTCATAACAAAAACATTCACCATAGGTTTTAGCCAGGGCAAAATTAATTTTTATGGTAAATAAGTTAAGTTTTTGTATCGATTTTATTTAATCATGCTTAATAATAATTATTTACTACGGCTTTAATCGATAGCCTATAAAAACGTAGGCAATGGTAATTTTTTTTTCCAGTGACTGTCACTATATTGTTATTGTAATAGGTGTGTTTTAATGATATTAGCTTAATAAAGAAATATAAACTTCTCATAATACTGTACTCACTTATGCGACTTGTGACTAAAATTTCAGAAATAAGCAATTACGAGTATAATTTAGACAGTTAATTAAGGAAAATAAGAAAAAAACATCTCTGTTTATTATTTCATAACATTTTTGGTCTGGTCTGACCTCTCACACATTCACTGGAAATGCTAACATATTGCAGACAGCAGGATTACACCTCAAGATAAAGTAAGACAAACACTCAAAACCACTCTTAAAATTTCTTGCAGCAGCATTATTGGCAATTACCAGCAATCCCACCTCAGTTTCCTGCAATACAGAACAGAAATTAAGAAACCACAATACATAATAGGAAATCACGAGAAACAAATGCTGTCTGATCAAAAAATTTAATAATAGACCATTTGATGCCTCACGGGAGTGCATGATTCATTTTCCTGTTTTGTTGAAATTTCTGAATTTACAATATTTATTTATCGTTTTCCCGTACTAACGATATTCGCAAATTTGTGTATAAGTGAATTTTTGAAAAAAAATTGTCCGAATCAGATTTAGCTGAACCAAATGAATCACATACCATGTATGGGTATGAGGAACGTATAGTAAATTATATCATCAAAAGATTTATGGGGACTAACCACCACAATTGAGGGGAGGAAGGTTGCACTGGGTAGGGATTTGGGAGGCAATCCGCAATGTGTTACACATACAGTCATGGTCGACAGCCTGGAGGGCGCCACAACACTCGGGGCTAGGTGTGGTGCTGCCGGAAGAGCCAGGCACAGCAAATTGCGCACACACATTGAGGCTTGATAGTGAGGAAGAGCAAGTTTGAGCCTGAAACTGAGCGGTGATAAGTTGGCTCTGAGCCACCAGCGCAACCAACATCACTAGAGGGAGAACGGACTTCGTTATTGCCATTGTCAAGAGTTGTCTTTCTTCTGTTGTATTTGTTGTGTGATTGATGGTCCAGATACGTAAACGTCTATTTATAGTTGCCAAATAGAGGGTGTTCAGGTATGTGATAACGTCCTCTCAAAAAAAAAAGGTATGTGATAACGTTTTGCATGAGCGACCTAATTGGGATGTGTGTGTCACCGCCTTTGTGCTTTGGCTCCTATCGTATAGGTAAAATTCTTGAACTGCTCTTACGCAACAGACCCGATTCGTGCAGACCATTGAATGATGCACTGCACCAGAACGACTAGTCACTTGGGATGTGTGTGTGGATCTGTGCTTTGAGGTATCAAGAATGAGCAAACTATAATGAATTAATTAATACAATGTGACAAGAAAAACCAGACAACTATGTTGAAAGAAATACAGACAAAGGATGCAATAACTGTAGAATCTTAAGCTTGTTGATCAGCAGAAGCTGGAGCTGTCCAATACAACTTCACTGCAAACAGAAGCTTTTCCCTCTCCAACGGCCCATCCTCATGATCAACAATCTGACTGTCCCAGTTCAGTGCATCTGCAATTCTCTTCACCTTCACCAGTATCTACATCGTCCGTATAATCAAACTGCCTTCGGGCCGTAAAATCCTGTCCATTTCTAACATAATATCGTCCATTTCACACCTACACAACACCAAAGTCCAAAAAGACGCTCATCGTCGACTCATGTTTGAATGCAGCAAAACACTGAATAAACCGACGTTTTTACCTATCTTTGTAGAGTGTAAAAATGGAGTCGGCATGAATAAGATCGTATGTTCTAGGGTAGGTTGACATTGCTTCGCACCTGCACGAAATTGATTAATAGGATACCGTTGTGTGAATGGGGTAATATTGATTGGTGCTAACTGATGTATAACATATAACATACCAGCTCTGATAAGTTCCAATCAGTCCACGTTCGTAGATAACGCCGAGTGTGTTGATCTTAGCCTCGACCGGGACTACGTTCATCACCCAGAGCGGATCTTCGACCAAATTAGCAGCAAACCCGCCCAAGAACGCATTCATGTCAAGGATGTTCCGGTACCTTCCCGCTTGGCCAAGTTGGTTGTTAACGGTCTTGTAATACGAGACTCTCCTGTTCCATAGTTGCAAGTCTTGCTGAAAGGTTTCAGGGGTTACCCCATTTATCGTTCCCTTACTAATCCTCGGCGGTATAGCGTTTAACCGTTTCGGCCATTTTTCTAGTTTCCCACCGGCGACCTCTCCGTTGTCGGAGACTTCAGGCAAGGGGGTCAAACAAGTCTCTAAGCTCGTGTACCTACCAAAAAGATGAAATCCAAATTAGGATTTAGTGAAAAACATGATCGACATTTATTGCGATCTTCACCGATAATTTAGACCGTTAAGCATGACAAACCAAGATTTATCAGGATCCTGGCTGCTACAGAACGGCGGGCGCTTGAAAACCTTTCGGAATTTTTTGCACTGCAAGTGATTGGCCGGTTTCTGCCATATAGAGATGTCGTCCTGCTCGACTAACTTTTTCCAACACAAACTCTTGGTTACGTTCTCGATTTGCATTTGCTCCGCATTCAAATCCTCGCGCGACCTCTCCCAACCTCTCCAGTACTTCCTCCACCGGATCGGTGGTCCAGAGAGGATCCAATATCCGCCAGGCCTCAAAATCCGGTCAACTTCAATCAAGTACGCTCCATCTAAACAAAATCCAGGCCCGAATTCTTAACTCACCAAGATTTTAAAATCATAACGAAAAGTTCAAAAAACTAACACCAAAAGCTCGTGGATTACCATATTGACCCCACGGAATGAGGCAACGGGAACAATGAGCCATGTCGAACGCCCTGGACGGGTACGGAAGCCTCTTCGAGGCAATAACACCAATCAACGCCGGAACTCCTCGCTCCAATGCAAATTGCACTTGAGCTTCGTGCGTATCCCTCGGTGCAAATGATATCGGAAGGATATTTCGCGATAATAGATAAGCTCCCCAGCTAGCAACCTACAACCTCAAAGTATCAGAAACAATAATCCCAAGAGCCAAAATCATTCGCATCCCTTAAATTTGACATTGTAAAAGTAAATACATTGTACAAAGTCCTTTTCTACTTATGATCACTTAGATTGTTACTACATGCATCATTGACAGCTCTGTTATTACAGGAGAATCTTTGGCGTTGCAAGTCCCTGAGATGTTAGGTAGCCAATTCAGACAAATGTCAGAGCAGAAAATGGAAATTTTTAGCAACAATAAAACTCAACATTACTATTATGCAAAACGACAATATGCATGGGGTGCCTGCCAGATGTTGTCTACAAAGCTCTCTCTATGCATGGACTTCTTGTCAGAAAAATACAAAAAAAGGAAAAAAAGAAAGCTGGTGTAAAGTTTCTGACTACTCCACTAATTAAAACACCAAAGTACATAACTTTTTTTCAGTCATAATTTGGACATTATGTGGGACTAATACAACATAAATATTTATCATTGATTTACTATAATTTTGTATAAATGTTGTTACTGATGTGTCATGATCTACATTGTTCGATTTTTTTTTTTTTATTTTTTATTTTTTTGGAAAAGATCCTGTATGGGATGTACATTATTTGCACTTCAAGTTCCAAAAACAGTACTTTTAATTCATTTAAATTATCCATTATGCCACAAATATTGTCTGTAATCAAGAAATCTTGTCCTTAGTTACCTAACACGTCCATTCATAAACATATCTTTCAAAAGTTGGAGTGTTTTTAGTTTAGGTAAATATAAATACATGAAATCGAAGAGAAACAAACAAAGCATCGGACAAACACCCAATTGGAACAAAACACAACCAAGAATCAATATTTTTTAATTAAAATTACTTTCTATTTGTTTCATTTTTGCTAAATTAATAATATTTTAATATGCCGTAATATTAAACTTTATTTTTTAAAAGAAAATACTGTATTTTTATATTTGAAAATAAGTAAATAAATTGCGTGTTTTTAAGATGGAAAGTGATTTATTCAATAATCCGAAATATCTTCACGAAATAAATACACTACCAAATAATAAATAATAAAATTAATAAATTACGCTTAATATGAAATACAACTTTACAAAATTAAATGAATATAAATCAAATATAGAAATAATCAAATCTTTAAGAGAGAATCTAAATGAATTTCTTAAATATATAGCAAATAAAATAAAATTATACAAAAACTATGAAAATTAAATTTCAAATAATGGAAACAATTAAATTGGAGAGAGAGAGAGCTTACTCCACAGCCAGTATCAATGGCGGTCCTAATGGACCCATCTTTGAGATTAATCAACTTTCCGATATCATCAATGTAAGCATCAGCGCCGTTGGGGAACATGGTGCCGCCGCCGGGGAACCTGAACCGGTCGCCCTCGAACCGAATCCAGTTCTGGACCGCTTTCTCCACCGTCAACTCCTTGTGCGGCACATTCGCGTACCACACCAGATCCCTGCTCACCGGCCACTTGAAGGGGTTCTGTACCCGTACGGCGCCGGCACACGGCATCTCAGCCGCTCCTTCTTTTCCGGGCAGTGTCTCTCTCTGTAAATCAGCCTATCCCTCGGGAATTCAGCGACCTTTTTTGGTCCTCACAGGGGGTGTACTCGCTGTACTTAATGCTGCATGGGGGGTATGTGGAGGAAGCAAGAGTGGCGGAGCCTTCGTCGACGGCGGCGGAGTGGTGGGTGGCGAAGTCTAGTTTGGTGGTTGCAGTGGGGGAGCCAGGTTGGGTGGCGGAAGCGCTGGTGTTCCGGGGAACGGAGAAACAAGGGACGGTGGCGCCGAGGTTGGAGGTGGCGGAGGGGGTGGTAGCGCCGCCGTGTTGCCAGGCGCCGAAGAGGTAGGAGAGGGAGCAGAGGATGGTTAGGATGGCTAAAGAGTAGAGTTTGGGTTTCTTGAGGTGGTTGGAGGAGGCGGAGGCGGAGGCGGCCGTGGGTTTGGAGAGCGGAGTGTAGTGTGGTGGGCTTGGACCCCCCATATTTGATTTCCTCTCCTCCAAAGTGTTGGACTTGTTCCTTGTTAGAGATTTGAGAAGAGTGACAAAGTAGTACTACTTAAGCCTCAAGTTTTGATTTAGATTAACCTAAAATTATAATTAATTAATAATAATACAATTAACTAATTAATTAATTAAGAATGAAAATTTCATTTGGGGAAATACAAATTAAATATCTGGGGAAGTTTGTGAATATTTAAATAAGGTTTATTTGAAGAGTGATATGAGATGATGGGTGTTATTGGTTTTTCAAGAGTGGGATTGGGGGAGGTGAGGAGAATAAATTCTTACATCTCATATCTTGTAAATATATATGTATGTTATTTTACTTTTTTTTATTTATTATATTGATATACTAATTGATCAAATATATTATTAATTTATTGAAATATTGATATAAAGATCTAATTATAATTTTATCTAAAATAAAATATTTTATATATATATATATTATGAAAGTGTTCGCAAACACTTATTTAACGCTAAAAATAATGTAAGAAGAGTATTTTATTATACAATTTTTAATTTTTTAAATTAAATTCTAAATTAAAAAATTATAAGCAACTTTGTATCAATTATTACGGTTTAATTGATAAATTTGTAATATTATTTTTTTTAAATATATTAAAAAATGAGACACATGATATATATTCAAATAAAAATTAATTTACAATTGGAAATTCAAATTGAGAAGAGAGCGGGTAGAGTGTAGAGAGATTTGACCTCTGTAGATAATTAATAGGAAAGAAAGGGAAATGGCAGAGCAACAGGAAAATAATATTTATTTTTACGAAAGTAACATTAATTTCTGGAACAGGGGTGGTGGTATTTTTATTAATTTAACATTATTACCACATTAATTTACTATTTATAGGGGAAAAAAAAAAAATATATATATATATATATATATATGTATTGTTGCAGTAGTCTTGTTGATGAGTTGGAGTTGAGTATCTGAGACAGAGAGAAAATGAAAAATAATGTGTGGGGGCCAGACTCAGTGAGGGTTGGGCCGAATAGATCCTGTCCCAGATTAGTACTTGTACCATGTCCTTGTCTGCATTGTACGTGTGAGATTCAGAAAGGATGGGGTGGGGTGTTTGTCTTAGTCTTAGACAATGTCTCATTAATTATGCTTAAACCCTCATTAAAAATATAATATTATATATATTTTTTAAAGTAAATTACAACCACGTCCCTAAAGATTGATATAATTATGAATATTCCCTCTTTTTTTTAAAAATTATCATATCCCTCTTGATTTTAACACCCGAATAATTAGTCAAATTCGTTAATTTTTATTCATTTTTTGTGATAAACTGACAAAAATACTATTGTGGATTAAAAATTATAATTTTATTTATTTTTAAAAATTCTCTGACTTTTATGGACGGAATAGATATTCTTTTATAATTTAAAAAAATTTCCATCTATCCCGTTTATTTTTTTATAAGTTTTTAATTTAAAAAAAATACTAGAAGGGTAAAGTTGATAATTTTATATTTCCATCCAATGATTACATTATTCCATCAAATATCAGGGGGGTATTTATAATTTTTCAAATAATGAGGGGGTATTCACAATTATGTCAAACCTCATGAGAAAGTCGTTGTAATTTACCCTATTTTTTAATTACACTAACAATTCCTTTAAAAAAATTTATTATACCTTATCCCCATTTCATTAAGATTTGGACAAAAAATACTAATGTTGGTACATTAAAAAAAATACATAAATTTTTCATTTTGCTCCCTCATTTAACATTCACATGTATATTTTTTATACTTATAAAAGAGAAAATAATATATATATATATATATATATATATATATATATATATATATGAATTGAGGTTAACACCATTGTATTTTTTTCTCTTGTAAGTAGATAATTACAACATGAGAATGTTAAATGATGGATAAAATTAAAAATTTATATATATTTTTTGTTAGTATTTGTATTTTTCATCTAAATTCTAATGAAAAGAGGTAAGTGTGAAAAATGAGATTTTAGAATGGGTGTAAGTGTAATTTAATTTTTTTTTGAAAAAAAATATAATTTTGTATTTTTAGAAAGGTACGTGTAATTAACCCTTTTTTTTATAATACATATGATCATTCATTACATTTGAATATGAAGAGTAGTTAATATTGGATAATGTTGACTTATCTCAATTATAAAGAAATTTTAAAAAATTATCTACTTTTCTTAACGGTTAACCATTTAATGATTATCTTAGTATTACAAGAGATATATGATTTTTTTTTCAGCTACATTTATTGTTTCTTAAAAAAAAAGTTATTACGGTCAGAAGAACAAAAATTATTGGGGGAACAGAAATTAATTACAACTCGTGTAATAATCATTAGTCTTTGTTTCTACAAGTAAGGTTAGAATATTAATTATAATTAAAATCATGACAGATATTTTAATTATAGTTAAAAACCATACTAAATATTAATTAATTGTGGTAAAAATTTAAGTTTTGCTTTCATTTTATCTGATTATAGTTAACAGTATTACTTTACTATAATTTTTAAGTTGTGGTCATCTATAACGTATCAAAAAATTATTTCTTTTTTGTCTTATTTATAAATACTATTAACTATACGGAAAAAATATCATCTTGATATTTTGTATATATTAGAAGAATAAATTAAAAAATTATACTCATTAAATTCTTTTGAATAAATACTAATAATTCTTGTCTTGTTTTCATCTGGAAACATGTTAAATTTCACTTAGCAAAATGATGCTCATTGAGGCTATCCATCTATACGATTACATGGCACTTAGTTGGGTAATTTTAATTATTCTATTTTATTATATGTAGATTATACGATAAATATAACACAATCATGGTATAATTAATTAACTTAATCAGAGAATTTGGAAAAAAAAAAAAAAAAAGTTTGAAAGTAATCTCTGGCCCACTCTTGATATATATTTTTTTTAGAGATAATTACATTAATTCCCTATTATTATAGGAATATACAAATCCCCCCTCTTAATATGAAATTACATAAACTTACCTTGTTGGTTTATTATCATTACAAATTAGCCCCTCGAATAGTCAAACTAACGATCAAGACTGATTTCAATCCAAATATTCATGTAACATTTTAATATTTATAATCAGACCTGACAAAAGACCTCTCGCTTTCTTTCTCCATCAAACTTCCCTTTCATACCATAAGAATCATTCCCTATTCCACAAGAGCCACAGTGAGGAATCCATCAGTGATTGTGACTGAATTTCAGACGTTGAAAGCTCACAAATAAATTCACCCTCAAGGGTATTTTTTTTCAGCAAAATTTATTAAAATTCCACCCCAAGAGCAAAAATAGAAAGATTAAATAAATATTTGGATTGAAATCGGTATTGACTGTTAGTTTGACTATTCGAGGGCCAATTTATAATGGTAATAAACCACCAATGTAGGTTTATGCAATTTTTATAGTAAGAGGAGAGGATTTGTATATTCTCATAGTAACATGGGAGGTTCGCGTATATCCCTTTTTTTTTTTTTAAAGCCCTTGTTTATTTTAAAAATTGTTAATAGAAAAGAAAATTAAAGTGGGCATTGTATTATAATTACTTATCTTTAATTACTAAAAGTAAGTCTAATCATAATTAAATCTGTTTTTGTCAATGAGTGCTAGCTTAATTAATTGATGAAGTTGGTTCCAATAATCAACAAGTCATGGTTTTGAGTCTCATCAATATATGATTATTATTTTTATTTTAATAGTAGTTATTGATTTATTATATATAGTAATTATTAGTTAGTAATTATATATATTTAATATTGATAATTTATGTGTATTGATTGTTGATGATGAAAATATTGATAATTAACATGTAACTATGAGGATTAAAAATCATAATATAATTATAACAGGCTCACTAAAAATATTGAATCGATATATTTTGAATAACTTTAAAAAAGAAAAAAAAAAAGGGAGGGTGGGGGATCTTTATTATTACTATAAAGGCAATTATAACTTTTTTAGAGATAATTAGCCCCTAATCTATGATCTATTTGTATAAATTATTCATATTTTTTATATAATTACAAAAATCATCCATAACAGTAAATAATGATTTTGAATAATTTGTGTAGTACTGTTGACGTTTCTGGGATTAGTTGGTGAAGTTGGGTTCAATAATCATCAAATCATGATCTCGAGTCTTACAAATGTAGGATTATTAATTTACTTTAATAGTGATTGTTGATTTATTATAATAGTAATCATTTATTAGTAAATATGCTATTTGATATTGATAATCTGTGTATATTAATTGTTGATGATGAGAATATTGATAATTGACGTGTAATTGTTGATGATTGAAAGTCAAAATATAATTATAATCAATTCACTAAAAAAAAATGAATCGATATATTTTTGAATAATTGTTTCATCTCGAATAATTTAGGGTTCTTGTCATTCAGTCTCAAAAAATATAAGAAGGAAAAGAAAAAAAGGGTGGCGGGGGATACTATCGGGGCAATTATATTACACCTCCTAACCTACGATCTATTTGTAGAAATTACTTTTTTTTTTTTTTTTTGCGTAATTATAGAAATCATCTCTAATAGTTAAAAAAAAATGAGTAATTTGTACAGTACTGTCGACGTTTTTCTAATTGTAAGTGTAAATTTTCAAAATTCAGGAATAATTTGTGTGGATATATCAACATTTTTTTATGGATATACGTATAAATTATATAAACAGGTCATAAGTTATGAGGTGATGATATAATTTTTTTGAGGTAAAAGCGATGAATTTTTTATTATCTAACAGAGGCTATTACAATAACCATACCCTTGCTCAATAACTCCTACTATGCAGTAGACAAACTCCTATTATGCAGTAGACAAACCCTGCTATATAGCAGACAATATCCCACTCATCTGACGGGGCTCGAATTCATAACCCCTAAAATTAAGGAACCCTCAGCTTCGCCAACTGAGCTAGGCGTTATTGGCGAGGTGTTGATATAATTATTATCCATTTTGTTCTAATAGTTGATACACAGGTAGTCTTAACAGAAAACAAGAATTAATTACACCGTTGAGGAAAAGGTGTAGTTTATATAAATGAATTATAAATTTGGAAATACGTGCAGATGATAACAATCGATGTCATAGAAGTTGCTGATCCTTCGGAGTTCAAATTGAAATTAAGCCATTTTTTTGGTACGTACGAGGCCTACTACATTATTGTAATAATACATATCGAGAAACTGGAATATCAACACTATCAATTAATTACCAATTAATTCCACTTAAAATTAAATTGAAAAGCTGCTCTAATTATCATCTCCATTCATATTATTTTACAAGTTTTATAGCTATCTAATGGGATATTATTATAATTTATTTATAAATTTAGTTTTAAGAATAATTTCTACCCACCTTTGCACAAAATCTCTGATTTTTTTTATTTTTTGTATAAAAATATATTTTAAGGGCCCCTTTACTTACTTGGATAGGATTACTTTAGGATAGATAAAATTGTGATTGAAATGAGGATTAGCGATGTGCTTATTATATAATATTGTGTTTACAATGTTTGATTAAAATTATCCTAATGTGTTGATTGTTTAGTCTTATATTTACTAACACGTTTTCTATTCATGGTAAATACAATAAATGACAATAATACCCCCATGCACCCGTCAATATCACTATTATTTTCAAAAATCAGTCAACATAATTGTCTTTTTTTAATTTTTTTTAAAATTTTTTTCCTAAAATGTCATTGGCATTAAAATAAATTATTAGATAACATGATTGTCTACAGTCAATCATATATATTGTAAGTCCTATGTCATTCTAGAATAAAATATTTTAATGATCGCAATATATAATATACCCACGAAATAAATTATTTGATAGATCAATTATATGACAGACCAAAATATTTTCAATATACAATTGATTTTGTTCAATAACAAATTGATTGGGGAATTAAATTTAAATATGAGGGGTTTTTGGAAAATATGACTAGAAGTGGAGGGTCATATGGAGAGAAAATTTTATTAAGGATTAAATGAGCCAATGGGATTGGTTAATATCACCTAGTAGACTTTGATTATAATCACTCATAAATCCTAATTTGTACCGGGCTTAGGTATATAATAACGGGTTGCATAAAATTAAAGTAAACAATATATTGTTAAGGATAGTTTAGGATATCAAACCTAATAAGTCTAAGTAAATGGGCCCTAAGAGATTCGAGTTTTAGTTCATCACGTAGTTTTTTTCTTTTTTTTTCCCTTAATTATAAGTGAAAATGAAAGTTTACTTATTTAAAAGACTATGATGAAGCTTGACTCCAAAATTAAAATAAAGTTATATATTAAGGCAAATTGCAACCACTGTCTCTGATATCTATCAATAATTACAAATACTTTATTTTATTAAAAATTACAAATACCTCTTTTTACTTTAACGTTTATTTTACGTCCTTAGATTTCTATCGATTTTTGTGGTGAAGTGATCAAAATACACTTTTGGAATATGAATTATAATTTTATGTATTTTTTAGATTTTCAAAAAAAAAAAAATTTAATGAATATGGCATGTGGATAATTTTGAAGAGAATTGAATGTAATTATTCATTGAATCTAACAAAATGAGGGAAACAGGGAAAACTTGAAAGTTAAGGAAAAGCAACCTTAATAAGTAGGCATAACATCATGCATGTGCAAACATCCCAAAAATAGCACTTAACTACTTCCAATTCATCTTGTTTTTACACAAGACAGCCAACGTTTTCTACATTGACTGAATTTGGACAAACCACCTTCCTTTCATTAGGTCCCAACCCTACACTTCACTTCCATGCATGCCCATGGACTATGTTCCCTGCCCATAATTAACTCATTTCACTTTATATATATAGGTGACGTACGTAGTCTCTCCGATGTTTAGAACATCAAAAACTGATATCACTGCATGTAGCCTTTTTTATGTTCGGCACACAAAAAAAAAAAAAAAAAAAAACTTTAGCTATTGAAAAACAACAACACACTGCGTGTTACGAGAAATTTATTACCCATATTAAGTTCACACAATAAGTATGATATAATTGTTATGTGATTGAATACCTCCGTTTTAGTTTTACATCAATCATATGATAAGTTTATTACATTTGTTATATAATTAGTTCGGATATAATTAAAATTCAATTTTAATTATAATTTTATGACTTTCAGAGCCAATTCCTTAAATTTTAGATTTTCGATGGTTAAATGATAGTTGCATATATGTTTCTATAAGAACGCACACATACTAAAAACAGAACAAATGCTATTGCATCAACTTAACCTCAAATTATAACAATTTTTGCCCAAACCGTTAACGTTGTTTCTTATTACACCTCAGTAAAACAAACTACAAGGATTTGTTCATTACTCATGAGCAAAATTTCTTGATTATCTCAAGCCATTTTCTTACAAACTCTAGGAATGAGTTGGAGAGGTTGTTTCTTTCTTAGGGCCAAAGGTATATTTCGTCCATGTTGAGCTCACTCGGATCGTTGTATCCTGGAAGAAATTGAAGGAGGGACATCAAAAGCTATGGAACATTCCTGGCAGCCATCGGCCATCCCGGGCACATTCTCCGACCGGAACCAAAGGGTACGTACTCAAAGTCGTTTCCCCTAAAATCCATACTAGAGTCGAGGGAACAGAAACGGGACTGGGGGATGCAACCTTATCGATTCTTTTATACAGGCTTGTAGATATGGGAGATCCATGAGTTCGGATTCTTGTATGGTTTTGTCTCCAATTCTCCCGGTAAGTTCGTCACGAAGTTTGACACGGCGTTTCTTTTTATTAGATCTGCTAATGCCCAAATGATGGTTAAAGTTGTTGTGTCTGTCCCAGCAAGTAACAATTCCTACATATATATATATACAAATTTCGAACAATCATGCATTGTTTCAAAATCTTAGAATGTAATAGAAACATATACTGTGAGAAACATACCAATAACAAGTAGTTTGATGTGATTATCACTAAGCCCGATTTCAAGTAAAGAATCCAAGAAATCTTCTTGAGCCCGAACACCTTTACTTCTTTGATCTCTTCTTTCTCTGACAATATCCTGCCACATTACAAACATTTTCTCAGTTATTTTCCTGACCTTCTTCTGCATGCCCTGAATGTCCAATCCATGCAATATTGGGAAAAGATCTGCCACATTTGTGGCAGCTATCAAATTCAAATACTGTCTTGTCAACTCCTTCAACTCAGGCCCGGCACCACTGCCGTCAGGCCCGAACCCAATAACATCCCTGGAGAGCAAGATGTTATACATTGTGTTAAAAACCAGGTTATATATAACTTCACTCATGTTCACCAGCTGCCCTTCTCGTTCGTACAAGAACTTCACCATGTTCACCACGTTCTTCTCCCTGATCTCGACCTGTCTTTCGATGGCTTTAACTGAGAACAGACCGGCCCGACAAATGGACCTCAGTGCTTCCACTGGTCTTACACTCTCGCAAAACCAATCCAGTACTGGTTGATTTTCGGGCACGAGGCCGGTTGGGTATACGAAAGATGTCTACCAGATAAAACACGGTCATGGGTTTTAAGTATTTCCACGGCAGCCTTCACCGACGACCCCACCACGACAAGCCGAGCACCCACCCTCAGCGACATGATCGGACCGTAATTTCCGGCCATCCTGGAAAGCTTGATATGTGGATTTTCCCCGACCTGGAGAAAATTTCCAATGACGGGCCACGGAAATGGCCCTGGAGGAATCGCTGGTGATGCTCCTCGAGCAATGCACCTCATGATCATGAACAGGAGCACGAACATCAAACTCAAGAAAGTGAAATTTGATACGTTCTCATGATTTATGACAGCGTTCCTGGAATCCATTTTCGTCCACGGAAAATCAAAAACTATGCTGTGAGAACCCTCTATGTTTTCTTACAAGATTCTGAAACAAACGTTTTGCATTAATGATCGGCAAGAAATTGGCAGTTTTTGTGTAGTGGATTAATTTTGCTTTCATTTAAAGACAAAATAAGTTGGAGGAGGAAGGAGAGACGTGTAGAGAAATTGGGGTTGAGCTTATCTGTTAAAACTTCAAAGTCAGGGAAGCAGCTGTCAAGGAGTTGTCCGTTTTCCATTGAAGCTGAGAATTGTTTCTTCTGGTTGCTGAGGGAAGAATTAAAGGGATTATCATTCCAATTTTTAAATTATGATCATGTGGAGTATGAACTAGTAAATAAATTTTAAACAGAAAATTATGTTTTCATGTTTATCCCCCCTTCTTAAATTTTCATTTTTTGGAAAAGAATTTGAAGAAAAATGTTTAAAATGACTTCGTTTGAGAATATTTTGAAATCTATTAAAATTTAATTAAACATAGTTTGAAAATTAGAATGGGATGATTTTAAATTCGTTAAATTTAGAATTATATAAACACATTTAATTGATTTATTATTAAGGGTTTGAAATCGATTTTAAAAATATTTCGATCCAAATGCAACCTTAGTTTTCAATTTCTAATTCAGATACCAAATGTTGGGATTTCTCTAAGTTAATTATTAGCTTTAATTGAAATTGTTGTTTGTATATAAGGAGTAGCAAAATAAAGACTCTAGATATAAGGGGTTTATAGTAATCTGGAGTCAATTATTTTTTGTAATTACAGAATTTCGACCGTAGAAAATTTTAAAGTAATTGAAATTTGTTGAAGTTGACAAATGTAAAACTTTTTTAATTGGGGATTTTGCCAACTTTATGTATTGAAAAATTTCCTGCCACATAAGCACTGATTTGGCAAAAATAGTGGGAAAACACTCGCATCGCGAACACGAGAGTGCTACTGACGGAGAAAACCCCCTCCAAAAAAAACCATTCTTGCACTTCACTTCCATTCCATCGATAGCAAAAAAAAAAATCCTACTCCGCAATAATCTTCTTCCCTAATCTTAAATTCCCGAGCCTGAAGATGATGAATAACTCACTCTTGATCGAACAAATTCAGATAATAGGAGGCAAGAAAGTAGAAAATAGTGGTAACATGGAGTGCAAGACATGTGAACTTTTCCGCACCTTTAGGGCTATATTTATAATTTTACAAAAAGTAAATAATATTTGTGTATTTGAATTTAAACTCGAGTGGTGTCAATGTAATTTACTTATTACTTTAAGCAAATCTCTTTTTTATTTCTCCGATTCTTGCAAGCACATCCAAGAAACAAGGGCTATGTTTGGATTAGGTTTTGGAGTGTTTTATTTTGGTGTTTTTGAGATAGAGAGAGAAAAATAAAGAGAAATAAGTGTGTGTTTGAGATAGATGGTATGTTTGGATTTGTGTTTTGAGATAATATAAAATAGGGTAAATTGCATAACACCCCCCTGTGTTTAAATTTTAAAACCCCCTGTGTAAAAATATAGGCAAAAAACCCCTGTGTTATATAAAATACAGCAAAAACCCCCTCTCCGTTAGAAACTAACGGAGAGTGTGCATCACTTGCCTTTGTGCGAGTGGGCCTCATTTTTTGGCATTTTTGAGATTAAAAATGTCCATTATACCCCTTTCCTTCATATTTAAATGTATATTATATTTCTTTCATATTTAAATACATTTTAAATTCATTTATTTATATGATTATTTTATTTAAATATATTTAATTAATTTAAATTATTTATTAAAACCAAATATATTACAATAATTATAATTAATTATAAAAATGTACCAATTTAATATAAAAACACTTAAAAAGTATATAAATATTTTAAAAATTAAAATTTTGAATTTAAAAAAAACAATACAAATTTAATATAATAAAATTCACTTTTCAAATTAAAAATTTAGATGCAATATAACAATCACTTATAATATATATTATTAATTCAATTAAATCATTATTAATTTATAAATAATACTAAACACTAAAAAAGTAATAACAATTATTTTAAATTATTTATTTATTATAAATAATATTTAAATTAAATATTAAAATTATTTATATTTTAAATCTGAAAAAATTAAATTATTTTTATTTTACTTTCAAAAAAAGTTTTTTTTTTTTAATCATCTTCTCCGTCGCCGGCCAGTAGTGGCCGGCGACGGCTCCTGGGCGACGGAGGTCGCCCAGAAAAAGGGCGACCTCTGTCGCCAGATCTGGCCGCCGCCCCTCCAGAAGGGGCGGCGGGAGCGGCAACAAAAGGGGCGACGCGACCGTCGCCCCTTTGTGAGAGGGCGACGGCAACGTCGCCCGCCGTCGCCCAACCCAAAAGTGTCTGGGCGGCAAACTGCGGGGCAACTCGCCGTCGCCCTCTCTGTGGTGACCGGCGAGTATGGCGGGGGGAGGGGTTTGTGGGGGGGTGGGCAATGGGGGAGGGGAGCGGTGTGGTGGTGGTGGTGGTGGTGGGGTGGGGGGGGGGGGCAGCGGGGGTAGAGGGGGATTTTAATTTTATTAAATTTATTTTTTTAAAAATAGTAATTTTATAATTTGTTAATATATTTATATTAAATATATTTTAAATTATTTAAGATCTGAACCGTTCATTTTTACAATTGAAGATCAATGGTCCATATAAAAAGGGTATAATGGACAATTCAATAAAAAATTAACACCGTTAGTGTTGATTTAACGGAAGGGGAGAGTATGCAACATTTTGAAAAACACAGGGGGTTTTTTGCCTATTTTTTTAATTCAGGGGGTTTTTAGCTAAGTTGTGAAAACACAGGGGGGTTCTATGCAATTTACCCTATAAAATATTTTGAAATAAGTGGTGTATGTTTGATGTTGGGATTTGGGAGACAGAAGTTACTGTTTAATGTCAAATCATGTATTTTTTATATATATATTATATTATTATATATATATATATATATACATATATATATATCATAGATATATACTATAAATAGTGTAAGTTGAAAATACTATAATTAATAGTTAAATGCACTATAGTAATATATTGAAAATACATTTGTTAGACTTATATATTCGAAGTGATAAATTTAAATAAATAATTACAATAATAATAATTACGAATTAGGTATATATTACTAGTATATTGTCCTCAATATACAAAATTGCAGAAGGTTTATACGTTCAATGGAGGAATAAATTTTTAAATATTTTTCTCAGGGCTCTGACAATGCCGATTAGAAGTAGCCAAATTGATATTGATTATGAAATAATTCATCTTTAAGTATATAATTGGTTAATAACTTCATCTCTCCTATTCGGTTCTCGTTTATTATATTTATTAGATTCCATATAATATATACTTAAAATGCTATCTCTCATTTATGCTATATTTTAATACAAATAAATGTTTAAAGAGAGAAGATTTCAGTCTGTATCCGACGTTCCTATGGAAGGATCCAATTAATACTTCTTACAAAAATAAAGATAGAGTAATTCTTATACTATATTATAATACTATATTATATATTGTATATATTTATTATAATATAAAACTCTACTAGTACTCTATAATTGTATTTTATGTATAAATTTTTTTTATATATGAATTATTATATGTTATAATTAACTTATATATTATTATTTAATGTCATTAAGAATAGACTATTTATTACTCTGATAGAATATTATAATAGACATATAATAATACATAAATTACGATATGGTTATTTTATTACATGTTTAGTATATAAATATAGTAATAATCATATTAGTATTCTTGATGTATAATATATATAATTATATATAGTATATAAGTAATATGAACAGTGAATTATAATATTAATTATAAAGTATAATATTTAAATACTCATTATATATTTAGTAGTTATGAAATAACTACAGAGTAATTAAATCATAATAAATATAGATAAATTAATGTAGGCAGTAATATTATAATATATAGTACATATAATAATTATTAAATTAAGTATAATTAAAAAATTTAAGATTTTTATAATATTATATATATAATATATTAGTAAAATACTCAGTATCTCTAATATTTATTCAACTACTATGAATTTTGCTGGTCTATAGTATCAGAGCCCCAAAAAAATCAAATCTAAGCCAAAAAATAACGGTGCACCAAACAAACCCCACAATACAAGAAGGTTGTGCAAAATAAATTTATTAATAATTACGAAAACATGACTTCGGTTTTGGCCCATCTGTCAAGAGTAATGGCGGCGTTCAAAGACAGTCTCTCTCTATGCCAAGCATATGTGATAGGGATTTTCCTTGACTCAACTACCATCCCTAACCATACGAGCCATAGAATCAAGGGAGAATTTGGCTCCAAGCCTGCCCTATAGACCACGTATCAAAGCCCACTAACTCTCTCCCTGCCTCCTCAAGCTGCGTTTAGATTATGTTCTCGATATTCATTAAAAGAAGCCAAATTTAATTCTATCTTTAAGTGAATTAAAGGAAAAATATAAAAATAAAATGAACCTTATCTCTTTATTTAATTTAAATATATTAGTTGATTTAAAATTTCTATGAATGATATTTTAATTTAAATATGTATTAGAATAATATATTATTATTTTTTAAAATAAATTAAGATAAATACAAATTAAATTAACAACCTCATTTTCAAGATAAAAGTTTGTTTAGATGAGTATTAAATCTTGAAATAAGACTTTGGATAGGTAAATTTATTTTGATAAATACAAAACGAGTTCCTAATTAATTTAAATTAGATTAGAGCTCTAAGCAATGAGATTTTTATTATTATATTAATAAATTAAAATCACAAAAAAAATTATTATTGATTTAAAATCGCTTCAATTGCAGCCAAATAAAAATAAATATCATTTTTGTAAACCTTACCTATATTTTTCTTTCTATTTTCTGTAATTAAATTCAGAAGTTGGTTTTGTTTTTATTATTTTAATTTATCTTAAGTTATAGGTAATATATTAATTTCGCAAGGCCACGACGCTTATTGCCAAATAATAGCCATACACTCCACGTTTGTCCATTACATCACTGACACTTATTGCCAAATACAGCCAAGTAAAATTTTGTTCACGTGCTACATTTGTTTCCTTTATAAAAAATATATTCACTTTTCGGTATCATTTACGAGATCAGAAAAATAATGTATTAGGTATATATACAAATGATGACTTTTACCATAACACACATGAAATAACCTATTGTCGGATAATTACGTAGCAATTTTCATTATTTACCTAACAAAGAAGTGTGGAAAAAAATGCAGTTTTTATTAAAACTTACGAATAAAAAATAATAGCATAATCATGAGATTAAAAATACTAAAAAGATTTTTAAATTATGGTAAAACAAAAATGTTGTTCTACCCTTGCTGTCAAATATGGCATTTAAAAACCCGAAATCAAGCACAAAGTTTGCACAACTCTTTCATTGCATTGCTGTCGGGAAGATGAACTAGCTAGCCCTGCTTGTGTAATTCTCTTACCTCTTCTTCTTTTCTTGTCCTAATCATTCAAAACTTGGAAAGTACTGTCATCAAATCATTCTCACAACCAGGAACCATAGGGAAATACGGCATGGAAATCTCATCTAAACACACCATTTGTTTCCAAATTTCCTAGAAACAAATGGCATGTTAGACCTCTAAAACGGCCTAGCAATGATCCATCTCCATGGCCCTCATCTTCTCATAATCATAAGACTTGGATCCCAACTCGTAGTTGTGGCATCATCACCAGCCATTGCCATGGAAATTCTCAAAACTCATGACAAGATTTTCTCCGGTAGGAACTTACCATATCGATGTTTTCAAATCATTGAAATGAAACAATCATCTCTGACAATGTCCAGTCAATGCAACGATGCGAGGAAGTTCCTACGTGCTATTGGTCACAACTTCATATCTGTTTCCGGTGTTGTGAAGGATGGATTTTTGGAGCAGAAGAAATGGTATGAAAATACGTGAAAAAATTATGTGCGCGTGGGTAGATATCGTGGAGGAAAGAAGGAAATGTGGAACTAATGATGTTTCAAGTGGAGATTTCATGGATGTTCTGCTTGAAAATGGCTTTCTTGATGATCAAATCAGCATCGTATTAATGGTTTGAACTACTCACTTCCACCCCCTCCCCTAATAGTGACTTGTGACTGGAAAATTCTTACATAGACCTGGCTCGATTGTAAGTGCAATGCACTTGTTATGTAATTGGTACAGTTTGAAAAAAGTAATCAATCACAAAGTAAGTGTTCGAGCAAGAATTTTCCCTTATGACATTGTGGTTTTTGGCGATGGCAATCGGGTTTGTCTGGACTTGAGATCCGTCCCATCAAAGATTATCATGCTCTGCTTTGCTTTGTTTTGTTTTTTAACGTAAAAGATCTAGTTAAAGAAGCTTAATTTTTCAAAAGTAATATCATTTTAAATGTAGGTAATTTAACATAATTTTGAATTTAAAATAACTTACAGATTCGGGGTGGGTATTCAGTTACCCCGTTTTGATTGCCATCTTCATTGATTATGTTAGAAACACTTTATATATATGTATGTACTTTTTCAGGTGATCAAATTGAAGGTCATACTCGTATCACCTAATTCGAAGATTCCTTTGATCATTTTCTGTTTGTTTTAGAATTTTTAATACGTTAGGATTAAAAAATTTTATTTTTATATAATTTTTTTTCATGAAAATGTATACTTCATTATAGTTTGATATTTAATGATGTTGTAATAAGATACATAATTTTTTAAATGAAGGCTGATATCTACTTTCTTTCTTTCTTTTTTAATTTCTAGATCATTGTAAGTGTAATAAAATTATTAAATACGAAACCATGTGTAATTTATTAAGTTATGATTTATATATATAATGATGAGAAGATATAAAAATATTTTTCAATTGAAAATTGTATATACATACACACACACACAGCACACTATTAGACCATCTACAACTTGAACTCAACAATATCAACAATTAATCAATCCATTTTGATGCCACATTCAGGAACTCCTGATTGCTGGAACAGACTCAACCATCATAACGATAGTATGGTTGATGGCAGAGCTGATCAAGAACCTAGACATCTTCCTCAGACTCCGGGAAGAAATCGGACAAGCCATCAAACCAAATTCAACTTCATTGGACGAGTCAATCCTGTCCAGATGTGAATATTTCCAGGCCTGTATCAACGAAACACTAAGACTCCACATTCCAGGCCCGTTTTTGGTCCCCCATCAGGCCCTGGAAAACTGCATTTTGAACAACTACCTAATCCCAAAAGACAGCATCGTCCTGGTGAACGCATGGGCCATTCACCTGGATCCTAACAACTGGGAAGATGCTGCAAGCTTCAAGCCTGACAGGTTTCTCGACTCGAAAATTGATTTCTTGGGAAGCTGTTTTGAGTTCATTCCTTTCAGCTCAGGACGAAGAATGTGCCCCGGATTTCATATGGGTTTCAGAAATATTTTGCTCGTGGTGGCGTCTTTGGTGTACTATTTTGATTGGAGTCTTCCGGGGGGAGAAGACCTGAGGAATTTGGACATGACGGATAAATTTTGTACGACATTAAAGAGGGAAAAACCTTTGTATTTGGTTCCTAGACTTAGGGAACGATTTCATGTTGGTTGATGGTATCATTTGATTTGCTTTTCGGAGAATGGTTGTAGTGGATTTTCTGGTGTACCTTTGTATTTTATGTGTTCTGTATGATTTGAATATTTTACTATAAAGTGATGCCGTATTTTGCATTTTTTTCTTTCAATAATTGATAGATCACCCAGGTTCGGATCCATAAGCAGTGAAGATTGCCCTATGAAGACTCGTTTTCGCTACGGCTTCCATGGGTTCCCTTAACCAAGCTACTGTATATGAGTCGCCGGCTCATTCTTCAACAAGCACGTGGTTAGAGGCTTTGCTCCTCCCAATGCTTGAGAGCTTACGGTTTCATGTTCTATTTCACTCCGTGATGGGGTTGCTTTTTACCCTTCCCCCACGGTACTATTTCGTTGTCGGTTGACCAAGAGTTTTTAACCTTGTAAGGTGGTCATTGCTGATTCACACGGGGATTCCACATGCCCCATGCTACGTACTCGGGTCAGAGTGTAAGCTAGTGATGCTTTCTGCTAGTGAACTTTCGCCATCTATGGTGCAACTTTCAAGCTACTTCTCCTAGCAGCACGCCGCTTTTATTGCTCTTCCACAATCCCCTTTTTACGGTTTAGGCTGCTCTCATTTCGCTCGTCGTTACTATTGATAAAAGTCTGCGAGGCATATACATGCAATATAAAAATATTTAATACATGTGATGTATATATAAGTATGATGTAAAATATAATATGAATTTGTAATTAAAAAAATAAAACTAAAAGGAAAATGCATGAAATATACATTGGGAATGGATCTGTGTTGAGGCCCAATTAAAAAATTGAGAACTTCAGAACCATGATCTGATCCATTAAAGGCCCATATTATAATGGGCTACAATCCGACCCGGCCCACTAGAAACACCTACAAGTTTGAGAATTCCTAGCAGAGATGCAGAGGAGAGAGCCCTAAACGACACCGAAGCACTGAAAAAAGTTTGCAGCCATGGCGGACGAGGACTATGATATGGACGGAGCGTACGTTGATTCTTCGAGTTTCAATTTTTGTTTTTTTGGTCTATTGTCCTTCTCTGGGGTTTCTGTCAAGAAATTGAATTGGTTTGAGTAGGGTTTTGTCGGGGTTTATATTTTTTATTTCTATTATTTTGACGAAAATCGTCATTTTTGTAGGTATGAAGATGAGCCAATGGAGCCTGAGCCTGATGTGAGAATATTATCGTCTTCTTTAATTTTCTTGGTTTTTCTCTTATTTTTTTATTTTCCTGAGTGTTTGTTATGAGAGTTGATAGGAAGGTGCGGAGGTGGAAGAAGAGAACAATAACAATGAGGATGCGCAGGATCCTATTGAGGGAGACGGCGATGAGAAACAGGAGCAGGAACCGGTTGAACGGCCTCGGAAAACATCTAAGTACATGACGAAGTACGAGCGTGCGAGGATTTTGGGCACGCGAGCTCTGCAGATAAGGTTTTGCATGAGATTTCTAGGTTTTCCGAATTGATAAGTATGCTTATTTTAGATTGATTTGGTTTTTGTGGTTATGCAGCATGAATGCACCAGTAATGGTTGAGTTGGAGGGTGAAACTGACCCTCTTGAGGTAAATTCTTGGGGAATTCTATTTTTTTTTGGTTAGTTCTTAGAGTACATTGAGATTGCAAATCGTATACTTTTGTGCTAGGTACATGTTTGTGGCTTCATAAATTGTGTGATATCCATGTGTGCACTGAGTTGGCTATGCATGATTTCATTTTATTGTTATTTGTGATTTTTCATTAGCAACGCCAATGTTGCTGCTTGGCTCCTGATAAATTGAATCTCTAAGTCACCCTTTTAACAATTAACTTTAAGTCACAATTTGATGATTCACATCTAACTATCTAAGTAACCCACATTTCTTCTCTATTCTGTTCTTTTAAGTCACACGAGGTTGTGGTATTGTCATGTATGTTCTCGTGCAACTATGGCTAATGTTGCTCCCTTGAGCCTTGGATAGTGATGGAGAGTGCTTCATTAGTGTATTTCTCTTTCGTAAAGCCATAAACATGGACTTAGTTTCTTTTTGCATGTCTTTTATCTGTTTTATTATTTTAGATTGCAATGAAGGAGCTGAGAGAGCGAAAAATACCCTTCACTATTCGCCGTTACCTCCCTGATGGAAGGTAAGAGTCTCTGTGATTGCTGGAAAATGCCACAGCATCTTTCTCTTAGTTATTGACTGAATGTTCTTACCGGTAAAATCTGCAGCTATGAAGATTGGGAGTGGACGAATTGATTGTGGAGGACTCCTGGAAAAGACAAGTTGGAGGTGACTAAATTGCTTTACCTTCTTGCTGGAGCGGTTCAGAATTATTTTCGTTTGTAAAGTATTTGATAGTGCATTTATATTGAAATCTTGAAGTACTATGTAGACTTGTAGTTATATTAAACTAGAGGAATGCTGATGTAATTGAATCTTGCTTTTGCACTGGAATCATTGTTTGTTGAACTCCCTGGTGATAATGCGTCTTCCACTTGCCATTTCAGAGTAGCTGCTATCCATGCTTAATTACGACAAATGTATGTTCAAGCTACTTATTTTCTGGGCTTTGCTTTAGGTAATTGCACGTTATTTGTTTGCAAGGTGCGTATAACTTTTAAGCACTACAGCGGTTTTGGTTAATGGGAAGGTGGAAAATTGTTGCGAGGCTCCTGGAACTGTGGGTCCAAGGCCTTTACTCATCGATATGGGACAGTGGACAAGTCCATCCCACTATGGGTCCCCTATTTAGGGTGACTCTGACCATTGAAGAGTTGAGCATTATGGGACCCCTTAAAGTCGGATCAATGGAGCTCGATAGGCTGAGGGTTAATTACATTTCTGAGATGTCACAGGAATTCTTGGCCCATGGGAGGGGATGCTTGTGTCTAACTGGTGAAATCATTCAAATCATCTGGCTCCTATAAATTCTTCGTGCAGTGTTGTCGAAAGTGCACTCTACACTGGAAATTGTTTGTAGTTAAGTGTTCAGAAGCTCTAATTGTTTCAGACGTTGCACTCAATCAAGAATGTGGAAGATGGTTGGCAATTTTCCTCTTTTTGCCGTGCAGATTGGCTCATAATATCATATTAGAGTAAACGTACGGAAAGAATATTAGTGACTGAAATGCGTAGTTAGCAAGTAAAAGTGTATGATTCCATCATTTGTACTGTCCATCCATATATTCAGTGCTTATTACAAAAAGATTCCCCACTTTAATTGTACAATAATTCCAAGCCAAATCTGCCAAGATTTTTGAAATATAAATAAATAATGCATTAACCTCTCTAATTCTTTAAATTGAAGAAAAGTATTCAGTTTTACCAAATGCATGGATATTTATTTTTCTTGTAAGTGATTTACTGCAGATGAATTTATTGTTAATTAATAATTATTACTTCTATAGTGAAGAAATTAAAATAGATAAAAAATAAATACAATAAACGCCAAGAAAAACACTTCACACTTCACACTTCACAGACAATCGATGATCCTTTATAGAAGGCTAATAACAAAGAACCCTAATATGTTACAACAAGAAAATAGCAATTTTCTTAAAAAGTCTTAGTGGTATTGGCTGATCCAAGGATGAAAAATACATCAAATTATAAATGAAATTGATTCACAAAAGTTCGCTTAAATTCAATTATTAATTTAACTAAATTGAAAAAAAAAATTGTTCAATAAACTTCAAGCTTGACTTGACTCTAATTCATTCCGATTAGTACAGAAATATGAAATATATTAAAAAATTTCGAATGACTCGACCTTGATTCATGATTGATTCAATCAAAGTTTGTTTGAACTTGATTAAATTAATAATTAAATTAACTCTAAACAAATTTCACTAATTCAATAATAATTCAAATAACCTTAAAAAATAATGTATTCCCATCGCTCTCGAATCATTTACAACCCGGCGGATCTCATATAACCATCATTATGTATGTATAAGATTCATGACAAAACCCACGTTATAGATTATGTAGATCACCTGAAATTTACCAATTCCCGTACTCAGCTGAAGTATTTACCTGCTATTTTCCGTCACTGTATGAATAACAGATGATGTTTGCTCTGAAAATGAGCAAAAAGAAAGATGCAACTGAGATATGTCGGATTCTTTATTACTAACAAGAAGATTAGATGCCATAAGCTGGTTTAGTTCACTCACTCACATTTTTTTCCAAAGGAAAAGGTGAAGTGGACCTTGTTTCCTCTTGCTCTCATATAAAAATGTCTTTTCTTGTTCGGTTTGGCCTTTTACCTTTCTTTTTCGCTTACCCTTTTGCTTCAGTGAGAGACTGACTGAGTTCATAGAGGAGACTTTGCAGCGAGAAAGAAAGAGAGGGGAGGCGAAAATCAAGAAGCCCATTTCACCAACTTCACTCAAATGTATCAAAGTTCAATTCTTTTCTACTATGATTTGCAATTGTAACTTATTTCAAGAACTCTTTTTTTCTTGTTTTTTTGTCCAAGTTCTGGTGAATACGTAGTCTTTACTGCTACTTAGTTGCCCATGTGGAAGAAAGATAATTTTATCTTTTTTGACCTAAAGAATATGTGAGCAAGATCTTGTTTTTTTTTTTTTTTTTCCGTTTTGCTGCATATAGTCCTTCAAATTCTCTTTTGTTTTACAATTGCTTCAGTATGTGTGGTTGTTTATGAGCTGTCAAGTCAATCTTACATGGGAAGGACTTAATTCTGTTGTAGGATAGAGTTAACTGATGGCTTGGGGAATTGGATATTGCCTATGCGTGGTGTTATTTGTGAATTTAGTCGCTATAATGACATTTTTATTTTTTTGTTGTCAGATTAGATTTATGTATTCTGATTATGAAGTGTCCAAGTCAGCGGAAAGCCATTTTATTTGAATTTTTCATGGAAGAAGTTACTGGGATTGTGCTTGTTGTCTTCATAGATGTTTCTTTAAATAATGTCTTTGGTCAATTGTTGTATTTCTTCCATTAAATTCTTGTGTATAAGCGAAAATGTTCTTTATATAAGACCATTACTCACCGAGTTTGTATCTTTTTCCTTATTGCTTAATTTAATGTTGACCGAAGACTTTCATAATCAATAAGAAGTTGCACAAATTGATGCATGAGAAGGTTTCTTTTATAAGGTTGATTGTTCATACTCGCAATATAGATAACGAGAACAATTACATCGTTTACCATTCTGCCTAGGGGCTGATTAATCTTTGGTGTTTAGTGCTCAAGGTTGGTCTATTGTCGTTTCTCCTTAACATGATTAATTTTCATGTGTAAAGGAGTAAAAGATGCTTCTAGCTTGATTATCATGAGTCCTTTTCTTTTTTTGCATTATTATGAGTCCTTGAAGCATCTGCTTATCGAAGTTTTCTTACTGTAGAATGCGTTAGTGAACCCCTAAAATTGTGAAAAGAGAGAAAGCAATTTGTAATTTCCATCACAATTCATTTCCTAATATGGTATATCACTTTCATTCACACTAATCTCTGGATAACTAGGTGAAAGAGCTCCAATTCATAAGATTGAGAGATTCATTGAAAGGACTTTTTGAAGATGTTGTTTGCATCTTCTTTCTGAAACTGCGTTGTTTTTCTTTTTAATGTTTTTGAGATAATTTTAAACTGCTTTTTTTTTAACTTTTATCTGCTGTTCTGAAACATTATTTTTTCTCTCCACTTTTGTCCAAAGAGAGGATAGATTTGGGCACGTGAAGAATTGATTTGAAAGATATATCATTTGGTGATGTCTGAAGCACCGATGATGAATAACCAGGTCTACAACCATTATTTGACTGGCATGACACCAGCTGAAATTGCTGAACATCTTCAGGATATTTGCCCTGAATTTGGTGATTTGAATCCTGAAGAAGTTCTTCTAATGCAGGTAAACTGATTTACTAACACTACTTTCTTGGACAGCTGAGGACTCACTTTTCTCTATGAAACTCATTATTAGTATCCTCGTCAAATAACAGGAAAGTGCCTTTCAATATATCCAGAAGAACAAGCAGAACATGCATATGACCTCCGGCTATGGGGAGACTAGCAACAGTAATTTAGTTATGGCACATGAGAACGAGTCATCACATGGCTCAAGTGTTGAACACCAACTGGCTCTGGATGAAGCCTTAGCAAGAGCTTTGGAGTTGGGTGATGACTTCAACAATTTATACGTTCATGAGCATGGCATCGATGCAGTTGGTAAATAATTTCCTTCTCTTAGTGTTTGATCTTATTTCATAAGAAGTTTCTGTTCAAATTAAGAAATCTGCTGTAAGAAATTCATTATCCATTTACTATCATATTTTGTTCTCCAATATGTAATTTTGATGTTTGAATTTTTTTTCTTCTACAATGGTTTATTGTATGGGATTGAAATAAGTGTCTGATTGTTCCATATTGTTGTCCATCGATTAGGACAAATATTCCTTCTTGTTATTCAGTAATTGCTATATCATTTCAAGTGTGATAACTTGTAAGAAACATAATTTTATGATTTACATCTGTTGGTATGAAAAATTACTAGCAAACAGAATCTCTTTAAAAAAATTATCTCCGTTCTAAAATTAAATGAAGGTAAAATAAATAATAATAAAAAAAAATGATGATGATGATGTGGCATAAGACACTCAATAGAATTCCTGATTAATTAGTTATACTGATATCTGATGTCCTTATGCTATTATTCTTGACACCACTTTCAAGTAAAATGTTAACAAAGAGGAAATTGTTAACTAAAAAAGATATATGCATACATATAGCTGGATTTACATTTAATTCTGTTTCACATTCTCTTGCTTTTTTTGACCTGTATGATACCTTGTGTAGTTCTTATATGAAGAAGTGACTTCAATTTGATTTGATCTACAGAAAACACAGGATCTGCTTCCACAGAAGCTCCTATCCGGGTACTTGGCTGCTCCACTCCCTGATTCTGTTGTAAATCATGAGGTTAGGGTCATAGTCTACATTTGTTATGTTCCTCTATGCAGGGTGAAAGTCAAAACATAAGGCAAGATGAAATTGATCCGGATAATATGACTTATGAGGTTGGTCGTTTGACTTGTATCAGTTGTATTTTAATTTTCATCTGCGACCTTGAAATTCTTAGTTTCACCATTATGTATAATGACAATCATGTTGCTCCTTAAATTTGTTCTGATTTTTAGGAATTGCAATTACTTGGAGAATCTGTTGGTAGTGAAAGCAGAGGACTTCCAGCAGACCTCATCTCAAGATTACCGACATTCAAATACAAGTCTGGGTTGTTCTCAAAGAAAAAGAAAAAGGAAAAAGAAGAGTACGGCTTCTCCAACCTAAGATCTCCATGGGTGTGAATTCGTTGCTAGTAAACTGCTCACATTGTCAATACTGGAAAAATATGTTAAACTATATTGTATGTGTGCGTACATGTGCTTGCTTTTTCTTTTTGTGCCCTGCAGGGTGGGGGGTTGCATATATCCAAAAGCGACCCATAGAAGTTTTACAGAAATGTAAACATGAATTACACACATTCATATCATCTAGGTGAAGCCATAGAAACAAGAGTTAGAATTTAGTCATAGGTATACTAGTATCTGTCATTATAGCCCCCTGGTTAATCACTTTTAACTAAAGAAATTGCTTCCAAGTTTGTCCCAGAGCACTATCCAACCAATGACCGTGTTCATCTCAGCCTTGCCAATTCAACCAGTGTTTCATAAGATTGAACCTATGCGCTGTCATCTTCTGGCTGGTGATCCACAATTCTTTCAACACTGCTTTTATCACAAGGAAAACTAAATCATCCTTTGAAGCAAAAATTACCTTTGCTCTTGTTCTTTTCTTGGTACGGATGCCTTTCTGTTCTCCTTTGTTGCTGCAAGCCTGAAAGTTTTATTTCTGAATGCACCTGATACGAAGCCAATGTGTCGGGCTGATTTGAAAGTTCAATCTTTCAGTTTTCCACACCATTCTACAATGATGAAACATACCCAGGTTTCTTAGATTGCTGCACTTCCTGTGACAGTATTACGCAGTTGGAACCACAAATTTCAGCTACTATGTAAAGAGAAACAGCTATTCTATGTTTTCTGACTTCAAGAAGAGGAAGCTGCAGCTATCAAGTACTCCATGACATATGCAACTCCCAGATGCTATTTCATTGTACTATGTATAAACTAAATCTCATCCAGGAAGTCCTCTGTATTGATGATCAGGGGAAGTTGTTAGCTCATTATCAAATTGCGAGATTTGCATTGGATTGAGAAAATAGGACTGAGAAACAACCATCTTAATTTGAAAGAGGGAATTTTCGCATGTGTAAGATGCAATAGTGATTTGTACTTTGAATTGAAAATATGATATAGCCTGGGTAATTATGGGATAGCATCTATGCACATTCACACTGATTTCTAGCGTTTGCATTGGGCCACTGCTCAGTGCAACCTTATTCTAAATGTTCTTTGAAGTGGTCAAAGTTTTATTATATTTGTACCATAGTTGTACTATACAATGCTTTGAAACTGCTATTTTTTTTTTGTGTGCTAGTTAACTGATTTTCTTTCTACTTTTTCTTCTGCCTTTTGCAAGAATTTGAGAGTCCGCCTGGGCTGCTGGTATTTAAAATCATTGACCTACTGATCTTCCATCAACTAATTGGTGTATGTGTTTTGCTTGTTTATATCCATTTTTTAGGTGTGTGATATGCTGTGCCGAATATAAGCATGGAGCCAAGCTGACTGCTCTGCCTTGTGCGCATCAGTATCATTCCCATTGCATTAATCCTTGGTTACAAATCAACAAGGCAAGTTTCCTGTCTTATTATTCCAGGATTCTTGATTCCTGTCTTTATTTGGCTGTATAAGCACCAGTACTAATGACTAGCACTAGCTAACTGCATCTTCGCTATGAAATAAATGCCTCTTTTGCCACTTAGAAAATTTGATGAATAAGTAATCAAAAGGCAAATTACCACATAGTAGCACATACATACCTCTTCATATTAGTGTAATGTCTCTGCTTGCTCAGTTCATTCTTTCCCGCAGCAATGCCCCATTTGTCAAAAAGAGGTGCAAGACGAGTAGTACATCAAATCTCAGAGGACATCCGACGTTTTTTGCTACAAGCCCTTCTGGTTTCCAGAGCACCAATTCACATCTGAATTTGTCGAGTTTTCAAGATGAAAACTTCAATTGTAAATGAACTTGATTATCTGCTCGTAAGTGTGCAACTGGTTTCTGGACTTTTCTCATTGTGAGAAGCAATATGATACATATAGCAACCAGATAACACTCTTTGTTAAGAAATTTGACATGGACCTTCTCCAGTTGGAGTTTGTTGTAAATCCAGAGTTTGTTCTCTGCATTGGGACCTCTAGAATGTAACTACTTATCTCTTCGCATAAGGGAATAAATACCTTATTCTTGATTTTCCTTGTCACATTCATGATGTCTGGCTCATTCTCAACACACGCAGGTTGTCCCATATATAGGTGATTATGTTGGATAGGTGGATTAGCTTTATGAAACCAAAGTATTTGGTAACTTTTCTGGTAAATCAGAAGTTGAACTGTGGATAGTTCATTCATTTAACGAAATTAAGAGTGGACATCCTAGGTAATAAGTGGAAACTTGATGTTATAAACAACAATCGTCTCTCTTTGCTTTATTGTACATAACGTTTCTTTTGTCCCTTCCAAAAAATATACTGTAAATGTGGGGGCTTCCGTCTTTCTAACTATTATCTAAAACCTGTGTAGAGCTAAACTGCATGCTTCGGAATGGGACACATGCAACTTCTGTAGTATAGTGTATAACTGTATATAGTCAAAGGAGAAAAACAGCAGTATTAATACCAAATACAAAACGTTTGGAATTCGTATCAATAGATTACACTTGCAGGAACCTTTGGAAGTGGAAAACCCACAAGTTAAATAAACAACCATGAATTGATATCTTAGTGAACATCACAAGGAACCCCGACAATTCACGACAGAACAAAAACCAAACAAGGCAAGCGAAGCAGACTGTACAAAGACATGCTACCTTCAGGTTTTTCTCAGTCATAATACTACAATGGAACACACTATGTTAGTCATGACTTCCAGCTGAAGTTCATGTTGTCATCGAGATCACTGTTAAAGAACCCATTTTCAATAAACTCATTGGCAATATCTGGAACCATCTCATCTGATAAATGAAGACTTTGTGGCAAATCTGATGCTTTTTGGCTGAAGCCAATACGAGCTGAAGACTCACTATTTGAAGAAGCACATTTAAAACTGTTGCTTCTGCTTGGTGGCTGTCCATGAACATTTCCTTGCCCATGCCCAGTTCCAGTGGGTGCTGGAGAGTTCCTAAAGCCAAGCCCACCTGCCAAAGCGTTACCACTGGGATTTTGTGCAGAAAGGGCCTGCTGTGGGATTGTTGTGCCATTGTTCTTTCTGCTCATGTCCTGCAGGTATTGCTGGATCATTTGCTGTTCTAATGCTTGACTGCCTTGGAATGGCAGAGATTGACTCTGCTGTAGTATGCTACTCCCACTTGGTGAAGGCAGATGTAATTGTTGCTGTTGTAGAATTTGACAACTAGAAAAGCTACTGCCTGGTGGATTCTGCAATGTTCCAGACAAATTACCTGAAGACCCTAGAGGGGCTGTCGTGAGGCCATGACTGGTGGTACTGAAAGGAGAAGAAGCCTCCTGTTGATTTGAGTTATTGGTTGAGTTCATTGAATTCTGTCTCATCAGCAAATTTTGATAGTTAGTCAATGCAAGAGCAGCCTGTGCTGAGCCACTCAAAGCTCCTCGGCCACCCACATGCTGGTTATTGTTCATTTGGCTACTGAGACCAGGATGCACTGGCATCAGCTTGTTGAGTGCAGTGCGATCAGTTGGCAGACCCTGAACACCTCCAATCTGATCCACTCCTTGCAACTTTTGCATCTCAACTTTAGGTGCAATGGAATATCGAGGAAAGTTTTTCAAGCCCTCTGCATATTGAAATATCATTAAGCTGCATTGATATTATGACACGGCGTGCAGAAATTATTGTGTTTAAACATGTATATAGGTGGACAGTATTTTTCATGATATAAACAGGTGGGCCCCTCCAACATATAATAACAAAGGAATGTATTTAAGGAATCAATATGCAGATATACAAAAAATGCTTCACTAATAGAAATCATGTTCTTTGGAACAAAAACACTGGGTACAAGCTAATTACCAATAGGGCCTTTTTTTTGCTCTTTGCAGAAATCCATCAAGTCTTTCATGCTATTAACAACATCAGCTATCTGTTAACAGCAGACCAACACAGTAAACCACATGAAAACAGGATGGTAAGAATTAAAAGGTTTGTCATGATGAAGACATGCCTGTAGACATCGGACATATCTTTTGGAAAAGCCAAGATCATTTAGGGACTGCAACTCCAAACTCCTTGCAAGCTGACGTCCAGCTGTCACAACCCTGCATAGAAAGACATCGAATTAATGGAATGGTACATTAAATAGAGGTATCTCGAGTAAAACCAGTATATCAAGAAGTCAAAAGTAAGCATATTAAGTCATCAGGACCCAACTTCTGAATTATCAACTTCAGAATGATAAGCCTCTTTTGGGGAAGGGAGGGGGTCCAGCAGGAGGGCTTCACGCACACACGTAATTTACCACATAAGTTCAAAAAAGTTGGTCGGCCATAGCATATCATGTAGCAGGAATATCTAACAGACTCTTCACAAACTCTAGAACACGCACGCCATCTCACTATAAACCAGGAGGGAATAATAAGCCAAAGGAGAAGCAAGTATTAGAATTTTAAGCCGCAGCTAAATATTGTCTATCACATGCAATTTCTGTATCTCAAATACTATTTCAAAAATTCTTGGCACTGGAACAAATAAATCACAAAAATACAAGTCTTCCCTCTCGTACTTACAGCAGGGTGCCACACACTTGCATATTTAACTTCTGTTTGCAAAAAGGCAATTAAATGACTCAGCCAGAGGCCTCAAAGGGAAGCTCCTGAGCATTCTTTGAAGAATTGGAGTCTGACCAAACATTTCCAACTATACGTTACAACATATTACACCTCCAATCCTTTTTCACCAGGCATATAATCAATTAAAAATGTTGTCCTCTTATCTTCTGTAATTGGTATGATCAACCATTATAGATGCTAAAGTGATGATTCCTCTGCTGTGCACCAATAACCAACACATGGAGCATCCGGAAAGTATCTCACTTACATAACACTGTTTGCCTGTAGATCTGGCTGAGAAACACCATCTGTTCCGCTTTCAGATACTGTGCTTTGGCATTTCTGTGCAACCTGCAGTAATTGATTCACCTGCAGCAAAGGTCTGCAGTGTAAGTTGAACTGCTTACTTATGTAGAATTGTCTTTCTATAAGTTCACATCCATTCTGTTCTAACCCTGTAACTAAATTTTTGGATTTCTGTTTTCAGTTCCAATTAACTGAAGTGCCACACCGAATATGAATTTTTTATACATACATATATTTTTTTAAATACAAATTATTGGTAGTCCATTTATCATATGTAATATGTAGGACTTGATTTAGGATATTTTGGGCATAAATTGTAATGATGTAAAAGATGTATAAGTAAATGATTTATGTATCGGCATTGTTGATATTTAGGATTAGTTGGAATTGTAAATGATTTATTTGTCTTCATAAGTTATTACCTTCACATGTTTTTTATCAGGTAAATTTCGAATTTTGACATTTCTGGAAATTTTTCCTTTTATTTCGGCATTTCAGTTTCCAATCAAACTGAAGAAATGTTTTTGGTAATTTAACAAACCAAACCGAGAAATTTCGGATCGTTTTGGTACAGTATTACCCAACTAACACCCCTATAATATAGGCTAGCACAAGGGAGGAATTAATTTCCACTACTCTAGGGTTGAGTAGAACATAGAGATTATGACTGCACAAGGAGATGAACACATAAATATTATAGATTATTCGAATTCAAACAAAAACCCGGGCGGCAAAAAAAGCTGCACAGTGGTGGATCAGTTAGAATATCAGATCCAATCGGACAATCAGAGAACTAAATCTAAATGCAGATTAGAATAGTACAGCATCACTAAAATCTTAGATTTCTTATATTGGCGGAAAAAATTGATTTAAGAGCTCAACCCCTCCAGTCAAGAGACATCTACCTGTGGTGCAACCAATCTACGAGGAAGCAGTTCTTCATGACGCCGAGCACAAAATTCCCAAGACAATATCTGAAGAAGTAATGGAGATGCAAGAGTCAAAACACCAATATAAATAAGTATAACCTGAAAGTTCATTCATGTGAAACTAGTATTTGCAGTTGACCTTTAACTCAGGGGTGAAAAAGATGCGAAGATGACCCTCACGAACGACACGAAGTTGCTCATACACACTTTCTTGGACTGCCTTTGCATACTCGAGCATCATCATTCCTGAAGGGAACCTATATTCACGAGGCAAGTCTAGAAATAGAAGCTCGTCTATTACCCCACTGCCAAATTTGATTTCATTAAGTCTAGGAAGTACTTCAAAAGTTGCCTCTGTCAAAATCAACACAAAAGTAAAATTTCAGAGCAGACAAGTAGATGAAAGTGCTATTCTGAGGGATGAAAAACAGACTAAGATTATAATAATTAGGATCAACATCAATTGCAAGGCTAATTAATCACAAACTATTCTGAATTTCCCTAAACAAGGCTCGAGTTCAGATGGATTTAAGAAGATAAGTACTGGCAAAGAACATATTTGCTCGAGCAATATGTATTCAGACTTCAGAACATCAAAAACTCATCTAAAATTAGCTCATTTCAAAAGGGAAAATGCAGGCACAATATCACACGCCAATAATGAAATTCAAGTGAGAGCTTATTTTACTCATCTATTTTCGATTGGTTCATACTCTCCATTCAAGTATATTGCATAGCCAAAGGCAAGGCCGTTTCAAAGCCAACCCTTCTATGAGAACATGCTGCATAACTGGTGTAAATGTCAGCAAATAAAATATGAGAAGAAGAATTCTCCAGAGTCCCCACCCCTGCCTCCCAGTATAATAATAAAATACAACTAAGAATAAGTCAAAAATAAATAGAAAAGAAAGAGAAAAATAAAAGGAACATAGAAAGAAAAACATGCACCAGCAGACAAATATATGTTGACAAAATAGGGAACAAATAGAGAAACTTCTACTTATACAGAATTTGCTTTGTCGCAACATGGAAAGGGCAAGAGAAATATAGTCAAATCAAGCCCAAACATAGTAACTCAACCGAGAATTTTATAGAATTCCCCAAGCAAATCATACCAAAAAACTAATGGCCAATCTCTCGGATTCTACATATTCTTCAAAGAGAGAAAAATTACTCTTCAGAATACACCAGTGAATATTTATTGAAAAGCAATACTAATTTAGGCAGAATATAAGTTTGTGATAAAACGCACCAAACCCCCTTCCAGACTTTGATCCGCAAATGTCACATTGCCATGCATCCTGCAGAACAAGACAAACCAAATACAATCATCCTCTTGAAGACTCCAACCTAGGGGAGCAGGAATAGGCCAAAAACAATTAATTTAAAAGAAATAAAATGTGCGTTCATGAAAAAGTATCAAGCACAATTAACCAAGTGCTTCTTTACAAGCCAAATAATCAAGTAGACATTTAAATATTCAACAAAATAACATGACAATTACCATTGCTGCCTGTGGGAACACGCCAAGGGAATGATGTCCAACATTATCATACATAGATAGACACCACCTCGTCTTCGCACGTGGAGAGTAATACTCGGCCACAAATTTTCTCCAATAGGCAATAGTATTATCCTAACAGGACCAAGTACATGATTCATCATGACAGGGTACTTGAAGAAGTTTAGACACAAGTTAAGAACTAGGGAAATAGAGGGAAAGAAAAATGCTTATATGAACCAAATATGAGCTGTATGATCCATTTGGAGAGGGAACGGAGGGGGGAGAGGGGTTACTGTTTATTAGTCCACATGCAAATCAATTGAATTACTTACAGCAGGCCGTTGTCTCTGGTGAAACAAGTATTGCATCAAGCGACGTGAGCATACACCACCATCACAAGGTCGCTTTATTGCAGCTGCAGGTGGCATTCCCTGTAGTTGTAGCTGTCTTAACTGCAACTGCTGCTGCTGCTGTTGCTGTAATAACTGAACTCGCTGAATTGGCGACATAGCCTGTAGAATCTGTTGCTCTTGCTGTCTTAGTCTCTGTTGCTGGATCAGTGCTTGCAACTGAGGATTAGAGTTCTGTAAGTGCATGGAATCTGGTCTCTGCAATAGCTGTTGCAAAACCTGCTGTTGTACAATATCTTCCTGCTTGACATCCAAGCGGGGTCTTTTTTGTAGCTGAGACATACTATTTGGGTCTTGGATGAAAGAATTGGGCACCCTTGGACCACCAGGGAGTTGGACCTGCGCCATTCGATGCAAAGATGTGGCACTAGAAGCTCCCTGATGCTGCTGACTTTGCTGGCCTTTTTGTGAACCTGGGTCTTGATTGGAGCTTTGCTGCACAACAGAGGATCCATCCAGGACAGAAGAGCCAGAAATGCTAATGTTATTAGATGAGAATGACATGGGTGATGCAGGCAAGCGCATATAAGATTCTGTATTAATACTAGCACTTCTCTGAAGATGGGGTCCTCCTGAAAGTCCTGAGTTGGCATCAGTTACCAAAGAACTTGCCCCAACACTTGGTCCCGAGCTTGCCACACTGTTTAACACTGTGTTGCTAACATCCCCTGAAACTGGATCCATGTCAGAACGTGCATGTCCAGTTAATGAATTTGATGAGTTCCCAGCAACCTGGGATTGCCCATCTCCTTGGAAAAATATTCCTGAACTCGAAGATGATTGTGTCATGCCTCCAGCAACTCGTGAAGGTAGCATTTGGGGCACCTGTGATTGATGGCTGGAGTCCAATTGACTATCCAGTGTCTGTCCTCAACTATCAGGCTAACTTATAGAAGACAAGAGTTATGCCAGCTAAACTCAGAAACTCAACGTCATCTGTATCCCTTTGATCTGAGTGTCGCATGTCCTAATCATCACATACAGCTAATTTTTCACCATCACCTGCTTGAGTAACCCAGTAGTCCACTCCACTGGACAAGCACAATAAAAGAATGATATCAGCAGATAACAAAACAGAGCAAATAAACTACCATGTATGGCGCGCCAGTAAAAACATCAATAGCAAGTTGAAAATCACAAACAGTTAAAAGGAAGGAAACAAATCACTTAGAAATCCAACAAAAATCCCTAATTATCAGCAAACCCTAATTCACGACCACTAGGATTCAACTCAAATTCAATAAAGCACAAATCTTTAGCCATTACGAGAGCTAGAAGCAAGAAAAGATACTAATAATCAAACAATCAACTAATGCACCAGTATCCAAAGTCCAAATGAAACCCCCAAGTCGCAGCCTACAAACATCAAACTAAAAGACAAAACAAGTCACAAAAACGATCATAATGAACTCACTTCAATTAAGCAAATTCCCTCACTTAAGGGTAATTCGCAGCTAAAATTCTCAGATTACGCTCTAATCAACTTCATCTTAAACCCGAAACACCATAACCAAAGATCGAAACCGTACAATTAGCACCACCACCGAGGGGTAACAAAAAGTAGAACTGTGTACTTGAAAATTTCACTAGAAACAGCAACCCGCAAAATTTTACTTCCAACTACAGATAATTAAGCTGAATGAACAAAAAACCAAAGAGATTAACATACGCTAACCCGGAGATGTAGAAGAGTAACCGCAAATAATTTGACAGAGTCGAAAAGGAGAGAAAGTTTAGTACCTGATCGGTATTCATATAGCTAGCGGGAAGCGGAAGGGGGGAAGTGATCGGCTGTAGCCGGTTGAGGAATTCGGCTCACCGGATACAGACGGTGATGCTGGAGACACGTGTCGCACGATTAATTGGGTTATAGTCGGTGGAAAATCTTGCGGGTGGGGGTAACGACGTCGTGATCCCGTACGTGGCGAGAGTCTATTGGGTCTTGGAGTTAAACCGGTAGGTTTGAGGGAATAGATTGTAATTAATTGGGATTAGGATGTTAATGTTATCCAAAAATGTGCTCCTTTTGTCTCTTTTTTCCTTTTTTTTTTAAATAAGAAAATAGAATCATTATATTTAATTATTATTTCATCAGATGATTTATAATCTCTAATCACATTCCCATATTATATATTATTATTATATTATTATTATAAAAACATAAATAAATAAAAAAAATGCAGAAGGTTCGCTAGTTCGTCTCGACACAAATAAATTGATTACGATGTATTTTTTTAATCACTATATATTAATATAGAATTTTAAGATTTTATAACTCCTAATCTTATATATTTGTATCTGTATTTATCTCACTTTTAGAAATTTATGTTGCATTAATTGTTCATAATTAGTCATTAAAATATATATGCTATCAACAAAATATATTTAATTATTAATATATATCTCATATATTTTTAAAATTAATGTCAGTTTAACAAATATCCATTCATAATAGTCTATTATATGAAATATTTGTTATACATTTATTTTTATTCAGATGGGGTATTTATAATTTTTTAAATAATAATTAAATATTATAATTACAAAAATTTAAAAAAAGTCCAATTGTAATTTATCCTTATTAATTTGATATATATAATATTATTATTATTTTTTTTCTCTCTTTTAAAAAATGTTGAATTAGAAGGATTGAAACCCAAAAAAGTGGGCCTAAGCCTAATTAATCTCATATTGAGGCTTAGATCCAAACCCTAAAGAAATGAATGCTAATCTCAGTAGTAATAAGTTAAAACTGAAATGGCTCTTTTGGGCCTATAAGGGTGCAACTCAAAATCTTTTTGCTGAGTTATCTCAGTTATGGGCTGATCCAATTTAAGTGGGCCTAATCCATGGGGGCCCAAAATAAAAAGTTCGGGCCGTATTCTTAGAGTATTACTCAACAAAATGAAAGAGAGAGAGAGAGAATTAGGATAGAAATTCAGTTTCGTTTTTTTATGGGCCAAAACACACCCCATGTTTGTCTGTTTTTTTTTTTTTAACACCACAACTGCATGTTTTCCTTTTTTTTTTTTTTATATATAATATAAAAAGACTCATTTGATAATGAACAATAATTTTTGTCTCCAAAAAGCACAACATTAATCAAATATATATATATATATATATATACATATATATTAATATATATATATAATACATAATTTGACAATGAACAGTAATTTTTGTCTCGCAAAAGACAACATCAAAATACAATATTTATTTTAAATTATCTCCAAAAATCCAAAACATACACACTATCTCAAACATATACTTATTTATCTTTGTTTTTCTTCCTCTATCTCCACAAAACACAATAAACAAACAATGAATCCAAACATAATGATATTAACTTGTTTGATCAGAAAACATTTGGTTCTGCTTAAACTACTACATCAACTGTAACATTAATTATGGACTTATATCAAGAAATACTAGGAATGGTAATGGGTCCGGGTTAGACCCGAGCTTGGCTCAGGCTGTCTGGACGGGTTTTTTAAGTCTTAACCGGGTCTAATTTTATATAGCTTTTATTATAATGAGTTTTTTTAAGTTTGGTATAATTACAATTATCTCTTTATTTTTAAAAAAATTATAAATACCTCTCTAATATTTTATGAAACTATAATCTTTGGTTGGAGATTCGAAATTATCAACATTGTCCTTAGTTAAAAAAATATATATATGATGGACGGAAAATTTCAAAAAATTATAAAAGATTATCCATTTACTCAAGAGCAAATTTAAGAAATTTGCACTCGGCTCACCATAAAAAAATAAATGAAAACCTGAAAAAGACTATAATAATCAGATTAATTGTTATATAATCATTAAAAACATGTAGGTATTGATAATTATTTAAATAATAAGGAGTATCAATAATTATATCATAATTAAGGAATTTCATTCTAATTCACCATGCATTATATCTTGCAATAGAGGCATCATTATTTAGTCCAAAAACCAAGAATCAAAGAGGGTAGTTTTGGGCAGGAATGAAGAGGTACATATTAACATGAGACATAAAAGTGGTGGTTTCAATTGTCAAGGAAAATGTCTTAAAAGTGATTCTGATGTGTTATTCCACCACTGTCGTAGCAAGAACAACTCACTAGTTATGAGCGTCCATGAGATGAGAGTGTCGGTGCTGCTATGCTATGTCCCAATTTCTTTCTTTTTTATATTTTACATTATTTTCACGAATTACATAATTCTTCATTCAACATTGTGTACATTCGGTTTTAAGGATCGTACATGCATTTTTAGAAGTTAAGATCGTATTTCAATAATATTATACTTTTTAAAAAAAAATAAAATCATGGGAACAATCTACATGACAACCCTTTTGAACGATATCGTAGGAGTTCCTTTAATTTTTTTTTTCTTTTTCGATGATTTGTCTCGTTGATTTATGATATTATCATTTAGCTAGCTTTTAAGCAAAAAATAAAAATAAAACTCTCAAAATACCTTTCAATATTACAATAATATTCTATACCCAATTTCAAAATTTAAGATCATTTCTGAAAAAATATGATAATTTCGTGCTAAAGTGGCACGGGTCACAAAAGTAGGGGTTCCGAGGCTGGCCCAGAAAATATTTTTTTGGCATGCATGTTTTTGTCGGGAGAAAAATTATAATTTTGCAATGTTAGAGATATTCTAATATAATAATTTATTTGCGATCTTTTATTGTAATTTATGTTTTTTTTTCTTATTTAATGTACAGATTTGATAATTTGTCAATCAATTATTTAATAACCCTAATTGGTGCAGATCATGAAAAAGCTAAGTTAGGCATACATAAGTTAATTTAGTTGAGTTTGAGGTCATGAGTTCAAATTCCACCAAACGTAAAGGAGTTTGTTCCTCTTTTATCATAACAAAGTCTATTGTGATTTATAATATTTTTAATTATATTACTATATTTAATTAAATTGATGAATTATTTAATTGCTCAAATTATTAAAAATATTAATATAATTATATAATTATCGCTTTCACTAAATAAATATAAATTATCATTATCACACTTGCAGGCAGTGCTCGTGGAAAGTGGCCTATATCATTAGCTCAGAACCGGGCAGGGCAGCCATGGGAACTTAATTTTTTAGTACAAAAAAATTATAGCAAGAGACATCAAACTTATCTCCTAATCATACTTAATTTTCAGATCCTCATCATTGCATCATGATATTCTTGAAAATTCTTTCTTCTTCCCTACTTTCTTTGTGTGGGGTGCTATGAAAAATATTTTCCATGAATTGGATGTGAAACATCGAACGACGTGCATCATGTCATGTCAATAATGGGACCCACAATTATACTGACGTCAACAAATTTTATTTTTACAGTTCAAATGTAAAAACATCAAATAATTATGTGCACCATCTTACGTTACTAATAAAATGTGTATCGCGTTGATCAATGTTGGCAAGTTTTATTCTACGGATAGGATTTATAAATTATAAAAATTGTGTATGTTTTGCGGTGGGAGTTATATTGTGGTGATGTCGTATAGTTCATATAATTTAATAATTTTGCCATCAATTCATATGAGAAAGATACATGATTCTTTTGAGTAAATATTTACTTTAACTGAAACAAAGTTATGGATTAGTGGCCATAAAATAATATAAAAAGTATTATTACCAGGTATGCTCGAGTAATAATTTAGACATCATAAGCAAGATCCGAGTATTATAATCTAATTTGATAGCAGTATTTTTTGTTTGTCTGTGTCCTTTTATTGCAGTTTTCATAATAGATGGTGCGATAAATTATATTCATAACCCAAAAAAAAATGGAATAGTATTTTACAAAGAATAAGTACACTAACAAAAATGACTATTGGCTACACTTAATAGCAATGGATTAAAAATCGTAGTAAATAATTTTATTAACACGGTTAAATAAAAATCAATACAAAATATAAATTTTCCACCACGAAAAAGTTATCTGCCATGACTAAGAGCATAGTATAAATATTTGTCATGGTTTTTAGCCACTATCGCAGATACTATGGCCATAGACCCATAACCGCTGCATGACTGTTGTTAATGACTATTTACTATGACTTTTTTTTTTTAATCATAGCAATTAACCATGATCAATATTTTATTTATTTTTTTGTAGTGATAATAGACAGATATTCACAAATCAATCTATATACCAACACGTTAATCCAATAATCCTTGTCAAATTTGTGCGAAAATCGGTACTTGCTTCTCCTATAAAGAGAGATTATTAAGTTGATAAGATACGATTTTTTTAACAATATGCGATTTATTAAAATATTTAATACATTCAAATTCAAAAAATAATTTAATAAATTGATAATTTAAACCAACAAAACACATTCAGCAATATACCAAAAATAAAAACTATTAAAAAAGTAATTAAATAAATATCCATATTCATAACCTTAATCTTACCAATCGAGTAAGTCTTCATGCAAAAAATAAAAAATAAAAAAAATTGGAAGGCAATCGATCGACTTCAAATGGACGTTGTAGCTACCTAGCAAAACATTTCTCCAATTGGGTCACACTTTTTATGACTTTTATTGAGAGAAACAAATATATATACATTATATTTATTATTATTATTTGATTTTTAGGGTTTGATTAATAAATTAGTTGGGCAGTTGGATTTTCGTTTTCTCTTACCGTTGGCTTCTCATTTTCGTAATCTAAATGCTGATTGGTGATTAAAGAGACTTTTCGCCAGTACTGATTGGAAAATGCCAATGTTTCCTAAAAATCCACGTCAGATAATGATGAGGACGAAGAAATGTGAGGCCAATTAATTAGGGTTGCAATTTAATCATCACTCCTAAATCTTAATTATTAGACAAATTACTGAATTAATTTATCGCGGGCCAGCGGTCCCTTAGTTGAGCGGTGAGGGACTTCATAATTAAAAAGTTGTGAGTTCGAGTTGTATAAGAACGTTAATCAATAATATGCACAAAGATATAATGTCTCAACAATTTTATTTTCATAATTTATTGCAAATCGTGATTATGTGGAGTTCAGTTATACGACACCATCAAGTCAATTATAAATTAATGCCGATGGCAATGATAATGAACAAAACAAGTCAGCACATAATGTGGGTGATACAATAAAAGGACATCGACGCCAACTCCACTTGCGCAATTACAGAACGGACAGTTATTTTTAACATCAATAAGTATCGTAGTATTGCAACAATTGATCGTATATGTTTATTAATTTATTTTTAGTAATTGTAATTATAAAATATTTAAATTTATAATTATTAATTAATTAAGTAGAAAAATCATAACAAAAATTAAAATATATATATAAAGTTGAAGTCGTGGTTTACATCACGACTACCTAAATAATTAAAAAATTGCAACTCGTCATTCAAAAATGACGACTTGCATTAAACGTGTTATACTCTTTAAAAATTACATTATTTATTTGTTACAATTCTTTAAATAGATAAGCCAACTTCTAACCCGTATCGTTATATAAAAAAATAATTCCCCTACATTAAGTGTAATATCTAATTTCCTCAAAAATAAAATTGTTACTCCCTCATAAATTATCAGTCCGGAGGCCTCAGATCTCTCTCATGATAGATATTTAGGAAGTGAGATAATTGCCACGTACATACTAAATTTTAAAAATAACAATTATGTAGTAATAACTTACACGTTCAATGCACAAAACATCAAATATAATATATATTTAATTCTTGATATATTATAATTAAGAATTTATTTAAAAATCAAAAGGCTAACTCCAACACATAATATATAATACAAAACTTTTTGAATAATTCCATTAGTAACAAGCCCTAAAAATTGTAAGTTTCTTATCATATTGTTTATAAGCTATTCATAAGAAATAAAATTAATTTATTGACAAAAAAAATTAAAAAAATAAAAAACTTACTCAAAAGTTAAAAATAAAGAGGGGTCCCACAGAATATTCGTAAAATCACTAGACAATACATCAAAAGAAGCTCCAAACTGCTACAAAAGTGTCGGTACACTGTCTCCTTCCGTAATTTTATTTTCATAATATTTAAATAATAATAATAATAATTTAATATTTGGCGAAAATTAAAATTTGATTAAACAATATAATTATGGGTTATGATAGTCAAACCGCCCCGTGCTGTTGTACCGTCTTTATCGGGACTGCCTTCAAGCGTCAGAATCTATCCACCGCTAGAAAGACACCACGTGTCCAGTGAGCTAATCGTGCGGTGCCAGCGTGTCGGTGGAGATTTGGAGAGAGAAAATATAAAGACAAGGAGCTGTCCTGATGCGAGGGGTAAGGCTTCGTCGTATCATTTACTGACACGCGTGCACTGAGGGGATGTGATTTAACCTTGGTGAACTGCTTTGTCCTAATATTTATTTATTTTTATGATCAAAATTAATTATATAAAAATTGGGAAAATTAAAGTGTTTTAAATATAATGTAAAAATTGGGGAAAAGAAATTGGTATTTAGCAACTTATAACTCTTAATTAATTTAATTTAAGCAGTTCAAAATCTAAATTATAGATATAAATTTCAGTTCATTTTCACCAATAAATTGATAAGTACTTATTTTAAACAAACTCTGTCTATGTAATAAACTACTAATCCAAAATATATATAAAGATAAATTATTATTATTATCATTATTATAAAGAGAGTTATAGGTAGAAGTTAATGAGGTCTAGTTCAAGACAAAGTTGATGCCCCATGACATTAGAGTTTATGGGTTCGAACTCTGTCAAGCTCATGAAATATTATCTGCTGCATACTAGTAGAAATTGATCTACTGCATAGTAAGAGTTTATCTTAACTAAAAAAAAAAAAAAAAAACCCAGGGTAGATGACGAGCAACTACAAGTTGGCAGAATAACGTTTTATGACTTTCTCCTTTTTCTAGCCCTAGCGTTGGTTTACTTCTTTAGTATTGAAGGGAATGCGACTTTACTATTATTATTGTTATTATTATCTATGGTGAAGATTGGAAAGGCATGGATTGGCAAACTCTCGTGCACACTTGCACGCAAAGTTTTGGTCAAGATTTAATTAGTATAAAAATAAATAAAATTGAAGATGGCAAGAACACAACACAATTTTTAATGCACGTCGTATGAAATTTCGGATTTATACAAAATCATATAATATTATCAATGCAGATTCTCGTAATTACAGCTCTCATTATTCAATAATTTATATAGGATGAATATACAAAAAAATCATTTAGAGTATCGCGTGGGCGTGAGAAGAGGATAATTCTCAGATGGTCTCGATGTGGAAATAGTTTTTTGTAATTTATTAATATAGATTCAATAATGTATTTATAAAGAGCATTGTGAAATTTAAGAGATACAAATTATAATACAGTGGAGATAAAAATGAAATAATTTAATTGTTATTTTTATTTTAATATAAGTGTAGTTTAGTCAATACACTTAATACATTAGGATAGTTATTTTGCGCCCCTCAACCTTAATAATACAATATATATGTCACAGATCAGGGTCAGGGGTCTAAATCGCCTGCCAAGTAACTCGGGTCTGATGCTTTGGGGACTGAGAAGAATGAAGATTGTTAGGCTTGCTGGATAGCCCCCATCAAAAGGTTCTGATGCTTCGGTCAGTTTGAGAGTTCGAGAGATTGGGAGGAAATGTCAGAAGCTATTTTGAATATTATGCCAAATTGTTGGAATATTATGCCAAATATTCATAATTGTACGATTTCATATGTCATCATTCCAAACTCCCAAATATAGAGTTGTCGAAGGCCCTGATTTTGGGTTATAGGTACAGCTGGGTCGGGACACAACTAACCCCCAGCGAAAAATACGTGAATTCTAAACCTAACTGGATATTTTGCATTTTAGGAGGTAGAAAGGGGGTAGTTTATTTTTATCTCAATCAGGCACTTCCATTTATTTTGTCCATAGCATCAACCTAAGGTATCCGAATAATTATGTTACCTTATACTATATTTAATAAATTATAAATTAAATTATTTACCATAATTTAATTCACCATTACCAATTATTGGACAATTATTGTAATTCCCAAGTTGCGTGTATTTTTTCATCTCAATTAAATATTATTATTCTTTATATATAGAAACAAGAATTTTAAAAGTTATATATTAACAAAATTCTTCATTTTTATATAATGTATTTTAATTTAACTATGGTTACCCAATTGCCTAAATAATTTCAGCACAATAGTAATAATAATAATAATTATTATTATTATAAAAAAATAAAAAAATAAAAAAATAATTGTGGGAGGGATGACGGTAGCCTACGACCGGTCGATTGAGATTCGCCACCTTCGCTGCTTCCCATGGTTGTACCGCAGTAATTATTATTAGTCCTCCTGGCTTTCTTAACCTCTCCCTGGGCCCCACCAATTTATAGTCCTGGCTCCATAATTGAGAGTACAATCATTAGCTGCACATCAAGTTCCCCAAGATGCCCTTGTACCCCGACATGTCACCTTAGCAAATCCTAGCCGGGAGGTCAGCGCATGACTAAACTTACTTATAAATGAATATTTTTCTGATTTAATGTGAATTTTTTGTTATTTACTTTTTTATTTATTGTATACGAGCAAATGATCTTCTTTCAGAAAAATAAATCATTTTATTTTAAAAAGACGAAAGATAATTTATTATTTTTTTATAAAAAGTAATTTGTTTATTTATAATATCATTAAATATAAATTATATTAAATTTATTAAATAAATATAAATTTAAGATTGTTGTGCTGAAGTTATTAAAAGTAAAACATTAAATGGTGAAAAGCCATATACCGAAATGTTTTCCAGAGGGTGATGGTGGTAAATTTATCACCAAGATTAAAATTACTGTAATATCCCTGGAAATGTCACCATGATAATCTCCTACTAATAATATATATTAATTTTTTATTTTAAAATTTATGTCGAATTTATTATATGCACGCAAATATATATACCACAACAACTACTACATATAAAAAAAACCAACTTGAAGAATGTCAAAATTATCGAATCCTTTCTAATATTTATTCATAATGTAAATTAACATAATAAAAAATAAAAGAAAAATTCCAAAGTATTGTATTAATGGAAAAAAATTCAAGAATGTGTTAAACTAATTTGCATATTTTTTCAATTTTTACCGATAGATTAAAATACTTTTTAATAAATCAATTAAAATTATACCATTAATTCTAATTGTCAATAATTCATAAAAATCAATTATTAATATCAAATATATTATAACTCATCAGCGAATAGAGCTAAGTTTCAAAACCCTATAAACAGGAGCATTGGCGGCTTAATTGTGAGGTTTTTTCTTAACGTAATAGTTAATACACATAATTTATATTTCTTAATCAGAACAACTTCTTCTTAATTAAACATTAGTATTATTGATTGAATGTATTTATATAATAAGACCACAATGTAATGTAATGTTCTGTTCTATTCGCTGTCCATACAAATTCTTTTATACCCAACATTTTGCCTTCTCTCTCACTTCCCCTTTTCAACTTTTCTTTCCTCCAGCCCATAAGAGCTGCAAGAATCCGCTCAGTGTTCAGTTAAATTTTCGTTGTTGTCTTCATATGTAGACATTGATTTTCTGGGATAATTCCAGTGGAGTTCCGAGATTCAAAGACTTGAGATTCTTGGAGCAACGAACTGATTCTTTCTGTATTCTGGGATTTTTGTCTGAGATCTGAAGTATTCGCCCTCTCTTTCCCAATTCAACTCCAGCCCACTAATTACAGACCTCCTCCGGCAGCGCAGCCCGCCGGAGTCTCATCCCCGCCGATCTTTTTCAGTGTTTCGGTTTGATTTTTGGCCTGACAAGTTCAAGCTTAAATTTTGTTTCTATTTACATTCTCTGTTTGATTATTTCCTGCTGTTAGTTACAGTTAATGCGCGTGATAGTTAGGATTAAGACAGAGATTTTCTGTGTAATGCTGAAAACCTTGAGATTGTTCAGAACTCTGTAAAATCTTGTCCTTTAGTTGGAGGGTTCTTGTATTTGTATCATAGAAAATGTTGAAAATGAGTGACAAGAATGATCTGTTGCCGCCACAAACAAATGCTGGTTTGGGCGGCGTTGGTGGTGGACGCGGCGGAAGGGGAGACCGCGGTGGTGGTGGTGGTGAGAAACAATGGGAACTTAGGCCCGGTGGAATGCTGGTCCAGAAACGCACGGACGGCGACATAGCCCACGTGCCGCCGCCTACTATTCGCGTGCGTGTCAAATACGGGTCGATTTATCATGAAATTTACATAAGCTCTCAAGCCACCTTCGGTAATCCCAACCGTTCTTTCAATCTTAATTGGTTTCTCTTTTTCTTATTTTGTGCTTTATTTACTTGTCCGAATGTTCGTTTGTGATGAATTGAATGCAGGGGAGCTGAAGAAAATGTTATCCGGGCCGACAGGATTACACCACCAAGATCAGAAGTTGTTTTACAAGGATAAAGAGAGGGATTCAAATGCGTTTCTTGATATTTCAGGAGTGAAGGACAAATCTAAAATCGTGCTCCAGCAATCCCGTAAGCCAAGAAAAACGGTACTTGGAGATGAGGAAGAATGCAAAAATGGAAAAGGCTGCGAAAACGGTATCAGAAATCAGCTCGGAGGTTGATAAGCTGGTTGCACAGGTAATTTCTTCATACAACCTAGTTTTAAGACAATCACATGTAGTAACTAAGTGAAGTGGAATTTTGGTATGTTGTTGTTTGATCTGGATAGGTTTCAGCTCTGGAGACTGTGGTTTCTAGAGGCGGGAAAGTGGTTGAAAAGGATGTAGTAAACCTGACTGAGTTGTTGATGAATCAGTTGGTTAAATTGGACGGCATCACTGCTGACGGTGATGCCAAACACAGGGACAATGCAGGTAGAAAATTGATCAATGTTTGGACTTAAAATGCAAATTCTTGATGATGCTGTTCAGTCTGATTTGAAACATCTCATTTGATGTGGTGGTTCAAATTCTGAAGGTTAGGAGAGTACAGAAGTGTGTTGAGACTCTTGATACGTTGAAGCTCAAGAATTCAGCCCCAGCTAGCAACGCGGACCACGTCTCGTTACAGCAGAAGCATTCAAATGGGAACGTTCCTTTGCAGAACTCAAATGGGAGCGTTTCATCCCCCATCCAACAGCAGCCGGCCAGGCATTCAATCATGTACTCTTTAATTGATTCACCAAACCACCAGCAGCATCCGTTGAGCCACTCAGCCTTGGGGGCCCCTGTGGTGATAACCACTCAATGGGAAACGTTCGATCCTACGCCAATGCCATTGCTAGGTGCCCCTTCAACGTCCAAGACAGAAACGATCACAGTTCTTCCGGCTCATCAACCTAGTCTTACGTGGGATTTACTTTGAGTTGTATCACCCGTTTACGTGCTTGTGTGAAGATGTGCGATTTGGATTGGTTTGTGGAGTTGGATTATGGAGTCCATTCTTTTCTGTACTTAAAGGTTTTTGTTAGCTTTGTTGTTCATGTTGTCGTCCGCTTGAGAAATAAACAGGCTACGTGAAATTCTAGCCCCGCATTAGTCCAACCAAAATGAAGTTAATGCATTTGTCTTGCCATATAATTGGTGTACAGTTTTAAAAAGAGTCGTCAGCCCACGACAAATGCAACTAGGCTTGTAATGTGATTGATTTGGTGGAATAAATTCTGGTTCATGTAAGAACTTTCTTGAGCAACTTCTTACAGTACTGTTATAAAATTCGTTGATTTTTTACATTTCTGGACTTCGTTTTGCGTGAAATAGAAGCTCGTTTTCAGTTTTAGCAGTATGTTAGAAAGAATGATGAATCTTGACACCTTGCTTCCCATTAATCGAGGACAAATTAGGATAAGAATTATATTATATCACCTCTCTTGCGATTAGATTGAACTACATAAATACAAATTCATTTTCTACTGAACCGCGAAATTTTACGCAAACATCTTCCGTTGTAATTTTGCAAAAAAACAATATATTAAATATTTATATAATTAGGTCTAATTTTAGGGTAAAATTGAGGTAATTTACAAAATAAGTTTTTTGGTTGGTTGGAAGTTTAGGCGTAGGCCTGTTGGTTACTGGGTTTTGGGTTGGGCCATAGGATTGCAGGTATTTTACATGAGTGCAGTGCATGTCCAAACAGTCTCATCAGATTTCTTACAGTTGGAGTGTAATGTGAAGGCAGAAGGAAAGAGGCACGTGGTCCCGCGTTTCCGTGGGGGAAAATGTAAACAACCGGATCCTGGTAGTTATTTAACTGTCAACCCGCGTGTTACAATTTGGGTCAAATCATATTGGGTTTCTTCTGGATTGCTTACGTGCCACGCCCAGTGAGTAACAAGTGGCTTTTTGAGTCATAATATCTTAGTTTTAAACAAATTAAGATATAAATAAATTTAAAGTTGTAAGATCAAGTTCGCCCTATATGTGAATGTTTTATTTGATGTGAGAAAATTCTCAATAGAAAAAAAATATTATAATTTATTTATTGTTATTAAAAAAAAATTCTTGATTATGTCATTAGTCTCTGTCGAGTTCAAACATAATTAATTTTTTTCGCTAAAGCATATTAGAGTTAATTAGTGCATATCTTAAAGAAAATAACAATCAGATAACAAGAATAATACTGCACGTTATGAGATACAATATAGAATGAGCTAATATATAGATTATTTAACATATTTTATAATATGATTAAAGAAACCTTACAAAATTGGGGAGTTTATAGCTTTTTTTTGAAAATATAAGAAGTTTTACTTTATTTTTAAAATTGTAATATTCTTCTTTAATTTTTAATTTTGGGTTGGAAGAGGAAATTTCTGACTGACTCGCTACTGACTTCAGACCAAAACATGGGACTGCTTCAAACGTCGTTTTCGAACCCCCACGAAGTGTTCTAGCAGCACACGTGTCAGGAACTCAAACACTGTTTTGATGACTTGTACCCCATGGTCCATATCCGCAGTTTCCCTGTATCTTCTTGGAGTAAAACGTACAAACCGTGGGCAGCCTGTCTGGCGCCTTATCACCATTTCCGTGTTTGGATATCGCGTTTACTGCGCAATCAGCTTATCATGATCAGCTCACTATCATTAATCACTTACACAACAACCTATAAATATAACTCTTCTTTCCCTTTTCTTCTCAGAACCCACAACTGGAAACTTAACCAACTTTTGAATTTCTCGCTACTAAAATCGGAGGAGCTGAAAAAGCACTTTTTTGGATTTTTTTGAGCAAAAGCAGATTAAGACAAGCGGAGATGTTCAAGCGCTACTGCTTCTCAGAACAGGATTTCTGGACTGAATCTTCTTCAGTAGAAAAAGCGCATTTTTCCGACGAGGAAGTGATGTTAGCTTCCAATAATCCGAAAAAGCGGCGGGCAGGAAAAAGTTCGGGAGACGGCACCCGGTGTACCGGGGGGTGCGGCGGCGGGACTCCGGCAAGTGGGTCTGCGAGGTGAGGGGAGCCCAACAAGAAATCGAGAATCTGGCTGGGGACTTTCCCCACCCCGGAGATGGCGGCACGTGCCCACGATGTGGCTGCGATTGCGTTGAGGGGGAGGTCTGCTTGCCTGAATTTCGCTGACTCCGCGTGGCGGCTGCCTGTTCCGGCATCGATGGACGCTAAGGACATCCGGAAGACGGCGGCGGAGGCCGCGGAGGCATTCCGTCCTCAGCCATCGGATTCGGGTGGCGGCGCAAAACAGGAGCCATCCGCAGCCGTGGAGTCGCCGGAAGACTTTTCCCTTATGGATGACGAAGCGCTGTACGGGATGCATGGGTTGCTGGATGACATGGCTGAGGGGTTACTGCTGCCTCCACCTCAGTATAGTGATGACATGGAAACGAATGCTGACGTGTCATTATGGAGTTATTCTATTTAATTTTTATATAATTACGGGCTTAGGTTTGTAGTTGGGCACGTAAGATAGTCGCCTGTTTAGCAAAAATTTTGGTCCGTACTTCATTTTTTTAAACTAGTGCGGAAGCAAAAGAGAGGTAAGTGGAGATTTTTTTGAATGGATCGAATGTCATATATTCATTCAAATAAATTTAATTTATCTCAACTTTGATTGTAATAAGGAAATAATTATTTTATATATAACAATGTTCCAATTGAATAGAAGTAAATTTAAAAGGTTTAAAGCTTTAGTTGCGTGATTTAACAGTGATTTTAAAGACTATAACTTTTGATTCGACTAGAGTTATAAGACGAGCTCCATTTTGATCATTTTCAGGAGAGAGAATCTAACCCCTCAGTTTTGACCATTGGCCGGATGATTTTTTATTTTTCAATCAACTTGTATAATTTTTCGTATTTTATGTAGTAATCTTTTGGGCCTGACAATTTTTTTTAAAATATTGCTACAGTAGGAGGTTATTCTGAGGCTGAATCCGATGAAATTTTGAGACAATCCAAATTTTAACCTGCTCTAAACATATTCTCGGTGTTTGTTCCTTTCATTACTTTTGCTCCCAGATACGCTACTTTAGAGTTTATAGAAAATAATCCCTTATCATTAATATCATAGTTGATTGATGGAAAACGGCATTGATTGGGTGAGTTCTCAGCCATACAGGCAAAAGACTAAGAGTCTATATCACAATCTTATCCAGGATTAGGGTTGGCAATTTCAACCCGAATCCGAAAAACCCGCCCGGACCCACCCGTATGGGGCGGGTCTGAGATGCCATTTTTTTCGGGTTCGGGGCGGGTCTGGGGGCTAAAACTGCCCCGGGGTTCGGGCGGGGTACGGTTCCTGTCTCTAACCCGCCCTGCCGCCCGACCCCGGTCCAACCGCTTTTTTTTTATTGTATATTATTAATATATATATATAGTATATTATAAATAAAAAATTATCTTTATATATATATATGAATCCTAAATAATTTTTGCATATACCCAACTATATATAAAAATACCCAAAATAAAAAATTAGTTGATAAGAAATTTAATAATTTAGATGAACGTATTTTTTTATATAATCCAATTCATTTTAAATTGAAACTTATATTAAAATATTTAAATATAAACTGATATTATTTACTAAAAAAATATTAATTTAATGTATTCTTTGTATAAATTAATTAGGTCGGGACGGGATGAAATTTTTAGCATGGCGAGGTGGGACGGGGGTGGGTTATGGGACTGGCAAAAATTAAATGAGGCGGGTCTGGTACGGGTCCAGGCGGGGCAGGGGCGGGTTATGGGGCTGGCAAAAATTAAATGGGGCGGGTCTGATACGGGTTCAGGCGGGTGGGGGTGGGTTATGGGTCTGATAAAAATTAAATGGGGCGGGTCTTAAATCCGGGCGGACCCATACCAGACCCGCCCCATTGCCATCACTATCCAGGATGTAGCATGGTCTTGATAAATCTTGTCAGCAAATGAATTAAGTCCACCAAGAATGAATCTGAATTTAAAGTGTCTGAAAATTCAATCCAAATACTCTCTAAAGAGGGTCTTAGAGGTGCCACACCAGCATGGATTTCTTTGTCCAACTACCATTTCCACTCCTAACATCCAAACTTCAAAATTTGTAGCTCTCTTGCTTAATGATTTTTGGTTGAATTTTAAATTAATTTTACACAAAACTCTAAATGATTCCAACTCATATCAGATTTTTGATTGAATTTTAAATTAATTATACGATAAGTGTAATATTTATTGTGTTATTGAGTGTAAAAATTAATCAATCATGTAATAAGTATAGAAGTCTGCTTTGCCATCAGTTTGATGAATTTATCAAAAACTCTGTTGTAGTCCATACATACACAACTTCATTTACTCAGATATGGGTTAAATACTTTCATGTGAAAAAAAAAATAGTAAATTATACCTGTGTTTTGAATAAGGGGCAATTTACTTCATCTTTCAAAGCACGTGAAATAATTTGCTATTTTATTTTTCATATAATTTTTTTTACTAATTTCTCGTATCAAAGTTTAAATTGCAATTCCACTCAAATATCCTTGGTGGACATTATTATTTGGGCCAAAATAGCCCAATGGGACATACCCAGGCCCATCCCGGGATCACAATCTCGTTATGCATACGACACCAATTCGTTCTTGTTTCATTACAGTCACAAATTTCCCCGTTTTCCATCTCCTCCCTCTCCCTCCCTCTCTCTCAGAGTATGCTGAACTGCAGTTGAAGAATAACGATGGCGTTTGAATCAGCTGCTGCCTGAATGCCCCTTTCCAGAGGTACAATCTAGGCGTTCAACTTTTACGAAAGCTATTGATTCTCAGATTTCATATAGAACTTGATGCTTTATCGAGCAAATTTGCTGGCTGCGTCATTATCACCGTCGCCCCTTCTTTTTTCTTCCCTTTTCTGAATTAATTGCTTGTCGAAGACGGTATTTCATTCTCCATTGGATAATTTCAAATTGTTTGAAATTTAACTGTTGTGAACGTGAATTTCCTGCTTAAATATGCTCGTCAGTAATTTTCAGAAATAACTCGGGGGGGTGAGGGGGAGTATTTTTTCTGAATATATTACTGAAGTTTTTCCTTGCGCTATGTCATTTTCTTGAGGCATTATTTTAATTTACTGTGATTTTATCATCTTTTGAAGCCTGGAAGAAATTTCTGTTTTTGTTTTTATGCTTGGTTCTTCGGTTTTCGGTGAAGGAAACACAGCTCTTGTTTGATTGTAAAGGATTTATTTGCTTGGTTATAAGGGAAAAGACTTGTGGAAATGTTTCTTGCGGAAGTATTCAAGTTTTAGTTGGAATTGCTGACGAATTGCTCTTGATTTCTTTGATTTCAGGATGTTGATGTAAATAAATATCATTTGCAGTGGATGCAAATGGCAAGCTGTGCGGCTTTGACTTCGATTAGCCTTCTCAGATACAGTGTAGTAACTAGAACAAGCATTTCCCAGGGCAATTCTGGATCTTTTCTCTCGAGATCGTCATCGAGGTCGTTTAGAGTCCGGGCTGTGCAGGAGAATGAAGGACCTCGGCGTTTGGTTGATATTATACGGATTATACCAGAGGTATCAAGAAACTACTTCAGAAGCCCTTCAAGAAGGGCACTTTTTGGAGGTATATCCCTGTTGGGCGGCTTCTATGTCGCACAAACGATATCTCTGTCTTTTGGGGCTTTAGGTGTCAATGATGTGATTGCTGCAGTTCTATGTGTTGTAATCACAGAGTATGTGACGAGATTCTATTATAGCCGTCCGAAAGTCACTTTCCCTCTCGCCCTTCTAAACAATTTCAAGATGGGTTTCACTTATGGTCTCTTCATTGATGCTTTTAAACTTGCCAGTTGAGCTGCTTCAAGTGATTTCTTGTTTTATCAAATGCTGCCTTCTTTGAGAACTTTTCTTGGAATATGTATAGAAGGGGTTATAGAATATATTTATCTTGAGAATTGATTTTTCTTTTTAAAATAAGCGCACACCCCCCCCCCCCCCCCCCCCCCCCCCCCCCCAAAAAAAAAAAAAAAAAAAGAAAAAGCGATTGTAAAGCTATTTTCTCATGTCCCAACACATGGTTCAAGTGAACTGTACAACAAGGTTTTATTAACTTGGCTATAATTGATACGCATTCCACCGAGAACTAAGCTGCACTTCTTTAGCGAATCTGTGCATTAATATCAAACCATACAGCTTGATCTTTATACTGTTTGTTTGGAGGTAGAGTTCCCTAGTGCGCACACCTTAGATGTTGTTTGACATTTTAACACCTGTGTTAACAATCTACAACCTTAGATGTTGTTTGACATTTTAACAGCTGTGTTAACAATCTACAAGCCGGCATATGCTAGCATGTTGCTGCTCTGAGCACTAGTGAAAGTTGTGCAGTTATTTTGATTGTGGAATTTCATTTTCATTGTAGTTTGTATATTCATCAGAATGTTAAGTCCAGTCTCAGCTCTGTAACTTCAGCAGTATTACCTGTATATAGAACTTCAATTTGTTACATGCAGAAAAGTGCTAGTACTATTAGCTGCAGTAAAATTAAGTGAGATGTTACATTACTGTTCTCCAGTTCATTGTATGTGGTTGTTTCATCTATTATTCGGGTCTTCACTCTCCCACTCTTATTACCGAACTTCCAGGTTGAGTATAATTCAAGAATTGCCATAAACTCAATTGGTTTAGTTGGCATCATCACTCTTCCTCTCTAGAAGAGAGAGGGTCCTTGGTGTTGAGTGGGTTTTGCGGGTATCAAAAGTAAGATCTTGGGTCTGGTTAGGAAATGGGGTGGGAATGGATGGGTACTGCAAATAATGATGGCATCATTTTATTTTATAATGGATGGGGTGGAAATGGGGTGTGCATGATCTCCCAGATTGGATGGTGATGAAGCTAAAGAATATACCAAAGAGTGGGAGTATGATACTCTTACAATAACTATGAGCAATTATTGTTGTAAAAATGTATGAAAAACAGAAGTTTATAGACGACTTCTAACATAAACCAAACTCTCCCACATTTGTTGCCTAGAAACCAAACATTACTTCTGAAGACTACTGCAAGGGTAATGGTAGTGGTAGTTAAATTGAAATTGCTGCTTAGTTACTTTTGCAATCCTTTTACAACTCTTGTTAGAAACTGTTCAAGGATCATGAAATTTATAACAGTAGATAAACAAAGAGTATGTTATCCCAGTTCGGAAAATTATGCAATCACTTTTATCCATTAATGTGAAAATTGTGTTTTTAAATTAAATGTGTACTGTTTGATTTTCTTGATTGAATTGATATGAGAAACTATGTTGGTAAATAATTTTTATACATATATATATTGAGTGATTTTTAGTTATCTCAGGACGATATTTGAAGTTAAAATTATTTAATTTTTTTATGCAGAAAAATGATAATGGTGGATTTATAGTTTGATATTTATTGTTTTTTAAATCAATTTTTGTGGGTTTATAATATGAAAAAAACAACTCTAATGAATTTAAAGAAAGAAAGATTATAACTTAATAGTAAAAGGATTAGTGTGATAATTGGAATAGGAACAGGTTTAATCATCAAAAAAGGAAGGGAGAAACATAAATCTACACACACTCGCAGACACCAGAACATCAAATATATAAATCTACACACACTTCTTCCTCCTCTCCACTCTCTCTCTCTCTCTCCAGTCCAAACTCCATAGTTCGGACATTTGAGCTGCAATCGTCAAAGTTAGGGTTGCTAATTCAATCCAAACTCCAAAATTTTGATCCTCTTACTCTCTTTTTTCTCTTCTTCAAGATCTCCGTACACCTAATCTCACACGATTATAACAAAAACCAATCACAACATCATCAGCAACACGTAGAGGATTCCCGTTTTGTGTTTTTATCGTAGTTTTTGCGGTGTAGTTGATCATGGATGTGGATGGGGGGAGGCGGGTCTTCCACAGAATCGGACCATCGTCTTCGACCGGTAATGGTAACAACAATAGTAATAAGCAGCAGAAAGTTTGTTTCCACTGGAGACAAGGGAAGTGCACGAGGTTTCCGTGCCCTTTTTTGCACAGCGAACTGCCCGCGGTGGGAAATGGGAAGAGGGCGCACCAGGGATTTGGGGCGGAGGATAATCTTCGGGGCGGTGGAGGAGGATTCAGGAGGAGTGGGAATAATTATTTTAATAAAAATAATACCTGGGAAAGGGTGAAGTCCCAGCAGTCTGCTGGTAGTAATATGAGTGTTGTGAAGAAGATTGAGAAATTGTGTAATCATTGGGTACAAGGAAGCTGTAAATTCGGTGATAATTGTAAATATTTGCATCAGTGGTCTACTGGGGATTGCTTTACGCTTTTAGCTCCACTTGAGGGACACCAGCAGGTGGGTTTTCGTATATTGCTTGTTTTTGTTGATGAACAATGTGTAGTTGGCGGAGTTATGTATTATGGGTTGTATGCTATTTTTGATAAATGGATGTGTTCAGCTCTTATCTTATTTTGGCTTAGTAAAATTTGATGTGTTCCTGGGATTTTCCTTCGATTGGATTGTCGTTTTACCTAGCTGTAGAGTTTGCACTTGTTTGGTGATATGCAGTTGGAGTTTTAGTTTGTTCATCTTTTGCTTATCTTCTTCTGTAAGCCCACTTGATTTCCTGAATACATCCTTCAGTTTGTATTTCTTTGGGTATGGTATAATGGTTGTATTTCTTTTCATATAATCTTTTTCTTGGATAAATGAGTTACAGTGGGTTCGTAATGGTTTGATCTTGTGAGGGACATTGTTAAATAGACATATAATGTTATTTACATCTTTCCATTTAGCTAGTTGACTACTGTAGTTTTGTTTTCATGTCGTCTGAGTTTTGTAAATGACATCAGAATTTGTTGTTCAGGTTGTTACTGGGATTGCTTTGCCTTCGGGATCGGATAAGCTTTACACAGGAAGTCAAGATGAGACTGTTAGAGTTTGGGACTGTCAATCTGGTCAGGTTGTTTGGATAGTTTTTATTTTCTTATTGTCTTTCCTCTCCTCATCAGCTTTTGCGTTCATGACAATTGTTCTTATGTATGCTGTCTTAAGGTATTTTACATTAACGCTGGATAAAAGATGCAAAGATGGTTATGAGTTTTCATCAATAGTTGTTTGCAGAAGCTACTATTACACATATTAGAAGTTTTAGCAATTGAAGAGAAGTGATATTAAAGTGGTCTGATTCACCACACCATATATTATGTGGATATTTGATTATTTACATTTGTAACTTCTGATGTCATGATGTCAATGCCTTGGAGTGGTTATAACTTTTCATTCTTCTTTCTTGTTTTTCTTCCCACAGTTGGCAGGCCTGGTGAATTTGGGTGGTGCAGTAGGCTGTATGCTAAGTGAAGGTCCATGGGTATTTGTGGGTTTAACAAATCTTGTCAAGGTAAGTTGATTGCTGTATTACTAGTTCATTGGTTGCTCTCTTCTTATGTTTTTATACAAGTGGTTTTTGTTCCATTTGCTTAATCTTTGTGTCGACTGGCTTCATAAATGTCCAGTTTCTAATGATAGCATTTCTGGTGGTGTACTAGGCTTGGAATGTTGAAATATCTGCAGACCTCAGTTTAAGTGGACCTGTTGGACAAGTCTATTCCCTTGTTGTTGGCAGTGATTTACTCTTTGCGGGAACTCAGGTGCTTTGTGGCTTTTATTCTGCGCTAGTATTACTATTATGTTTGTGCAAGCCATTTGTGCTGTTTGATATACCAGTAAATTGTTTGTAGAAGTTGCCATGCACAAATATGGTTTCAGTTCAATAAAATCTACAAAAGATGTTTTTGTGTACCTATCCGCATGAAAGTTTTAATGTTGATTTTGTCCTCATAGGCGCACTGGATTGTGATTCATACTATTGTTGATTAAATGAGCTACCCTGTGGAGACACTGAAACACATAAAGCACTTGCTTGCACAGGCAGTGGCAAATTATGACCTCTTCCCCTTTGTGTGTTCAATGTTATATTTTGCAGGAGGGGACAATATTGGCATGGAGATTTAATGCAGCCACCAACTGCTTTGATCCAGCTGCGTCACTCAAGGGTCACACTTTGGCTGTTGTGACCCTAGTTGTTGGAGGTAACAGAATGTACTCTGGCTCCATGGACCATTCTATACGAGTAAGTTGCTTTCTTGAAACATGGTCTTGATTCATTAATCATTTCTCTTCAGAAGAATTTCCTAGAAAATTTCTTCTGCATCATCTTTCATAACTTTTTTCGTAGCTTACTTATTGTGTTCAATGCTCAGGTATGGAGCCTGGAAACATTGCAGTGCATACAAACTTTAGCGGGGCACACAGATGTTGTAATGTCTGTGTTGTGTTGGGATCAGTTTCTTTTATCAGCTTCTTTGGACAAAACTGTAAAGGTTTGTAATTCTTCCTTAAACAGACACAGTATAGTTGACTTCAATATGTTTGCAAATGATAATTGATCCTCATACCTTTTGTTTTCCAACTTTGTGTAGGTTTGGGTTGCAACTGAGACTGGTAACTTGGAAGCAACATATACCCATACTGAGGAACATGTATGCTTTTTTATTCTCTTCCGCGGCTTCTTTATACTTCCCTTAGCTGAATTCCAAACAATTATAACGACCAATTAGCATCCAAGACAAGAGGAAAACATCTTTATAGGAATACCTTGTTCTTAGTCCTAATTGTAACTTTTGCTGTCAGCAATAAGCTGCCTTCTTTATTCAGTGGCACAACAATGGTTGTGCTAGTGGAATTATACCAACTCAAGTTTCCTGTCTTTAAAAATCGCTGGTTGATACAAAAATATGTTTATTTACATGTATAAGTTTCCTTCAGGGTTTAATCACTCTGTGCGGGATGCATGATTCAGAAGCCAAACCTGTGCTGCTATGCTCATGCAATGATAATTCCATCCGAGTCTATGATTTGCCATCGTGAGAATTCCCTGCCATCTCTCTCTTACTAAATGATTCATGGAAAATGATGTCTTTACATCTCTTTGGACTGTATCAATATATGGTTACACATTTTTATGTTCATCCAGGTTTTCTGAGAGAGGAAGGATTTTTGGGAAGAAAGAGGTTCGCTCCATACAGATTGGTCCTGGTGGTCTATTTTTCACAGGCGATGGATCAGGTCAAGTGAGGGTATGGAAGTGGTCGGCGGAACCAACTGTCACATTATGAGTCGCCATCTAGAGTAACCATATAGAATCCCTTCTTGCCTTGACACTTTTTCTTTTTTTCTCCCAATGTACTAGTATGGAAAATGCCAGTTTTGATTTATGTTCTCTCTGATGGCCAATTAGGTGGTTGTCATCTGATTATTCCTCCATGTAACGTGATTATGGCGAATGATTAAGGAAGCCTTGAATGCATTGAGCCATTTGTACTATTTAGTAATGAGAAGTTTGATTTTACTTTCTTTATCCAACCTTATGTTTTCAGAAACTTATTTCCTGCAAATATACGCTAGTCTTTCAGGGACAGCCACATCTGGAATTGGGAGTTCCAAAAAACCAAGGGGACTCATTTGCAGACATCTGAACTTTTGTTCAAGGCCGTAGTTAAACCCAGAAAAGGCAAATAAAAGAGAAAGAAGAGGATCCCTTTCTCAAATGTGGATCTTAGTTCTTTAATTACAACATTGTGTTTAGCGGAACTACTACAGATTAAAAACTGGTTTCAAAGGCTTCTTCAACCTCCTCCTGGGAGATCCAAACCTGTGGGTGGTCAATAGCTTCACATCTGTCTTTCAACTCCTCAGAAATTCAAAGCAGAGCGACCACGTGTTTCTTTCGCCTGGATATACTTATCACATCTTCCTCCCTGAATTTTCAAGTTTGAGCATATGAATTACCATAATATGATTAAGTGACAAGGAAATCTGGGAAAAAGAAAAGAGAGCACATTTCCTAAATTAGCTAAGAGTGCGATATGAGACCCCTGACAGCAGCTGAGGCAATGGGACTGTCATCTCCTTGTCATCCACCCTCAGAGCAAACTTTTCCACCTTAGAAGTGGCACTCAGAGTTAGCCCATGTCTTTCCTAATTTGTTCAGCTTCTGCAGATATATCCTGTTGATTGAATCAGGATATTGCAACAGAACAGGCATATATTTCAGGTTGAAGATAAATTGGAGTGTGAAATGATGAATAAATAATTAGAAAATTTGCTAACGGAGAAATGCGAAAGCTATTGTAAACTTATCAGTTCATTCGGCCTACCGTTGTATATCTTGCAAAAGTAGTCGTTCTGTTAGAAGTGGAGAAACCTTCTTCCTGCTTCAGGCAGGCTGTTCATCTCCAGCTTGCCGCTTGCAACTGCTACGGCCTGGTCCTTTGTTATGAAACTTACAAAATTCTAGTCCAACATGTTTTTGGAAAGTCTAGATATTTCATGATTTGTTTCTATAGAACTTTGACCTAATGGCTTCAGGACATCACCCTTGTTCATCAGTTCTCTCATTTTTATGGCGTCATCCCATCTTTCTGCACTGGCATATGAGTTGGATGATAGTACATAGTTCCCGCCATTAGTGGGATCCAGTTCAAGAAGTCTCTCAGAAGCAATTTTGGCTAACATCAGATTACCATGAAGTTTGCAAGCACTGAGCAATATCCTCCATACAACAATATCTGGAAATACCGGCATATTCTTTATGAACTCGTACGCCCGGTGAAGGTTGCCAGCCCGACAAAGAAGGTCTACCACACACCCATAGTGCCTCATTTCTGGTACCAATCCATAATCCTTTTGCATACTGCGGAAGAATTCCAATCCTTTATCCACCAAACCAGCATGGACACAAGCCAGCAAGATCCCAACAAAAGTTCCATGGATTGGTCTTGTACCTTCTCTTAACATTTGCGAGAAGAGGTCAACAGCACGATCGCAATTACCATTCACTGCAAGACCAGAGATGACTGAAGTCCATGAGACAGAGTCTTTTTCTTTCATTTCATAAAATACATTCAATGCCTTCTCAACTGATCCACATTTGCAATACATGTCTATTAGAGCATTCTCAACATAAATATCCAATTTTATGCTATTATTGCTTACATAATCATGGACCGCCTTACCGACATCAAGTCTTCCTAAATGTGCACAAGCAGAGAGCACACTAGCTACAGTAATTTGATCAGGCTTAACCTTAGCAGTCATCATCTCCTGGAAAAGCGTAACAGCATCATCGTGTCGGTTGGCCTGACAATATCCAGTGATCATAGAAGTCCATGAAATGACATCTCTATCTGGCATCTCATCAAAAAGTTTCTTCGCTGCAGCTAAATCCCCTGATTTTGCAGCACCGATGATCATTGCATTCCAAGAAACAAAATTCCTCTCAGTCATTCTATCAAAAAAACCCCGAGCTAACGCAATCGAGCCACGTCTTCCATACACATCAATCAATGTATTGCCCAAGTAGACATCAATTTCAACACAGTTATCCTCAATATATTCCACCATAGAATCCACAAGTTTCCACTCACCTAAATAATTACAAGCTAAAACAACTTTTACCATAGTCACAGCATCAGCCTTCACATTTTCCACTCTCATCACATTAAATAGACCCAAAACCTCCTCATACTTTGCACACTGACTATACGCACAGATCAACGAGTTCCAAGAAACCAAGTCCTTTTCATCCATTGCATCAAACACTCTCCTCGAAGAACCCAAATAACCACAAGAACCATACATATGAATCAGAGCATTACACACATAAAGATATGACCCAAACCCAAGTTTCAAAACATGAACATGAACTCTTTTTCCATATAAAACATCCGAAACTCTACCACTAGCTTTGCATGCGAATATAAAAGTCAGATTATCACCACGCACCCCTTCCTCACGCATTTTATCGAACAAGTCGAGGGCATCAAGAGGACTATCACTTTGAGACAACCCACGTATCATGTGATTCCAAATGGGCAACGTGGGGTGGTCTATTTCGACGAAAGCGAAACGGGCTTTCTGCATAGACATTTGATTGAGAGCATAGGATTTGATAACTTCTGACATCGCATTCGGGTTTCTATGCTGGTGGGTTCTTATGAAGTGGGCGTGAAGCTCTCTGATCGGGTCACGGGGGATCCGACGATCGCAAATTGGATATGATTTCGTGGTCTTGGAGATCGGGAAGTGGCAAGAACGCACTCTGGCTAGTTTCATGAGAGGTCGATGGGAAAATCAGTGAACATCACGAGCCAGTGATTCTATGCAGCGCATACCGCCAAGTATGTTGTACTTGTATACAGAGTGGTGGTACCTTTTGAAGTATTAAGGTAATGCGTTATTTTACATATTTCAATCTTATTTATAATATATTTTAAAATATAAAAAATATTTATTATCTACATGTAGAAATCACGTACAACGATAATTAATTTTACTAAAAAAAACCTATAATTAGTAATCGAAATACTAATCAAATTCTTAATTCAAAGATGATAATCAATAACTAATGAATAATCACAAAATAATTCTAAAATTTTATTTATACTCAATATAAAATGAGACAAAATCTAAGTATTATAAGTTTGGTCATACTCAAACCCAAATATTATAAAATATGCTCTTATTTTTAAAAAAAATGACAATCTATTTAATATAACAAATATACTTTTCATGTATAAAAATCTTCCTTACCAACAACTATATCAATTTCTAATAATCTCAAAACTCCAGAAATCAAATTGATGGAAGATAAACAAATTACTTGGAAGAAAAGATTATCCCAGAAAAGGAAAGAAGGATATTATCGAAAAGAAAATTTTAAATCAACATAACACGACAAATTATCAAAATAGTAATAGTCAATGAAATTGAACCATGTAATAAGGGTTGGTGAGGGATAAAGATGGAATACCCAAGCATAAGACGGTTTTTCAATTATTGGACACTTTTGAACATGCAATGGAGAAGAGTTGTTGATGTTTGCTCCCACCAAGTTTTGGACCATTTGTAAGAATATATTTGAAGTGTTATTACAAGATTTGAGTTGAGGCCTTTATGGTTGACTACACGATAACCTTATTTCACTGTCCTAATCCTAATGCCCTTTATTTTAACACGCCAAGACCCTAACTCTAATGCCTTTCCTCACCATATGGTCCATTGTTCTACTAGCCATAGCCCATTCTCCATAGCCGCCTCCTCTGACCTCTCTCTTCAACTTGACCCTTTCTTCTCTTACCAGCACAATCCAATGATCCCTACATTTTTTTTTTTTTTTAATAAAATGTATTAAATATATGTTACTGATAAGTCTTTTTGTACTTTTTTTTTTTTAATTTTAATTTTTGTTTTGGGAACGAGGGTTCACCTTCCGTGCACTTGCATTGACTCTAGTAGATATTTCATACACGATGCATGTGTTACTAACTATTATTACCAACTATATACCACAAAAATAGACCTTAGTTCAAACATGCTTTGTAAAATGCATCATCTTACTTCTACATTCTTAATTTTCCCAACTAATCAACACCGTCACCTAAATACATACAATTGAATACAAAATTATAATATTTTTATATTTTACACATTTATTTAGTGTAGGTAGATATCCTATTTTGATTGCAAACTAGACGTTTAAGCGATTTATAAGTTCAAAAACTTCTTCCTAATGAGACGTTTTTTTTCAAGATAAAATCGTAGAGTTCATACGAAGTTAAAATCGATAATACTTTGCGTAACGAGACACCAATCGAGTCACAAGCTACATTATTTGCGTAAGCCTCTTACAAAGGCAGAACGAACAATATACAACGTAACAGGAAGCCGATCATCGCAAACTGCATTTTTATCTAATTAAAATCCTTTTTATTATAAAAAAGAAATAAAAATTAGCAAGAATTTTTCCTCACAAAACAAGTTGCCTATACTATACCAAAAGTATCTCCCACCCCAAAACTACATAGGCGGACCATCTATATATATATATATACACCACAATTCCACAGCACTTCACAAGAACCTTCAACAAACAGTCCCTCCTCCTCTCTCCGCCGCCGCCGCCGCTCTTCCCGGCAGAGATGCCGTCTTCTTCCAACTACAAACATTACATAAAAGCATCAGCGGCTGCCGCCGATGCGGCCTCAGTCTGTTGTGCTATAGGTTTGATAGCTCTGATTATCCTAATGACCTCAACGAACGACGCCGTCACAGACGAACCGGTGAGGGGAATAATGTCTCAGCTGGTGAACCGGCCGTGCGAGGAGATATACATCGTCGGAGACGGCGAAACCCTCCACAGCATAAGTGAGAAATGCGGCGATCCTTACATCGTAGAGAGGAATCCGCATGTTCATGACCCGGATGATGTCTTTCCGGGTCTTGTCCTAAAGATTGTGCCTTCAACCTCCATGTTGTCGATCAGGCACCGGTAACCTGAGCGCGCGGACACACACATACACGTGGGTTTGTGTGTGTTTATGTGTGTAATCTTTGTAATAAAAGTGATTGTAAGTGTATACGAAGTGAAGGCTATATTTTCTGCGTACATGCAGAGTTAGAATGTAAACAAATCAAATCCAATATATATTATATATTGTTGAGTTAAATTAAAAAATAATGTCCGAATAAGTAGTAATCTTATCTGAAAATTTGATTTTGTCAATTTAGTTAGGGCACGATACTATAGCACTAATATTGATAACAATAACATTAATCGATCCTCTTTGTTCTCTTTGCAATTTTTTTAGTTTCATTCATGTTAATAAGAGAAATTGTTTAACTCATAAACTTGCGACGCTGGCAGGTGTTCGCACGGTTTTGTCTTTGTGTTTTTCACCCGGCTCGTCGCTCTGGCATGAATGACTCTAATTTGATTTAATAATATGATTCCCCTTTAAAAAAAAAAAACATTGAGAATCAATCAAGACGTTAATCATGATGTGAGGTAATTTATAAAAGACACATATTTAATATTCTTAATTCTATTTCAAATTCCAAACGGGCTGAGATCAATTTTTTTATTCGGGTCGTTTTGATCTGGCCCTGTTTGGTACAAATTTGAGTATGTGTGGGCTTATGGTGACCAATCAATCATTTCTATTTATAATTCATGTGAAATCGTACAAAAAGAAAAATTTATAAATTTTCGACTTTCATGCTCTTTGCATGTACAACTTTTGCTATCATAATATTCCTCTAATTTAGGCATTGGATGATTATAATCAGGCATTTTTCAGTGTGGTTTTTAATGTGTTTTTTTCCTTGTAGCTGGGTCTCCTTCTAAGAGGAAATCAAGTGTATTTATATCATTTAAGAAGCATATTCATAGAGTGATATCAAACATATTCCCAGATCAAATTACGCACATCATATATAAATAATTACACATTGATGAGCTGAGACCTATTACTATTTTCTTCAAATATCAAAATCAGGTAATCTTTTCCACTCTATTTAATTGGGCATGCCATTTTTATTTAAAATTTATATGTTAAGTGCAGGTACACTTAAAAGAATATTTTATTATCTACACATTTATATAAACAAACTACTAATTTGAAATTAAGAAATGGAGTTTGATTCGAGTCGAGGTCCTTAACGACTTGGTGATAATCTGGAGGCGACCTGGTGACTTGATGATGACTTGGAGTCTTGACGAGTATCTCAAGCTGGACAAGCAAAGTTTTGCACACACAACATTAGACTAGCTGAGGTGACTAAGTTAAAACCCTCCAAAACTTAAATTAAATAGGGGTTCGAGGTTATAGGGCTCTTAGAGTGAGATCTGACAATAATAAATGCATACTTATATATGTTATGAGCTCTCAAATATTTATAGGAACTTATGTGTCAGAATTCGTATAGGCCCATGCAGCCATAAAATGTCCTCTAAATCAATGGCATCAGTTGAAGAGACAGGTCGCCAGGTCAGGGACCCGATTGCTTAAATTGACATGAACTCTTGAAATGTTTCGGACATTTTCTTATTTTCAAACGATATTTTGGTTCTTCTAAAATTGTTGAATGTAATTTCCCTACGAGAGTTAATTAATGAAACTTGTAAATTTTATATTAATGGTGAGTGCACCAAAGTGTAGTAATAAAGTACAAAACTGTATATGAAAGGAATTTAATTAATAGAAAAGATTATATATATATATATATATATAAACGCATGCAGTACAAAGAGTATTTAAATATTAGTGTACTCCATATCCATCTCTCACCAACTATTTGCCTTCTTTGAGTTTCAGGAGAGCCACACACACACACCAACCTGATTGACACAGACTAACAGTCACCACCAATCACCAAATAAAGTACAAAATTTAAGAATTAAATGTTTGACCAAAATTCAGCATAGGGTACGGTCTAAGACATGCAATTAGGGAATGCTTGGTCGTAAAGAACAGCAATTCTACGCCCAATTTGTACGTATTTTTTTTGAATTTCGTATAACATGAGTGACTTAAAAGTATTACAAGTAAAAGCTCCATGCACAACACCACATCAGTCCTGGACTATAATACCACATTGTTCTTACAACACTTTCATCGTCTCTTCCCATATAGTTCTTGGTTTATTAATACACCAACTTAAATATATAAAACTAATTATGGGTCGTCGTCTTCAAATGGTTTGTTCTTTGAACGTTTTGCTTATCTTGGTTGGGGTTTCCCTGTCGGGAGCGATCCTTGATGCCAATTATTACCAGAAGACTTGTCCTCAGGCTGAAGACATCATCTACAAAGCTGTCCGTAATGCTACCATTTATGATCCAAAAATTCCTGCCCGCATCCTCAGAATGTTCTTCCACGATTGTTTCATTAGGGTACTTTCTCTCCTTCTCTCTCACACACATACACACTTGAATACGACTTAAAAAAATATAATAAATCGATATTATTAGCAACGGAAAACAAATCAAATAGTTGATTGCATTTACTATTTATCTTAGCTATGATAAATACATTTGTCATGTTGTTATTACTATGATAAAAACATAATTTTCTTATTGTGTTTTATCCCGTACTGACACTACAACCTTTCGTCAATTGTGGATGATTATTTTTTTATTATGATAATTTATCATGATAAAAAGTCGTATTATTTGTAGTGACCATGAATTTGTGAAAATAATTCTTGGAAAATATGATTCTGAATTCACCAACCACCATCTGATAATATTGAAATACGTATATAAAATCTATGTATATATATATATATTAATTTGTTGATGATATATATATATATATATATATATAGGGATGTGACGCGTCCGTGTTGCTGGACTCGACCCCGGGAAACAAGGCGGAGAAGGACGGTCCACCCAACGTCTCACTGGCTGCATTTTATGTGATTGATGATGCGAAAACAAAGCTTGAACAATCTTGCCCTAAAACTGTCTCCTGTGCTGATATCATAGCCGTTGCTGCAAGGGACGTCGTCGTTCTGGTAATCTCTCTAGCTCTTTCCATAAATTCCTAAATAAAAATATAATCAACCCAAAAAATGAAATATTTTTTCCACGGAGTGAATTTTCGATATGCACACGTTGTGTGTATAATAATTATATATTTTATTGAAGTAATTATTTTTACTGCCGTTTGTAAATTAAATGAAATAGATTTTGTAACTGAAATCTCGATGTGCCTTTTCCACTTCTGATTTACTTATTCCAGTCTGGAGGCCCCAGTTGGAGCGTGCTCAAAGGTAGAAAAGACGGGAGAATCTCGAGAGCGAACGCAACCATAAACCTACCAGCTCCCTCCTCTAACACATCTCAGCTCATCCAGAGCTTCTCTCAGAGAGGCCTCTCCGCCAAAGACTTGGTCACACTCTCCGGCGGCCATACTCTCGGCTTCTCCCACTGCTCCTCCTTCGAAGCCCGCCTCCGCAACTTCAGCTCCGCCCACGACACTGATCCCACTCTCGACCCGAAATTCGCCACCGACTTGAAGGGCAAGTGCCCCAAACCCAATACGGATCGCAATGCGGGTCAGTTCTTGGATTCGACTGCTTCAGTTTTTGACAACGACTATTATAAACGGGTCGTTGGAGGGCGAGGCGTGTTCTTGTCGGATCAATCGTTGTTGGGAGATTACAGGACCCGGTGGATCGTGGAGGCGTTTGCAAGGGATCAGGGCTTGTTTTTCAGGGAGTTTGCTGGGGCGATGGTGAGGCTTGGGAATGTCGGAGTGGTTGAGAGTGGAGAAGTGAGGGTGAATTGCAGAGTTGTGAACTGAGCGAATATGGGAACCAGATTTTTACTGAGTGAATCTTTTGAGTGGAATGTACTATGTTATTCTTGAGTTTTCTTTTCTTTTCTTTTTTTTCCTTCTTGTGCACATTGTTGTATGGACTTTAAAGGAATGAAATTCGATACTTACTCTAAATTCTAGGTTATGTTTGGGAAATTCGTGCCCAGACCTGGTTTGATTGAACTTGAACTAATGACATGGTAAGTGCAATATACTTGTCGTGCGATTTATATATCACAATTTCTCTATGATTGGATTGATTCGGCCAACCCAAGTTTAAATATTCCTTTGTGTTTTTTCTAAGTGTCATGTGTCAAAATAATAGTATAATTGCGAGGACGCATCCCCTAAAAAGTGGAAAATTCTTTGAGAATCAAATTTGATTGAAGTAAACTAATTATATAACAAACTATAACACACTTGTCGAATTATAGGTTGTAATTTGGATTCAAACACAAGAAAAACAATTTAATATATCAATGAATATTTATCAGATTAATTTTGTAATACAAAGGATCTTTTTTTTTCTTAAAAAAAAAAAAAAGAATTAAATGTTTGAACAAAATATAGCATAGGGTGACTCGGTCTAAGACATGCAATTAGAGAAAGGTGGGAATGGTTGGTCATAAAGCACAGCAAAAATCTACGCCTATTTTTTACGTAATTGTTAGAATTTCACATGACATGAGTAACACAAAAGTATTACAAAGTAAAGCTCCATGCACAACAGACAACACCCACATATAGATATTAGCCGACAACTATAATTACCACATTCCTTCTTATTACAACATTTTCATCGTCTCTTTCGCATACAGTTTCGGGTTCATCGCCTCCAAATGATTTTTTCTTTGAACGTTTTGCTTATCTTGGTTAGGGTTTCTCTGTCGGGAGCAATTCTTGATGCCGATTATTATCAGGAGACTTGCCCTCAAGTTGAAGATATCATCTACGCAACTATTCGTAATGCTACCACTTATGATGTCAAAGCTCCTGCCCGTATCCTTAGAATGTTCTTCCACGATTGTTTCATTAGGGTACTCTCTATCTCTCTCTCTTACACACACAAATTATTATGGATTGTTCCATACGTAACAAATGAATATAGTATAAAAATTATTATAAATCAATACTATTAATAATGATCGTTTTTGTCACAGTCAGGCCGGTGGGCATGAACGCATTTAGCATGTCTTTTAAAAACAATCAAAGCATAACTTTCCATGGTTTTGATCTTGTCTACAATTATGATACGACCATCTCCCGTCAATTGTTCATAATTACTTTTTTTATTTTTAATCATAACAATTAATCATGACAAAAAGTTATATTATTTGACGACATGTCCATTAGTCCCTGCAAAAATTTCTTGGAAATATTATGATCCTAAATTCACGGATCACATTTGATAATATTTTAAAGTACATGTATAAAATCTACGTATATATGTATTTTTGGTTGATGATATATATACATAGGGATGCGATGCATCGGTGCTGATAGACTCGACCCCGGAGAACAAAGCAGAGAAGGACGGTCATATCAACCTCTCACTGGCCGCATATGAAGTGATCGATGATGCCAAAACAAAGCTCGAAGAATCTTGCCCCGAAACGGTCTCTTGTGCAGATATAATAGCCATTGCTGCAAGAGACGTCGTCGTTCTAGTAAAATCTCTTTTTCCATAAATTCTTTAATTTTTCTTTTGAAAATCCCAAAAAAAAAAAAAAAAAAACACTTTTTCCAAGTCTAATTTACTACTTCCAGTCCGGAGGTCCCAGTTGGAGCGTGCTGAAAGGAAGGAAAGACGGGAGAATCTCGAGAGCAGAAGATACCGAAAACCTACCACTTTCCCACGACAGCGCATCTCAGCTCATCCAGAGCTTCTCAGAGAGAGGTCTCTCCGTCAAAGACTTGGTCACTCTCTCCGGCGGCCATACGCTCGGCCGCTCCCGCTGCGCCGAGTTCGACTACCGTCTCCGCAACTTCAGCTCGGACCACGACACTGATCCCACTCTCGACCCGGAATTCGCCGACGAATTGAAGAGAACGTGCCCCAAAAACAATAAGGATCCTGATGCGGGTGAGAACTTGGATTCGTCTGGTTTGGGTTTCGACAACGACTATTATAAACAGATCGTTAGAGACAGAGGGTTGTTGGTGTCGGATCAGACGTTGTTGGGGGATCACAGGACCCGGTGGAGGGTCAAGGCGTTTGCGAGGTATGAGCGCTTGTTTTTCTTGGAGTTTGGTCCGGCGATGGTGAGGCTTGGGAATGTCGGAGTGGTTGAGAGTGGAGAAGTGAGGGTGAATTGCAGAGTCGTGAACTGAGGGAAAACATGGAGAGTGGGTGGTTTTTTTTTGGGTGGAATGTACTATGTTGTTCTTGTGGATTATTCTTGTGTGGACTTTTAACGGCTGAAATTCAATAGTTACCCCTAGATCTAACTTGTGTTTTTCCTAGGTATGTGTCAAATATAGGTTATGACAAGCAATGCTTAAAATTGGGTTCATAGATCAAACCAGTTAAGTTATTGAGTTATTGATTCAACTGAAATTGAAAAATTTGGACCATATTGCATGTAAGATTAAATACACTTTTCTCTCTTAAGCTATCTTTGATTTGAAGTGAATTAACAAGCGCAACACTTTTCCCCTAGCATGAAATATTTGGACAAAATGCATGTCTTTCTGTATTATATATGTAAGTTGTTGTGACAAGTTATTCTTGTATGTATATTATAAAAAAAAAATCACACTTTAAAATATACAATCAATAAGAGTAACATATATAAGCCAATATATTACTTTAAAAGAAAGAATTTTTTTTATCAATTAATTTAAAATTTGAAAAAGTTAGTTTTCTAATTAAATTAAGGAAATTTTTGACTTTGCAAAAAATTGAGTGCAAAGTATTGAAGGCCTTTCTTTTTATATTAGTATAGACATATATCTGGTACAAAGTTTTTTTTTTTCTTAAAAACATTTTTGCCTCTTAAGTTTATAAAATTTTCTCAATTGAAAAAAAATATGTTTTAATTATAAGAAAGTAAAATATAACTAGTAAGTTAAGTAGTTCAAATAAAGTTAAACATGTTAGTTTTAATGATTTTTTAACGAGAATCTAATTTTATAAAATTATCGAGCTTTAGGAACTAATTCTAATGAGGTGGAAACGTGAAGAACCAAATCCGAATAAGTGACATAATTCAAAAACCAAATCGCAGAAGTCATAGTTTTGGAGGATTTATAAGCCTCGAAAGGATTCTCGTTTGGTCTCTTGGAGTTAGAAGTGAGCTGAAAGGTGGTTTTACCACAACAGTGTACCGTCCACGAGACCGGTTCCCAATCGGACCGGTAGGTGCAATACGGTTCTGAACATCTTGATTACAAGTACGTCTGTTTTCTATTTGCAAACCTTATTGTATTTTCTACTCAATTTAACATACAACGTGACCTTTCCCTAAATAAAATACATGATCTCATTTTGTACACACGAGGTGTGTATATTGTATGAATAGAAGATGCAACAAGATTTGGAATAGAAAATCCAAACCGCTCTAGAAAGCCTTACAGTTATCTCTCATGTCTTCACATATAGAACATAAACATGCTCACATTACCAACTGTCCGAACGGAATGGATTATATGTAATGCATCAACACAATAAAAGGGCAAGGGAGTTAACATGATTCCTAAGAAAGGAGGTGGATTTCATCAATTCGTACACAAGGGTTCACAACACTCGACTCGTTGTGCTCTTCGTCAGTAGTAGAATATACCCTTGTTTCCATTGGACATACGTTTGTACAGAAAAAGAAAGAGGAATGCAAGATAACACGGAATATGAGACTAGATGTTGCATATAATGTTGGAATAGAAATAAAAAGGCAAATTGGAGGATACAATCAAGAACCGAGGAAAAGATGACTCTTGCTACTACATGGCCTATTCAAATGCAACATCAGATCGTAAGACATATTTGATGCCCTTACTCACGATTCGAGCTTCATGTATCATGCACTTAGCACCATGAATGTGAAGCAGAGCCATCCCTTCTGTCGGAGGTACCTTCGACGATTTTGGAAAAACAGGTTATACATTTACAGAGTGTTTGGCATCAATCATGAACTGAGAAGCTAAGGGTTTGGAATTGTTAATAATTATATTCAACATTCTAGATTTTACCAACTCCATTTTCCGAAATTCAACTTTACGGATCCAAACATATTATGATCTTAATAGCAAGCTAGAGAGGTACTTCCTGAGGACCTTTGGTAATGCCTTTACCAAATTGCTAACATCCATACCTTAACGATCTCAAACTTATGTTGGTGAATACAGTAAGACCCCGTTGGTTTTTAGTTAAAACTTAAAAGTCAAGCAGAGCCCGAAAGAAGGCTCATATCTAAGCCCGCACAAGTTCAACGAATCTAATCGGAGCAACTCTCGTCTATGGTTCAAGTATTGCAGGAGAAGGCCTTCAAGGAATCTGTAACGTTATGAATGTGCTTTTGGAAATAAGATAAGAACATGGGAATCATTCTAGAATCCTTTGACACTAGAAAACTAGTCTGATTAAAGCACAAACAAAACTCATACCAAGACACTGAAATATCAAAGGAATTGAAATAGGACTTCTAGTCAATTTCAGAAAAATTTCCGCATGTGTCTGAATTCTTAAAAACCTAATACGCTAATCCTATATGGGAGGTAGGGAAACAGATAGAGAGCATATAACATAAAAGGTGATCAAGTGTGTACCTCGGCAACCAGAGCATTCCTAGGACCATAAAAAACAGTCTCTCCTCCAACGAGTGGCTCCGAAGAATCTTGAGAACCATTGTCGGTTTTTGACTTGGCTTTAGTTTTACCAGGAGCACCGCTTAGATAGATTAATAAAGTATAGTGCGTACGTCTTCCATCTCCAAGATCAATGCTCTCATCAATATGTCGTCCAAATCGCTGACCAGCTGTATACCTAAACCATAAATTCTGAAGAGTTAAACCAAAAAAATAGTTCATCATTACCGATGTCACCACAAAGAAGGTATTCAAAGCCCAACCAGCGATACGCTAAAAGAACTAAAATCCTAATTATTGGAAATTAGCTATGTACAAACATGCTCGATCCCTTCAGGTTACAACATTGCAGTAAACATACTCCAACACCAACTTCAGATGATAGTTTGTAGTTATACTAGATAACAAAAGTGCCACTTACCGGTAGAATCTTATATTTGGATTCAGCCCAACTGCAACTTTTCCTCGAATCTTAAAATCAGAAAAGAATTTGTTAAGTCCAGCCTCCCATATGGCTTCTGCAAGACCAGGATTGTCGACAGATATTCGATCATTGTCTCTATAAGCTTCACCCTTTGCTGGGCCAAGACTCCCTTGGTGAACAAAACCAATCGATTCCGCAGCATTTACAAATGCTTTCGATTCGGCAGATGTAAGATAGTTATGAATCTGAATACCTTGAGCCAAAATACAGGAGCAAGAAAAGGTACCATTGTCAGACAAGTTCAAAGGAGCCAACAGCAAAGGATGAATGATGGTTTGTCCATATGAAAATGCTCAAAACAAACTCCCCCGGCACATGATATAATCCAATTCAATCTATTGATATGCAGAAACAGAGCAAAGAATAAAGGGGAAAATAAACCTAAAATCTTGATAAAGCATGAATTTTGAACCTCACAAACACAAAATAAATGGTAGGAATGAATCTTTAAAGTTAATAAATTTAACTAAAGAAAGATGAAAACCCATTAAGCAAAAACCCATTACAACCACAAATTTCAAGAAATAAAAAGAACATCTTGGTCAATCACGAACAACATAATTTTCCTCGAAAAAACAGAACGAAAAGGTGATTATAAATGGGAAAGATAACTCACAGTAATCACATCATCGTCTTTGAGACGATTTATGCGAAGATTAGACTTGGGTTCTACGGCCGGCCACTCAGTTTTCGGTTTCTTGTTTGTAATCGCTGTTCTTTTCCCGTCTCCCATTGTTCTCTTCATTGTCCGCTTTGTCTGAAGAGACTTCCACCTATGGAGGAAAATCAATGGGCCTCATTCGGATCTGTTCAGTTTTATATGGGCCGAAGAAATCCATTTAAGTGTGAAATGGGCCTATTGGGCCTCCAACATGATTCCATCTTTACTAGGCCCAAGAAAAGGGTTGGCCCAAGTATTGATGCACGATGGAGATCGAGAATGAAATATGATGGATTTTAAACCAACTTGGCTTTACATATTTTATTTACTAATTGTTTGGAAGATTTGATTCAAATAAAAAGACACATAACATCAAATAAAAATTTGAACATAATTTGATTCTCAAAAGATCATCTTATTAGAAAAAGAAAATCATTTTTAAAAAATTTAGTTGTATTATTTTAGGCCAAATTACATTTTACCCCTCTGTGTTTCCTGAAAATAGCTAAAACCTCTAATGTGTTTTAAAAATAAGCAAAAAACCCCTGTGATATCTACAACCCAGCGTAAAACCCCCCTCCTGTTAAAAACTAACGGAAGGTGGGGCGCACTCGCCTGTGGTGAAGGTGGGCGTGATTTTTTTTGCAAGTTTTGACCATCTTTTACTATAAATTGACAAAATTGTCCATATATTGTGTTTAAAATTATTATAATAAAATATATTTATTTTAACTTTATTTTTAATGATACTTCTATACTTTTTATTTTTCTAAATTTATAATTTTAATTAAAAAAATTAAATTAATATCAAAATAGTATGCTAAGTTTATTTTTTTAAAATTTAAATATTTATCCATGTAAATATTAATGAACAGTAACAATAATACTTTTTAATCAATTTAAATTAATATGTAATTTATATATATTTTAATAATTTACTGTATTTACAATAAATAATATATTAAATTTTAATTTTAATTTTAATATATGTATTTACAACTATTTTAAAATTTTAAATTCTCAATAAATTTTTATTATTAACCATATTTAATTAGATTAGTTAAAAGCTAAAAAGAAAAGAAAAGAGGAAATTGCCGTTGCTGCCGCCCTCATAGAGAAGGGCAACAGCGACGCCAACAAATTTGGGCGTTGGCGACAAGCTCTGGGCACCGTCACCCAAATCTGTTCTAGGCGACAGTGATATCGCCCAAGTTGGATTGGGGGGGAGGGGGGGCAACAATGTCGCCCCCCTTCGCGAGAAGTGGCGTCATCGCCTCCCTCTCCTGGTAGCTGTGGCGATGGCGAGTTGGGTTGGGGGCGGCGAGGGAAGGGGAGCAGGGTTTGGCAGGGAGATTAGTTTTCTAAATTTTTTTATTATAATAATAATTTGATTTTTATAATTAATAATATGTATAGAATATAAATTTATAAATTTGTTAAATCTTGACATTTAATTTTTTAAGATCAACGGTTAAAATGAATTGATTTGATCCTATGATTTTTATAAGTTAAAAGAGATTTAACGGTCAATAAAATAATGAATAATATACAATAAACAAGGGCATAATGATCACTTTGAAAAAATTTAACATTGTTACTTACATTTAACGGAGAGGGGAGATTGAGCTACAATAAGAAAAACAAAAGGGGTTAGCTGAGTTTTGAAAACACAGGGGAGTTTTATGCTATTTGGCCATTATTAAAAAAAAATTACAAATTGTGATTGACAGGTTGAAGTCGGACGATTGTTGCCATACCAACAATATGGATTCACATTTTTGGCAATACATTTTGTAGGGTTAGACGTATGTTCTGATGATCTGTGTATATCTGCACATGTGGTTAGACCTTGATTCTTGATGATGCACATGATGCAAGGCAATTCTCCCTAACAAGGTATGTAGGGTGTAGGGTGCCATACTGCATCACTGCTTTTCTGATTTAGTTTATTAAAAAAAAAAATTCAAGAATGATAAATGTGTAATTTATAAAATGCTTTAAGGACATGCATGTTGTCCAAAATTTGCAGCGGAAAATACCAACTCCGATCCAACCCCCTACACCTTTCAAATTTACATTCATAGCGTCGCTTTAATTTTATTACCAAAAAGGACAACATTATTCTAAATAATTTTCAATGTACTCCAAATACCATTATTAGGGCAAGAATTTTACTTACATTAATGTGTTAATTCATTATTCACAACACGAAAAACAGACTTAAAACCTATCAACTCTTTTCATTAACAACCCCCCTCCCCAACCTTCTTCTTTTCTATTTTCTCGTCGGTAATTATTAAATTAAACTATGATAATGTTCATAAAATCAAATATGATATGATCATATATAATTAAAACGATCCCGTCAAAATTAAATTACTCATCAAACGATTAATACTTAGTCGGGATGTATTAAATTAAGTTTCTTAAGTAATTAGCTGCCTAATTGATCACTAGAATTTATTGCATGGCACGACGAGGTTTTTCCTAGTATGATAGAGCAATTAAACAAGGTTGTACTAAAGATGTTCCTTTTTTTAGAGGATTAGTTTGCAATAAATGAAAAATTATAGTAAAGTTTAGAGATAATAGGGAAGGGGTAGGATCGACCAAACTCCGGGCAAACCCTAAAACGAAAAGGCTGTGGGTCTACATATATATATATGCATAGGCAATAGGTGGTCCAGAATTTGAATAGCAGAAACCAGAAAACCTTAATTCTTCATTAATGACGCCGAACTCCCACATTAGTAAGGCCGGTCCCCGATTTAGAAATCTTGGGGGGGCTGAAAGTGATGTAACGTGGTATTCTACGTAAATTAATTGCCTAAATGTGGAAATAAGTATGCATCCCTAATTAATTAATTATGTGTGTTGGCAGATATACTAGGTTTTCTGTTACATATGTAATTAATTTTTATTGTCAACTACCTCATTTTTTTTCTAATCTACAGTACATGTTCATTACAAAGAAACTTTCCCCCAAATTCTTAATTTTTAATTTTTTTTACGTGTGTGCTAGTTGGTGATTAACCATTATTAACAAATATTTATTATTAGTAATTACTATTAAAATAGACAAACACCTACATAATAGTGGGATTCAAACCCGTGATCATATAGTCGTGGTGTCTGATCAACTTTGTTAATTAAATTAAGCGTTATTGATAATAATTATATTATCCAATACAAGCGATGAGAGATATGTTTGATCAGCTTCGTCGATTAAATTGAGCCATATCGACGATAATCTACATTATCTATACCAATAGGAATGGGGGTAATTAAATCGGTAATTTGATAGGGGGATTTATTACATTTTCCCTAAAACTAAAGCATGTTGTCATTAATATTGTAATCCAATTTGTCCAATGTAGGGCAAAGTGGTCCTTAATTGGGAGTAAATATCTATACTTGGAAAAAAACAAACCCTAATTATTAATTATACTATCCAAAAGGTTGCAGCACAATTAATCAATCATGTGTCAACTTCCTCCTCCTAAGACTAATCAAAATTATTTATAAAATGAAATAAAATAAAGTATTTATATAACCTCCTGTGCCTAATTAATTAATTAAGGCCCACGATCAATTAATAATACCACTCTTTAGTCTACTCAAAATTGATTACATTATAAAAAAAATATTTTATTGTGACGAAAAATTTTCTGTCCGAATTTGCACTAGATTTTGCAACGGTTTTGTGATGAATTTTCATTTATTTCTTTTTGTAGATAACAAATTTCATAAATTTTGCGTAGTAAAGAGATCTATTTAGATGGAAACAAACATCATGATACTAAATGTCATTTTTCAAATTACAATAATTTATATGTAATTACGTCAAACTTCAAATAAGAGCAGTATTGTAATATTTATCCCTAATATATATAATCAGTGGCACTTGGATATATATATTCGTCAAATAATTTGTTTATTGATATTTTCCTTTTTCACGACGAATTCATTAATATTCTTTCTTTTTAATAATTTTCTAGAATTTCATTTTAACATCCGACTAATATTTTTCTTAATATATATAGTTCAAAATTGAAACATGGAGAAATAAACATCTCTAAATAGGCAAAAATAAATTGAAAAAAAAAGGGTGAGAATTGAACAAAATATTGGTCATAGCCTCTTCCTATCTTGTACTCATTAAATAAAAAGATAATGACCGTACAATCCTATTGGTATCTATAGTACCAATTCTAAGTAGTATTAGAATTTATTGCTTCGTTTTTCAAAGCTTTAATCAATTACTCTTATCTTCGAAATTAAATAATAAAAAAAATAATTTTTTTAGAATAACAAGATGTGCTTGAGAAATTTAGACGGGATGAGATGTGATGTTTCTGTTAAGTAAATACAGATATTATTCAAGTTTTAGTTGAAAATTTTACAGTAATCTCTCAAGGGTATTTTAGTCTTGTGGCTAACACTCTTTACCAGGAGACGAGTCGATAATTTGGATTTTCATATGATCATGCTACTCTTACTCAAGTTGTTTTTGCGTAAAATTACTTTTGTGCTCCTGAACCTATATACAACAATAACATCTTTAATTTTATATGAGAGAAACAATAATATTTTGAAAATTAGGAGGAGCAATTAAATTACCACAGCACAGGTTTCGTTCAATACTCTTTAATTCGATTATTAGAAACCAGAACTAGAAATTAAATACTCTTCCTAATAATAATAATAATAATATTTTGTGTTCTAGCCACACAGTGGAAGCCACGTAACCAGCTCCATCCCCATTGGTCGAGGTGTACCATGTTCCATTAACCAAAAAAGATGTGCTGTCAGAACCCAATTCGTCGGAGATCACGTCATCGTACATTAGATGTTGACGTTAGAACCCCCAACCACCCCCCCCCCACCCCCAAAACCCCCAAATCCATTTTACTGCCGCCATTTACATCATTAAAATTACTCATTTTGCGTTCCCTCATCATCTTTTTCAATATCAAATTTCCCCTTTCTTTACATTTTTCTAAAATAAGATTAATAAAAAACCGAAAAAAATGCAAACAATCCTCTGATATTATAAATAAGTAAATTATCATTTTATGAAAGAAAAAATAGCAATTTATATATCCCGGTGTTTTTCAAAATACAACTATTTATTACCTCCTTAGACATGAAGGTAATAAATTGCTTAATTTTAAAAAGTATAAGGGAGTAATTTGATATTTTATTTTCATAGGGGTAATTTGCTCATTTGTAAGATTATAGAGGTAAAATGCTATTCATTCTAAAAATAATCCAGAAGAAAAAATAGTTATTTTTTTATTTTTTATTTCCTCTTTTCATTATATTATTTAAAAAATTATAATTCTTTTTAGGAGTAAATTACAATTACACCCTTCTAAAATTAGGTTCAAATATAAAAACATCTTATATTTTTTTATAAAATTATAAGTACATCCCTTTAAGATGTCAGTGCAAACTTTTAACTCTGAATAGGAGTACATATAATTATAATTACACTTACAACCTTAAAGATTATATTTTAAATTTTACAAAAAAACAAGATGAAATGTCTAATTTCAAAAAATATTGACGTAATTTACCCTATTCTTTAAAAAAGAAGGATAAAAAAAAAAAGTGAATGTCAGCCGTAGTGGGGGGAGGTTCTTATCGGGTTTTTACATACTTTGTATGTGTTTCTTTCCCTTTTTGAGGGCAAAAACTTGGGAGAGGAGAGACAAAGAGAATAAAAGATAAAACGATGAATAAGGAAATGTATGGTTCTGTCATCAGTGGTCTGAAGAAAAAGAGATTGTTTTGCAGTTGAATTCTTGTCGGAATTTTGAGATATTTAAAGATCAATCCTATAGATACGCTATCTTATCTGTTTTTTTCTCTCCTTATATTCGAACCCTTTTTTTTCTGATATATATATATATATATATAAATCTGCAGGTCTGAACAATATATTTATATATATTTATGCTGGGGATCGATCATAATTAAATGATGGAGAGTAACATTTGATTTTATTCCAGCTGGAATTTCTTTCCTGTTTGATTGTACTGTTCTGGTATCACTTCACTACATATGTTGCCCTTTTCCTCAAGTAATAATTCTTGAAAGCTAGCTAGGGTTCAGAGGTTGTATAGCTTCCTTTCTGTGTTGTTAATTGAGTAGCTGTCTGAATTTTTGGCATGTAAATTTATTAGGGTTTTTGTGGTACTTATATTTATTTACATATATTTTGAACCTCCCAATCCCAAACTTCTCCTCTTCTTCTTTTGTGCATCATAAATCTCTCACTTTTACGTTCTGGGATCTCTTTTTCTCACAAGATTCTGGTGAGATTTATTAATTTTTTGTAAAAATTTAAATGAAAAAAAGGGTTTTATTTATTGAAGAGAAATTATTGAATTATATATATGTATATGCAGGTGAAATTAATTAAAAATGGTGAGGGGGAAGGTGCAGATGAAGCGAATCGAGAACGCAACGAGCCGGCAGGTGACGTTCTCTAAGCGCAGGAATGGGCTGTTGAAGAAGGCTTATGAGCTCTCAGTGCTGTGTGATGCTGAAGTAGCTTTGATCATCTTTTCTCAGAAAGGAAGGCTCTTTGAATTTCTAAGTTCCAAGTTTAAGTAAGTCTTTGTCTAATTGCTGTTGTACTATCTATATATATCTAGTTTGCCTGAGTGTGTTCTTGATTGTCATGATCCATGATTACATATAATCTGCTCAATTGTTCTGGGAAATTAATTTTATTGCATAGATAGGAAAAATGAAAGTGATTGATTGATGTTAATTTCTTAGATTATTGATATGAAATATAATTATAATTCTATATATACTAATTACTGATGCCTGATCTTCCTTAATTTTTCCATGTATGTGTGTTCATTCATTCTCAAGTTCATTTCTCATGGAATATTATTCAGCATTTCATGTCCTAGCTAGAAGGATGGAGTAGTAACTGTTATTACTACTCTTGATCAGATGACGTATTTTTGTTTCAAATTTTATACTTTATTTTAGATTTTATCATAAACACACACACTGAGAGTGTGTATAGATATGCATGTTGTTCTCTTTCCATCTACTTTATCAATATAAGAATAATCGAGTCAAGAATAAGGTTGGATCCTAAATCAATATGCTTTGAGTTTAAGGGAATACGAAGAAAATATAACCTCAGGACGACATTGAATTAGGCCTCCATATAAAACTATGTTTCTGAGTAATAAACAACATCCGAAAATAGGATATATATATATATATATATATCGATCATAGAGTAGTAGAGCATGCATATAAGATATAAATTCTGATATTCAGAGAGAAAATTAGGTACAATTACACTTTTCTATTCAGTTGGATTTAATTTGTGAGATCTACTTACACTACAAAAAAATATAATATTTAATATGGCTAATAACAAAATAGTTGTAGCAAATAGTCATTAGCCCCAGCCATTCAATGGTTGTTAGCCGTGGTATCTGTGAGGATGGCTAAAACATTTGTCATGGCTAATAACTCTTTTGTGGTGAAAAATATATATTTTTGCATCAGTTTTACTTAATCGTGTTTAAAAAGCATTTATCACGATTTTTAGTCCGTAGCTATTTGAATTGTAGCCGATAATAATTTTTTTCCCTAGTGTTATGTATATTTGGTCATTGAGGGCCTTAATTAATTCTGAAAAATAATGAATTTTCATTTATCTGGTATTTATTTGTTCGACACAAAATAATGAATTTTCCATTGGTGGCGAAGAATAATAATTAGGTGAATTAATTTGCCAGCCAGGCTAAAATAGAAATGCAAGCTTTGATGAACTATATATTACACACATTTTAACTTCCTTTTCGAAATTATTTTTTGTATTAAATGCAGATCTATTATTTCAGTCTATTTGTTTAAAATTATGCAACTTCATGTACTACCTTTTGATAGTTCATGAATATATGTAAACAAAGCCAATTATATGTCTTCTTGTATGTGCGTACGTGCGTGTCTGATTTTGCAGTAACAAAATTGGTATATATGTCTGTGTGTCGATGTGTTTCACGATTACTACTATGTTGTCTGATTTTTATTCCTCTAATTACAACATCTTAGCTGTTGTGTAATCATAAATGCATTCAATACGTAATGCTGTAAGAACAAATTTAACATTTAATTACTATTAATTGTTATAATTAAAAATCCCGCATATTCCAAAATTCTCCCCTACAAGTTTACGACAATTAGGGAGAATTTTGAGATATGCCGGGATTTGTATATTTGAAGTCGAGGCAAGAGTTAGACTCTTATCTTTAAAGATAATTATTCCCGCTCTGGTGCTCACGAAAAATGACAATTTGTCTCCCAAGATACGACTTAAATCTTAAAGTAGTAGCACTACAACTTTGAGAAACGACGAACCAAATAATATTTGAAACACTCTTACTAACACTATACTTGTGAAATGCTTTTATTGCTTAAGAATACTTATAGAATGATTGAATGAATGAAATGAAATGGGGGAATTTATTTATAGAAGTTAGAAATGTATCAATGAATGGTCTGTTCGATCAGAAAAGATGCATTTGAAATGTTATAACCTTTTATACATGACAATCACACCACCATTCAAATGGGAAAACGCACATTCAAATGGCACAACAAACATTCAATTCTAAATTGGTTTCAAAACGGACACATGACAAATGACACTATTTGAATTGAATTTAAATTATGGTTAGATTTGGACGCCATCAATCAATCATCGTGTCACGAGCTTTATGATCAATCAAACACCAATAAATATTATGTTCACGATTTACAATAAATTTATTATTTAATATCATTCACTATTTTCCAACATAATTTATTGTTCAAAAATTTAATTTTTTATTGGTGTTTATACAACATAATTATTTTATAATTTTTTCACGCATAATTAATAATAAATAATTGCACAGTAATTAAAGTTTATTAATATTTTCTTATAGTAATTAACCATAGTTATTATATTTAAGATTTTATATACTAACTTGTATATATAGAACAACACATATATACAACAATATGAAATACAAATTTCTAGTATATATAGAATTTAAAAATGAAGGATCCAAACCTTACATATTTTCTAGCATATCAAATTTGTTTTGTAAAGAAAAAACATTTGTGTAAGAATTTTCCCAACTTTATTTCCTTAATTACTTCTTTTGTTTAGAACCTCATCGTTAATTGTTCTTTTATACTGAATGTTTAGCTGCAAAAGACAATAGGGAGATACCTGGAACATGTGAAAGATAGAGGAACTAGCATTGAAGTTGAACAACACATGCAGGTTTGTTTTCTTTCTTCTCGTGTCTGAAAATCAACATCCTTTCTCTTCGTCATATGAATTAATTTTTGTGCAACTCAATTGCAAGTTTGTATTAATTAATATGGGATAATTATATATACACCCTCTAATATATGATTTATTTACACAAACCATCCATTAATTGCAAAAAAGACCATCGTGGCAGCCAAAAAGCAGAGGTAATTGTGTAATATTGTTGACGTTTTTGGTGTGTATGTATATTTTTCAAAAGTAATGGTGATTTGTTGTAAATGATGACGACGTTTTCTTATAGGCATATGTTTATTTTTCAAAAGACAAGGATAATTTGTGTAAATAGATCATAGGTCAGAAAATATAAATGTAATTATCCCTATTTAAAAATATTAGTTTTTTCTTGTCATGTTATTTGAAGATTTAGAAGCCTCTAGGTAACTTAGCATATTCTTGTTCACTTTGCATCTACTATAATTTTAAAGCCGTATTAATTTTTAGGAATTTTAATTTTGATGACATTCATCATGAGGATTATTACAATTATATTAATTATCATTTTATTGGACTTAATAAAATCCTTAATTATACTATATATCTTCAAAATCTCTGATTTAATTAATCACAAGTATTTATGCTCATGTACTTTAGTTCATGATACCTTCTACTTTTGGATCAGCATTTAAAGCACGAAGCAGCATTCATGGCGAAGAATATAGAGCTGCTAAGAGATGCCCAACGGTTCTTATTTCCTAATTACAATTGTTATATTTTAGTTTAGGGTAAATTATAATTTGTAATTCGAATTATATTTGTTTTTACACTTTGTCATCTAAAACTTTTTTTTTTTATGTCAACTTACCATCTCAACTTTATGAAATTATACTTTGCCTTATATGACCGTTTTTCAATCAATTTTTCTGCTAAAAAACATCACATGCACTACACATGTGATATTTAAGGAAAACACAATGTTAGTTTTTTTCTGGTATGTGCATTGCATGTGATTTGTAAAATACAATCGACTAGAAAAACGGTCATATATATATGGCAAGGTACAAATTTCACAAAGTTGATATGATAGATCGACACACAAAAAAAAAAAGGGACAAAGTGGAAAAAAAACAAACATAACGATGAAATGAAATTTATTCTTTACTTCATGATGACTTGAACTGATCAGCTTCTTGATATAATTTACAGGAAGCTCTTAGGACATAATATCGGAACGTGTTCGATGGAAGAGCTTCAGCAAATTGACAACCAGCTTGAAAGAAGCCTAAAGAACATCCGGGCCAGAAAGGTATATATGTACTCTTATAACATCCTTAAATGTTCCTTCATTACAAGCTGTTGAGGTTAGACTAATTGTCCACTTAATTTCATGATCACAGTTACCCTAAGAGAAACTCATTACCCTTTCATTTGATTTTGCATCGTACGTGCTGAGAGTTCACTGTTTGAAACTCAGGACAATGACTCTTGTATTGAAATAAATTATTGAAATATTCAGATAAAAAGATGATGAAACTTACAACACTGTTGTATTAGTTATATCAGTTTTAACATTGATCAAAATTGAAGCAATTTAATTTAATTTTCCGTCGATGCAAAATTTAGTTTTAGCAGATAAGTTATTAACACTGTTGTATCAGTCATAACAGTTATAACAATTGTTGTATTTGTATCGATGTATTTTCCAGCTTCAACTATTCAAGGAGGAAATAGAAAAGTTACAAGCAAAGGTATTATATTACAACTTACCTGTTTTTGTTTTGTGTATGTGTGTGTGTCTTTATCAATATAGGGAAAATCGAACCTAAATCGAGTTTGGTCAGATCTGAACCAGCAATTATTATAGCAAATATAATACAAAACAAGTGTATCATACTTATTATGTGATTGATTTGATTCGACCAAATTTGATTTACAAGATATTACAACTTAGTACTTATCATGTTTACAAGCTGTTGTTTCACCAATTTCCATTACTTACGTTGGTATCCCTGCAGGAAAAGTTTCTATTAGAAGAAAACGCGAGGTTAAGTGAGAAGGTAATTAATTAAATTCTCAATAATTACTCCTTTTTCTTGAAAATTTAATATATTCCGTTTTGATGTATTAATACTTTTTTTATAAAAATAATTACTGCAATAATTGTCATCACTCAATTGTTTTTTTGTTATTTTTGGAACATCATGGCCACATATCACATCACGTCCACATGTGGGATCGTCAAACACATGGCCATGATGCTCCACATCAATCAATCAAATAATCTCGACACTGATCAAGAATTAAAAGATTATTATCGTACATCAATTTTTATTTTAATTTGAATTTGATTTGATTAAACTTAAATTCTTTATATAATATATTTATTGTGTAATTTATGTATAGTTAAAAAAAATTATCAATATAATTAATTTGATTTGCTCAAATTTAACTATAGTGCGGCATGAGGGGAAGACATGCAGCAGAAAAACAGAAAGAAACTGGGAGAAACAACCAAAGTACAAGGTCGGAGGTTGTGACAGAATTATTCATCGGCCCACCCACAATAAGAAATGCTTCTTAGACACTAACAATATTTCTTAATTTTCCTATCCCCCCCCCCCCCCCCCCCCCAACAAAAAATGATATATATATATATATATATATATATATATATATATGTATAAAATAGCAGTAAATTATTTTATTAATACTGGGTTGTAATAATATATACATGTTGCTTTTATTTTTCTCGGTTCTTTATGTATTTATTTAATTTGGTTATTCCAATTATGTATCTACGTGTTGACAGAACAATATGAAAATTTGATTTGGTTAAATTGAATTTGAGTGAGATTTCTATAAAGTATTAAATTCAATTTGGAAAAAATAAAAAAAAATGAAATATTTCATGTCCTATTTCTTTTTTATATAAGCCGTAAAATTAAAAAAGGGCAAATAATTTGAATTATGCCACATCAGTGGTGAAACTGAGGGCTTCATGATTATAAAGTTATGGGTTCGAATCTCATCCGCATACGTTAGTTATTATCTTTCTACTTTAATAGTAGTTGCTGACGAATATATAATTTTTTATGCTAACAATTACTGTATTAAATTGTTATACTTTTTAGTGATTTAAATTATGATATAATTGTAATCGAATTATTTATGATTTCATGACTTCATACCCAAAGAATTCCTTTTTGGGCTCAGACATAGAAAGTAATTGATGGGAGTCCAGTTTACAGTAGTGGGCTGGACCAGAATTCTCTGCTTCTAGTTGAAATTGGCATGTTAGCTTGTTTTGGGCTTATCTTATCGGGTTAGGTTATCAAATTAATTACTTAGGTAAAAATGTCAATGATGGCAACTTTATATCATCTGCATAAGACGAAAGGAATATAACTTTATGTCGTGATAATTAATTATTATAATTAGGAGTGAAAATAGTATAAAATGCTAATTAACAATGATGTTATGATAATTATTAATTGTTTTTTTTTTCTGCATGCGAGGTCAGATCATTAGTCATAACTGATGATAATTAATAGTCATAATAAATAGGAATAGTTACACTCCTCTCCCCTAAAGTTTGGTATAATTACATCTAAAATTCTTGTATTTTGATAAATTACATCTATTCCTCTGAGGTTTGCGTCCAGTTAACAAATAAGTTCTACCGCTAGTCAAAATTTTTGAATTTGCTGATATTAACAAAAAGAAAATGAGTGGAAATTGATATTTACACTCGATTGACTTATTGCAAATCAAATAATTTTTTTTTAGTAAACTACTTTTATAACGGTGAAAATATACCTCCTCACATACATTAATGCATGAAGACATATGAGGATAATTTGGTAAAAAAATATCTAACCTACAATAATTCAGCAAGAAGCCAACATGGGGTAAATATAGATTTTTTCTAATTTTTTTTTATTAATATCAATAAATTTTGTGAAGTTTGACTAACAAAGGGACTTATTTGTTAGATGAAAGCAAAATTCATGGGTGTTATGTATAATTTCTCAAATCATAGGGGTCTATGTGTAATTACATTAAATCTCAAACGAGAGGAATGCAATTATCCCTAGTAAATATATTGACCACACTTAAGATCATGAAAATATTGATCAATCGTGATCAAAATTTAATTTTGGGTAAATTACAATCATCTCTCCCGAGGTTTGGCGTAATATAAATACCCCCTAGTTGTTTGAAAAAATACAAAGACTCCCCTGATGTTTGATGAAATGATGTAATCCTTGGATGGAGGTATAAAAATATCAATTTTGCCCTTGCTGTATTTTTTATTTTTTTAAAAAAATTAAAATATTATAAAAATATTGAACGGGATGGATGAAAAATTATAAAAATTACAAAAAAAATTATTCATTTAGTCCATAAAAGAATATTTTTTAAAAAAATTATATTTTTTAATTCACAATAATATTTTGGTCAGTTCCCATAAAAAATGGATAGATTGAGCTAATTGTTAGACGTCCATTAAAATCAAGGGGGTATTTGTATTTTTTTAAATAACGAAAGAATATTCGTAATTATACCAAATCTTAGGGAAAGTCGATGTAATTTACCCTTTAATTTTTTATATTAATTTTATTTGATCGTGGTAGATAATATTTATTTGTCGTAATTTCTACATAATCGTGACTTATAATATAGGAAAATTATATATATTTTCCAGTGAAACCTAGAACCTTCTATCAAATGAAGAGTCTTACACCATCATAATCAATTTGGAAATCTCAAACCTAACTAATGTTAAAAGTACAACATTGAAAGACAGATTTAGCCTTCACAATAAGGAAAGTGTTCGGATAGAATCTATGATCGCACCTTTTATCTGGGTCGTACACGTGTATCTAGCCCGACCCAACAACTCAAAGTCATCACCATCATAAATCACTATGTCGTCTAAAGGTTTAAAATACAAATCCATGTGGATTTGTACATTCCATAACATAAAAAATTTTCCGCACTTCATATCTTTGTACAGATAATCATATATTATATTAAATTTTAATTCTTTGATTGTTTTCTATCTCAAACTGATTTAATCATCAAAAAATTACCGTTAAAAAAATCACCTCCACGAATTTAATAACTCCTTTCAAGCTCAAACCCCAATTGAAACTTGATCAAGATACAACCCACAAAGAAATAGTCTGCATTTCACTCATGTTACAAATCATGCACGCATGTATGTAGTCATGAAGAAACTCCAAATCTTCTTCAAAAACAGTTTAATCGTCAAACGACCATCTCATTTCAAACTTTAAACTGTTAGGACAACAAATTATTTAATATTAATATCTTAACACAGTAAAAAAACAAAAAAACCCTCAAAATGCAGATATATTAGTTCAAAATAGAATAAAATGAATATTTGAAATAATTGATTGTATATTAAGGTGTCACCACAATGATCGGTGTACCCTAAGGGGTTGTGATAGGACTGACATGTAAATTTGGAGGTAGCAATTTTGCATGAGAAGGTACGTACGTGCTTTAATAATTGTAGGGTATTTTCATGGGTCGTTATCATATAATTCAAGGCCAAAAGTCGGTTGGGTCGTTATCACATTTTTGTAAGAACAAGACTTTGCCCAACTCACCTTTGTTTGGTTCGAAAACAGGAAACTATAAATTATCTGTTTTTTTTCAAAATAAAAAGGAAAGAATGAATTTTGATGCTCTTTCTCTCGAGTTGTTTTTATTATTTGTATGATGATGAGATGAAGGAACGTGAAATTTTGAATGTTTTTACTTTACTATGTACCACGTTAATGAACTAAATGAGACTGTAACACTGGGAAAAAAAATGATTGTTAGCTATAATTGAAATAGTTATAAATTAAAAATTATGGTAAATATTTTTTATTGACCACGGTTAAGTAAAATCGATACAAAAATATAAATTTTTCACCACAAAAAAGTTATTTGTTATGACTAAGGGTCATGCTAAAAATATTTGTCATGTCAAATGTTATAGCCACTCTTACAGATATCACAGCCAACAATCGTTGCATGACTGTGGTTAATGACTATTTGCTACGGCTATTTTGTTATTAACCATGACAATTACCCATGGTTAAATGTTATATTTTTTGTAGTGCAATCAACACTTGTTAATTTTAAACATAGGTTGTCTTTTGTCAGAATTTCATGAATTTATTCTTGAAAAAAAAAATGCTCTTGTCGGGAGAGAGAAAACTAAATGATTATACTAAAATTATTTATTCTAATATATGTAGGTATGTATTCTTAATTTAATATTCAGTACTTGATTCAGGTAGCGATGCGCAATATTGACCTGGATCTAGAGTTGTCCAATAGGATGAAAGTGCTTAAGACATGATAAAACCAAAAGCACGTTAGTCTTGCTGGAATGTTCACAACTAAAACATTTTTTATGCTTAAGTTGGTCGGCTGCGAGATTGAGGGGAAGGAAGTAGAATATTCTATTCATTAATGTACGTACATTGCCCCCAAAATAGTATTGGAGTATTTATAAAATCAAATATATGTACTTGTATGGGTTCACGTGTCGTGATCTCAGCATCACAAATGTTAGGTGATCAATAGCCATGGTTTCGGGTTATTGAGTCGGATCAAATTAGGTACATTTTGAGGTCTATGGGGGTATTTTTGTCCTTTAAAAGCCCTTCATATTAGACCTCCACTAGCACTCGTTTGTGTTTGAACGTGGTGCAAACAATGTAATGAATTGTATAAATATCAACTAAATAAAATAAAAAGTATATATTTAAGTTTTGTATTTTTCTAATTCTATATATATGGAAGCGTTACGTATGAGCAGATTAAAATCGGGATTTGAATTTTCTGGAAATTTCATTGAAAGAAATGGGTGTCTAAAACCATGTATGATAATGTTGTTTTCATCAATTTCGATCTGGTGCAGAAATTTCAAAAATCACCAAAAAATTACAAAAGAAGAAGGAAAAATACTAAATCTAGCTAAGGGAGATGAACTCCTTTATTCTGTCTACGGTTCCATCATACACAGCTTTGTACAATCCAAATCAAGGGCGCTGAACAACACACGGAAATTAAAATCAGCAGAGTCCCAGTCCCAAAGGACACACACACACACACTGCCAATCAATGTCTTCTTCAATAAAAAAATTCAATAAAAATATTATTTATATATATATATATATATGTATGTATGACAACAATCATTAGCTAGAGCGTAGCTAGAGGATATTATTTGAATTTTTTTTTTAACAATAATGAAAAATAAAAAACAACTGGAATAGGGAACAGTGGTCCCTGAGAAATTCTAAATGTTAGTGCCTCTGGGGAGTATGTATATATATATATTGATGATGATGATTGTTATTAGGACAAAGGACTGATGGTCGCAAAGAGAGCTTTGGTGGGTGCAGTGATGGGACATACCTAGTACTGTGCCTCCCTGCCTGCCTGCCTGCCTGCCCGCTTATGGCTTCAATAATCAATCAACAATTATAATATATAAACTCTCCCATCATCAACTCCATGCTCCCATCCCACCCCCACTCTTAATTTTATTTTATTATGCAATTTGTGTTTGAATTAATGAATTTGAAGTTAATAAATATATATTTGAAAAAAAAATTTAAATGATTGATTTCGTATTAGAGGACTTTGAAATTCGCTAATATTAAAAAATATGCATATATATATATAATATAATATAATATAATAGTGGAATCGAACGATTTGAAATTCGTAATTTTAAGATCATCAATCAAAATGCACGTTGCTGGGAATGGTTTTAATGAAAATCAGTTCGGCGATCAAGCCGTCAAGTATTAAAGTGAGGGGAAAAAATAGAGAGCTGAGTCGGAAAAAGCAAAAAGTGCATTAGTTGGATAGTAGTTGAATTAGGGTTTTATGGAGATGTTCGAGTTGAATTGAATAATTTTTCAAGTATGAATTTATTAATAATACAACTCAATTACGAGAAGTGATTTTGATATATTTTTGTATATCGTTAGAGATACATTGATGAACTTAATATATGAGAAGCATTTATAAGTCAGATCGAATATTTTATAACAACGGAAAATTGTTATAACATATTCAAGAAGAATAGTTACGTTGATAGTGGACTCACTCCGCGTTTTAGAAGTCATAGATTGTTGTAGTAAATATTGATGACCGTGTCCGTAAGAGCTTGTTGCGTCCTGTCGTGAACGACATGACCCTTACTACATGGGGATGGGATCACTAAATCCGACTTAATTTGAGGCAAAATGGTCATTTTAATTGCTTGGTTTGATAGCAATGCTGCTTTTAATAATTTATTGGTTACAAATTATTAAGGGCAAACTATAGAGAAATTCTTTAAAATTTGGAATAATTATAAATTTTTTATTATTATTTAAAAATTATAATTACTCCATAATGTTTAATAAAATTATATAATCCTTAAATGAATGTATGAAATTATCAACTATGTGCTAACTATTTTTTTTTTCTGTTTTTTTTTTAAATTAAAAATTTGTAAAAAAATCAGACGAAGTGGATGAAAAAATTTGAAAAAGTATAAAAAAAAAATATTATGCGCTTAGTCAATAAAAAAATAAATAAAAATTAAAATATAAATAAAAGTATAAGTTTTAGTCTATAAAGTCATTTTGATTAGTTCACCACAAAAATGAATGAAAATCTAACGGAATTGGCCAATTGCTAGAAGGCTATTAAAACAAGGGGATATTGTTAATTTTCAAAACAACGAGTGAGTTTTTGTAATTATGTCAAATCTCAGAAGAGATTGTTGTAATTTACTCTATTATTAATTATAAATGTACAGTTAATTGTCCTTTATAGTACTTGAAAAAGCTAATAATCACACGTTATTTTCATAATTACTATTTAATATTTTCATACTTATTAATTTATATTAACAAATTCCATTACTTGGACAGCAGATTAAGTAGACAACATAGTGAACTTCAGTTGATGTTCGGACGCTAATTTGTAATACGCTTCTACTGCGGATTGGAGGTTATATTGTAATTTGTACTGTAGTTTTCATGTTATTTCACATATATATATATATATATATATATATACACATTATGTGTATAAAGTTTTATTCCAAATAAAATTGATAACGTAATCTCTATATACATAGTATGTATATATTGTATTGAATAGAAGATGCAATAAAAATTGTAACAAGAAATCCAAAATTACCTTCTTATATATATGCCTGTCTCATCACTATATACATGTTTTGCATATTTTTTCTAGTATAATCTCGAGTTTCTTCGTATATAATTTTGTGGAATTTTTTATCTTAAATTTCGCGGAAAAATTCAAGGACCCCCCTTGTAATATTGAGAATGTTCAAAAAACTCTTTGAGAAAAATAAAGTATCAATTACACCCCATGTGATATGAAAAAATATTAAAAAAAAAACCTTTGAGACTAGGTTGACCAAGGGGTTGTGTGCATTGTTCATAACATAAGGGTGATTTTTTTATATTTAAATTTTTATAAGGGTTTTTTTGATATTTTTCCATATCACAGAGGTCAAAATGAATTTAGCTCTTAAATTTTGTGTTAGAGATTATGAGTGCGTTTGTTACTGAAATTAGTTTAAAATAAATTATTAAAGTGAGAATTAATAGGAGGAAAGCATGATAAATGTAGAAATATTATCACAGCGACAAACTCAATTAAAAATTCTCAAGGTATCCAATTTCTCATGCAATATGTGATGAGCTGTTCAAATACTCAAATTTGAATTCCGATTGTAGTTGACTGTTGACCACCTAAGTTATTTATTTTAGATTTGGATTCTTGTAATTGATCAGATCACTAGGTTTATAATTTTTGAAGTTTATCAAATGTATTTCTTATCAAAATAATATCAACATCAGTCTTTTAATATAAAAAGAAAATAGTTACCATCCATGAAGTATTCACCCTACATCAATTACCCCCTGAAGTATTAAAACCTTCACCCCCCCCCCTTTGTTTTTAAAGTTGAAAATGCCCATTTTACCCTTACAAAAATTGCTTTATTAAAAAAAAAAAAAGTAATTTTTAAAATGTCAAAATTACTATTTGTTTAATCTAATTTCACTTGTTCATCGATTTTTTTTATTTTGATCCTAAAGTACTTGTGACATTTTATTTTAATTTTATTTGTTTGTCAAACCAAGTTAAAAATAAATTTATACATGCATAAAATTATCACATTGACATAATTATCATATATATAAAAATATATATGATAAATATATATTGATTTTATATTTTTATTAGTTTATCAGCCCTTTTGATTTTATTAATTGTATATTTGTTTAAGTATATATATATATATATATATATATATGCATGTATATATTAAGGCTAAAATGGGCATTTCAAACTTTAAAAACAAAGGTTATGGGTTTTTTTTGAAAGTTTTAATACTTCAGGGGGATAATTGATGGAGGGGTGGTAACTGTATTTAACCCCAAAAAAATAATGTTATTAACAATTTAATAAATTAACTACTTATTAATTTATGATGCATGTTCGAAATTCTTGCAAAATTACCACTGAGGATTACTACGAAGGTTATCTTTGGGTAATTACATGTATGTACGTCTTGATCTAGGTTATGAGGTGTAAATTTAAGTATCCCTTTATCTTTTCATGAAGTACAAGTGATGTATTAAAAATATTTATAAATAAACCCGTTTGTGATAGTAAACTCATAATTCGATAAAGAAGAGTGATCTTGGTTCACTTTACATTTCAATGGGGCTGACAAGTTCACCATTTGAGTAGGAACTCTGGCCTAAATATGATATTTTTACAATAAAAAAATGCATATTTAAACAAAAAACATTAATCACTTATGGTGGAAATTCATGACTAGCACAACCAGTAATTTGGTCCGCTTTGTATCTCGATGGGGTTGCAATGACATGTTCTCGGCCCTTGCTCAACGATGATTCAAATCGAATATTTCACAATGAAAAGAATTCCTTTCATCATGTCCCAACAAAATTATACATTAAGGTAGCTAGCTAGTCATCCATTCTTACCTTTAAATGTTTTTGCAAAATTAAAATTTTTTAAACACTTTTGTATGCTCATGATGTACTAAAACAATAAATTATTTAAAATCTTGAATTGTTATTTTAATCCGTAACGGCAATATATCAATGTTTCCAAACCCCAATGTAAAAGATTCAAATTTGGGGAATCTCTCAATAAAATGGAGGTGAACAGAGAATAATTAAGTACTTTCAAACATCATCATGATTTTAAAAATAAAAAACAAAAACAGTAATTAAGATGAGGAGCCAATATTACAATAATATTGCAGATCCCCAGCAAACCCACCCTCCAATTTTTAAAATTTTTGATTGACTATATAAACAAGAACCGGAGAGAGAGAGAGAGAGAGAGAGAGAGAGAGAGAGAGAGAGAGAGCGTGGTCATTTCGTCATCCTTTTTATGTTCCCAACACCAAGAAACAAAGAGGGAAGGGAACCACTTGGCTGGTCTTGGGAGTGAGTGTATGCACTAATGAACTGTTAGATTAGCAAGAACCCGCACTGAGTGTGTTCGTGTGTGAAAAGAAGAACTTGATGCATATTGAATACACAGAGTGAGTGTGTTTGTGTGTGAGAAGAAGCTTGAATCTTTTGTCTGAAAGTGAACCCCGGATCCGCAGTTTTCGCTCCCTTGGCATTACCAGTTGCTTTCTCTGTCTAGTTTTTGTTTCAGCCACTTCTGTTTGTGTCACTTTCGACCTGTTTATTACACTCTTTTCCAACGTTATTTGCGTGTGGGATTCGAAGGAAAGTTGATATGGGTAGAGACTGGCTGCAGTATTGGGGTGGCGGCGGCGGAAGTGCAAGACCGGCCGCCGCCAGGAGGAGGAGGAGGAGGAGAATGTCCGCGGAAATGGAGGAGGCTGAAGGAACTTCAGCCGCCGGGTGCATGTGTGCTGTTCTTCAGCTCTTTGATCTGCACCAGTTTCAGATTCCTCTGAACAATCACGACCCTTTCCTTCAAGAAGAAGCCACTGTGACTAAAGGTGTCTCCATTTTCACGCACAACACACACTAACTGATCAGATGAATATTTTCAGCTGTCGGAATGTAATTCTGAATACATATATATATATATATATATTTGTTTTTTTTTTATTATGCAGGAGTAGAGGCACCAAGAAACAGCTTGGAGACGGAAGGGCCGGCCTCCATGAAAGCTGCTTCAATGCCATCATCAGCCCTGAAAGAAGAAGAGAATTTAAATTTCCCAGTATGGTATTTTAATTTATTTTCAGTTTCTTGGTAAAAGCATATCAATTATTTTAATAGGAGGGTTTTTCTTCTTCCAATGCATAAATCATAATTTCAGGTGGGCATTCAAATCAAAACAAGAGTCTCGACATCTGATTCAGGATCAAGAACAGAGGATTTGCTGTCTGAAAGCTCTCCAGGGATCAAGACCCCGAATCTGGTCGCCAGGCTCATGGGCCTGGATTTGCTCCCGGAATGTACCTCTCCTTCATTTTCATCCTCAGATTCCAGGCCCCGAACGAAATCCCAATACAACCAAAGAAATATTCTCCAGACCAGATTCTTCGACGACGATATCAGCGTGGGAGCCCGGTCGTTGCCTGAAACTCCAAGAATATCATCAGCCAGAAGGTCCGATGTTGAGTTTCACAGGCTGTCTCTCCAGATAAACAAAGATCAGAACACGAACGAGGAGTTTTCCCTGTCAGCGAAAATGGTGGGCAGAAAGGGGCTGATATTCAGGCAGGACGAGAACAGGAGTCCAGGGCACTATGCTAAGCAGATCGTGAAGCAGGTTAAAGAAAGTGCGAGCAGAAGAGTTGTTGGTCTTGACATTACCAACATAAACAGAGATAAACAGGAAATCAGAAGGGATGAAAATCTTCTTCTCTTCAAGCCCACCAAAACAAACTCCCATAATTTGCCACCACTCACAAATTCAGGCAACAAAAGTCCAAGAATTTCGCAAGGGATTTTGAGCCCACTGAACCCTAAGAATCAAGAAATCGTGCAAGAGAACCAGCATCAGAAGGACAGCTGCAAGAGAGTTGGGACTGGAAACAGTAATTCTTCCTTTATAAAGAAATTTCCTCATCATCAAGCTTGTAATAATCCTACAATCAGGAAGAAGAAAGAGGAGCCGTTTGTCCGTTCATCGGCAGCAAATAAAGCAAACCTGACAGACAAGAAATCCAAGAAAGCTCCATTGTCAAGTGAACTTGTCAATATAAGCAGCCCTTCCCTTCTGCCTGTCAAGAAAGACCCTTCTCCCCCTGCTACAAAATTACCTCAAAACAGGTATTTTTTGCTTATTTTTGTGGTTCAAAATCAAAGAACAATATAAACATTTCATGACTGTTCTGATTTTAGATATATTCGTTTAGTATCAGAGAAATCATTTAATTAAATAGATAAGTAGATAGTAAATATGAATAAATACAGATGATCCAAAAATATATCTCACTGAGGCTAATGATATTAATTTTTATTTTCAGTTATATATACTTTATTTATATTTTATTTTCTTTTTGGCGTGGGTGGAAAATGGAAATGCAGTCACAGGTATCAGATGCTCTTTCATCGAAAAGGAGCACACAGTTATCTAGTAATCCGAGCCATTCGTACAAGCAGCTGCACCTGCTACCTCATAAAATATCCACCGTCCCAGAAAACGTCCTACCAGACAAAACTAACGGTTGCGCCACCACTTCTTCCGCCGCCGCCGGGGCGGGGGCAGAGTACAAATCTTACATCCAGAGAATCTTGAAACGCACAGGCATCATCGACAAAGTCACCCCTTTAACCTTAGGGAAATGGCATACCCCTTCACACCCCCTCGACCCTTCAATCTTCTACTACCTCGAGCTCTTCCACCCCTCCGCCTCCACTGCGGCCTTCTTAAGCCGTCGGTGCAACAGGAAGCTGATTTTCCAGCTTCTTGATGAACTCTTGGCTGAAATACTACGACCCCACCTGGATTTCAAGCCGTGGGTTTCTCCCATTACCGACCATTTATCCTTGTCTGATGAGTTGTGCAAGAAAATCGAGAGTTTTCCGGCGGCGAATTGTCAGGTTCTTGAAGACATTGATTCTTTGATAGATAAAGATCTGGGCAAGTCGGGATTAAATGGGTTTCTTGAGGAGGAAGGGGAGAGCTTAGTGTGTGAGATTGAAGGTGAAATCATGGAGTCGTTAGTGCGTGAAACGGTGGCGATGGTCGGTGTCCGTACAGCGGAGGAACAGAGAAGGAAGCAGACAGATGTCACGTGGAGGGCTTTCACGTGATGAGATGCCCATTGGTTGTGGGAATCATCCACGTGGAGAAGAGGTGGTCTACTAGTCTACTAGCCTTTGTGTAAAGTGAAAAGAAGGGGTGGAATTGGAATATCTTAGATTTGGAGGGGCACACTGGCAATTTTTATCCTTTTCCTTTTTCTCCCCCACTTTTTTAATTTTAATTTGTGTTTGTAGGGCCCCCTTTTCCTTTTTGGTATAATAATTGATTTTTAGATTTTTTTTCCCTTGACCAATTAATTAATCTTTTTTTTTTAATATTCTTCTTTATATATATATATATATAATAAACTCATTATAAAGAGGAATTTTGTTTATAAGTTACAAAAATATTTAATAAAATCTATTAGAATTTCTTAGACTTTCAAGAATCTTGAGCAAATAATTTCTTAAAAAAATAAGTTGCTAATTTTCATAATGAAACAATTTTTATAAACATTTTCAGAAAGTAATGAAAACTAAGTTTATTCATAAAACATCAGGACCAAATGTCATAGGATAAAAAATGTAGCATATTTGGTCCCATATGATATAGAACTTGTGGGATCAAATGTGGCATAACTTTTTATCCTATGGGATCAAATGTGCTACAAGTTTATCCTACGGGACTAAAAATGCTACAATCTTTATTCTATGAAACTAAATGTGCAAAATTCGTAAATTGTGAAATCAAAAATGCAATACACCCTATTTGTGTGGGACTAAAAGTGCAATTTTTCCTATTTTTTTTTTGTCAATGAATTTCTATAATTACGCAAACATAAAAACAATTTGTGTAATAAGATTATAAATCAAAAAATATAAGGGTAATAATTATTCCTAAAACTAAGGAATAGATATCATCTTGTATACATAAGTAGCAATATATAGAGAATAAATACCAAAAATTAGATCACACACTCAACAAACTTCATGTAAACTTTCACATAATGCCAAATTATTCATATGACTTAAACAAAAAGAGGATGATAAGCAATCCACTTTTCATAAAAGAGGGCACAAAAAGGAGAATCATTTGGATATGATTCCTTAATTATGGAAAGGTGAGCTATCAACCAATAAAAGGTGATAGTCCAATCTCAACAAACATATATAAACCCTCTCTACTACCTACAAAGGTTACAAAACCTAATTTCATTATTCCAATAACCTCTACTTCATCAAAATTGTACCTTTTTCACTTTTTGTCTTTTTTTTTTTTCAATAATGTAATTTACTTTCATGTGAAGAGGCCCTTTAACTCAGAATTGAAAGTGGGAAAAAGGAAAAAAAGGAACATGTAAAAATTTTAAAATAAATCAAGAATATTACTTTGTATAGGTGAATTAAGTGCTTTTAGAATAAAAGTTTTAATTGAAACCTCTTAGAGCCCCTAAGCATGCTTACTTTTGGGCTCATAGAAAGTTAATAATGACTTGATTTTTACTACGAGTATTGTCCCGTTTTGGTTAAAACTTCATAATTTTTGTTTGAAAATATTTTTACTTGGACGAAGTGAATCCTAAATTTAAATCACTCAAATCAATCTTTTTTATTCGATGTATGATGATAGTGTGTGTAGTTGTTTATTCTGACCAAAACTTCAAAAATTGTCTTAAAAGCGCCTCTGCTAGAGAGATCACGAGGTCCATAGAGCTAAGATTTTTTTTTCAGATTAAGGTGTTCGAACTGAATCAATCACATAAAAAGCATAATCACACCAGTTATTTACGATGTGATAGTTTGATGAAGAAACTCATATTTGCCTAAATATAAGGCTCTTGTTAAATATATATATCAGACTAAGTCGTTATTAAAATCATTACATAATTTTACCATAATCAAGCATCAATATAATCTCATCAAGTCATTGGACATTTGTGATTTGAATTTGCATTAGAGTTTATAAAGGAGGGAAACCGCATCACATATTTGAAAAACATGCAGGTAAGCCCAGCAGACACAGATGCAGTGATTCCACCATTATTATATATACATGTTGGATTTCAAACGTTAACCTGCAACTGCCCAAAACTATATACTAATATACATACACACACGCACACAGTGTTGAGCATGTATCGTTGTCAGCGCAGAAGAGAAGAACAAGGATCATGACATGATGACAAATTATAATATATTTAATAAACATATCACAAGAATAAATATAATATATTTTAGTACGTACCCCTTCTACTCTGAATTAATTTACAGTATATCAATATTTAATATTTCTAAGGGCTAAATACATTAATCACTCTCGGAATACATCATGTGTAACAAACACTCCCCTAAAGTTTAAAACGTGCTTAAAAAAGTCCATTTTACGTAATAACGCTAATAATTTCATTAGGCTATATCTAATGTGGCGTTGATGTAATGAAAAAAAAAAAAAAAAATCAGTCCAAACATGCTTGTTTTAGTGAAATATCATCTCATTTTAAAATAAAAGTTTGATCAGTATTTGTTATAAGAGTGATTGTGTCGACATAGTGAGTATTTTATTTATTTTCTGATCTAAAATTATGGTGGAATCAAATTAAATTGATAACTGAAAATGATTTCACATTAAGTTGGATGGATGAGGTAATAATTTTGAGGATTGATGATGTTTTTGAATGAAGTGAGAGAGAGAGAGAGAGAAGAGTCCAAAAGAATGAGTATTATTAAAGGTTTGCAAACAAGTGTGGATTGTCAGTGTTTGATTGATGGCCACAACGTCATATGAGTGACCGACGGATGTTATATTCCCTCTTCATAATCATCATTCATCTCAATATACACTTTCTTTTTCAATTATTTCTCAATTTTATGTGTTTATCTTTTCTTGTTTGGTTGATTCAATGTGGACCATTTCACATGGCATCAATGGAAGCTTCATTCTCATGCTCTATGTACAGTAAATGCATTGACAAAGATATTCAAGAATCCTCACCCAAACAAGGCCTTAATTAATTACCAATATATAAATAAAATAAATTTATCATAATATATAATATATATATATATATATATATATATATACATATATATTGACATTATTCTATGTTTCAGAAACCGCATTTGAGTACACCAATGTGATGAGTTCAAGGTTGTGTCGTGTTCAAAGATGGGAATGTTTTGCCTTCAAAATTTTTTGTATGATCCAAAAATAAAATTCAAATATTTCTCCTTTTTTTAGTACAAGAAAACTTAATTATTTTGACTTTACCAAATAACCCTTTTCTTTCATTATGTTTAGGCATATATTATACTGTGACTAAAAACAAAGGGATAATTACACCATCTTCTCATAAAATTTGTGTAATTATAAGTAAAACCTCCTATAATTTAGAAAAATTACATCTAGTACTCCTAACATTATTTTTTGTCCAACAAATAAATTTATTTATTAGTAAATTCACGAAATTTGCTAACATCAATTAAAAAGTTTCATGCTTACCTCACGTTGACTAATTATTGACTTATTGCAGATCGGATAAATCTTTCTAACCAAATTGTCCCACATGTATGACCACAATAATCTATAATATATCAACCAAGGATAAATATATATATATATATATATATATATATATATATATACCTCCCGTTTATTTCTCAACCAAACAAAACTTTTTTCTTATATATTCTCTAATACATCATTTTCCGTATACATCCCAACCAAACAAACTCGAAATGGTTTGGCAAGGAAAAATGCGGAAACCTTCACAAATGTGATAAATGAAGCAAGAATGTAAAATCTCCATCGCGAAATCACCATTTATGTGAAAGCTGCAAATCTACCTATTCATAATCAATTCTATAGAACTCTCAGGTACAATAAAAACCATGTGACTGACACAAGTTATTCATTTTAAACAGGCAAGTAGATGATACTTTTAAACATCTATCTAACCCCTGCAAGGACTGCGTCATTCATAATAAAACTCCATCTTATGGTACCAAATCAGCCCTGTATTATCGCCCAGAAAATTTATACATCTGCAGCTCATTCTGATGGCTATTATTGCTGATAACAAATTAAATATGAGATGCATTTCAAATATACATGGTGGATCTTACCTGTTTTTGGATCTTCTGCAGCAAATATACGATATCTGAATGTGTCACTGTTGCGATTTCCAGAAAGAGAACTTAAATTCACAGCAATGAGGTCTCTTTTCGTGTACACAGATTCTATAAGGAGGTAGTAGATGATGCCATGTATCGTCGAACATGCTAATATTGGACAAATTGAACAAGCTCAAAGCAAAGGACAAGGTCAAAATTGAAAGTTAATACTCAACCTTAGAAATCGAGTTCATATATGTTTCGTTTGTCAAGATAAAGACAAATTTAATGTTTGATAAAGTCAATACTCATATATAGAATTTAGAGAAATTTCATTGCTGAGATACAACGAACTTTGGAAACATGTTAAGTTATGATGACAAGAGATGGAAATCCGTCCAATATCATCATGAAAAATATGGATAAGCGAGCCACCTGGTTGAACAGCAGTAAATTTCTCGATCCACAATTTCATAACAGGGAAGATATTCACAAGATGCTGCTCTCAACCTCTGCCGTCCACATCAAAACCAGCTCCAGTCCAACCAGGTTCTGCAGGACCTCTACCTTTAGGTACTACTCCTATTCCCTTTAATCTTCCTTGAATTGAACTTTTCCTTTTCCCTCTTCCCTCCCCAACACTAGAAGGTTGTTGGTTCTGGGCATTCACTGGTGAGTTCCCTGCATTACTTTCAGGTGACATAGTTCCCATTGCTCCACTTGCTGGTGCCGTTGCAGTTGGAACTGCAGAAGAATCTTGAGTTATACTCACCGGCGCCAGCCTTTGATTCCCATCCTATTCATGGTAATTGCAGAAAAGTCATAAAATTCTCAAGGCAAGCAATGGTTCACAAGAATGTTCATCAATTTAATGTCCAGGAACTTTTTTCCACACGAACTCATCATAAAGGATCATTTCAAGCTTTTACTTACTCATGATATTACAATGTCTTACTTAAAAAAAAATTCAGAATTGATGAGACATCTTTAGCTATTCCTATAGGATTTCATCTACTAACTATGAAAACAATAAAGGGGTTATTAGTTGGAAGGACAATATGAAATGAAAATTCCCATGGCTGATGGCAATACCAAGAACATCAGAAATTATAATACATAATGTATTTTTTTTATCACAATGTTAGCATAATAAGCAAGTTGATCATGAACTTATCAAAAAAAAAAAAACAGAGCATGCTCTGCAATTATTATTTGGTAATGATACAATAAATCATAGTTTCTATAGGATATTGCATCCCACTCGTTGCTTTCAATTGTTTCCCCATTTGTGCATTTCAGGACAAATTCATATCTAGCTCTCTGTGAAGAAAGAGAACAACTTCATTACATGTGATGCATTTTTTCTCAAAACTTATGCTTCTCTATAGAAGTACATCAACAACTTCACAATTTGGTCAACCTCACCAAACAACAGAAAGAGAGATTTTCCAATCAGTTCATCATGAATTTGAAGGAGGATGCGGACTCCTTATCATCTAAGAGTGGTGATGAAATTCTTATCCATCTTTTAAAGGGGGAAAAACCTTCAGGAAAAGATGCTGCAGTGGAAGTTTCATTAGAAAATTCTCATGCAGAAATAGTGATGCCCAACAGGAAATCATGCTGCTGGGAAGCTATCTAATATTCATTCACTGGCAGGCATCTGACAGATGAACTATGGAAACCATAACAGAGAGAACAAAAAAGTTTAGGGCTAGACAACGACAATTCTTGTGAATTTTCTTACAGAGGGAACAGAGGTAGATGCTCTGCTCGGGTTGAGAGCCTCGAGCCGACGTTTCAATTCCTCCAGTCTAGCCATCTGGAAATTGCTACTTTCCTGGACCTGCAAAAGAATACGGTTTAATATGTGTGTCTGAGTGTTTTGGGGGCGGGCCGCAACAGGATGAGTCTGGAAAAATTTATATCACCAGCTTATTCAGATCTTCACAAAGCTTCTGTTTAATAGCTTCTTCATCCTGCACTGCTTTTGCTGCGGCTTCCCAGGCCTAGTATTTAGCAGAAGATTTAACAGATACAAAAGGAGATTGGAATGATTTGTTGAAGGCCACTAGAAAAGAAATAAGAAAAACACTTAAATGTATCAAACAAAAAGCTAAATGCCCATCATGTAAATTTAAGTAGCATAAAATGAAAACATTTCCCTAATTTATCCAGTGAAAATTCTTGGTCCTACATGGAAATTATAACCTGTAAGCATCAGGACTTATATGTCGCAAAATATCAAGAATGAAATGTGTGTTCAAAGTTTTTCATCCACTTCAAGAAGTCTCACCACGCTTTTGCCAAAAAGGGCAAATAACACATTATGCGACTCAAGGATAAGCATAGTACAACTTAAGAGGTTTTACATGTCAATATCTAAAAAAACTCGGACAAGACAGGAAACAATTATGAGTATTTGAAGATTCAGGTGATATTGTACTATGAATAAAATCCAATTCAGGAAAATATAAAGATATAAATAAAATATAAACATACATATAGAAATAGCAAGAGTGCATGATTTCTTCACTATTTCTTGCTCCTCATCTGGTGAACTAACAGCGGAAGGTGTGAAAGATTTCAGATTAATAGTTTGCTGATATTTCAGATATCACAAGTCAGAAAAAATCTATTGAAATCTCCAACATAGAATCACAAAAATGGGAAAAACAAAGAGCTGGGAATAGTCATGAGAATGAGCCATATGTCTAATACAGTGATCAAAAAGCAAATAAAGGAAGGCATCATAAGTTACTTTGTGCCGTGGGCCTCATAGTTAAAAAATATGTATCGATAAGTTGGACACAAAAGCAAGCACGTCTCTTTAACAAAAAAGTAGCATACCTTTTTAGCTTGTTCTTCTTTCAGCTTAGCAGCACGTATTCTCTCTGTTGACATTTCTATTATCTTACGCATGTGTTCAAGTGCTGATAGAGGTAAGAACAAAACGATAGAATACTAAGGTCGACTTGTTCAAAGATACTCATATTGAATGCAGCACAACAACAAATACCAGCTTTCTTTGGACCAGAAGTAAGCTTCATTTCCATTGCGAGGTTTGCTAATTCCCGTTCAACATCACGAATCTTGGAATAATTTTCATCAATGTACCTGAGTGAACATATGAGACAATACTTTGATCACCAGATAAGATGTCAATAACTGAATCTTAATTGACCAATCCAGGAAGCACACAATTTCTAAGCATAAATTTGATCCATGTGATCAAGGAATGTTAAACCCAAGTGAAGTCTCAACATTCCCCTGGAGAAGAAAGGAGAAGCTATGTACAAGGATGCCCCAGTTTCAACCAAGAACCAAAAGCTTACTTAATTCCTCTTTCAGAGGCTCATTTCCATAACATTATACTATTGAAAACAGGTATATTGATTTTGTTCTAGTGCTTTGATGATCCCATTGACTTTAGCATTTGCCCCAGTTAAACTTTGTTTGGACCTCAAGACTTGTTATCATGAATTAGAAAATGCTGCTCTCATGGGAATGATCAAATTAAAAAGACACTAGGTTTGAAAATGCATCTCAACAAGCAGCATTCTCGAACTGAGACAAACTTTAATAAGCGGGGTATAACTCAAACGAAGAGGCCACCAGATGTTCAATTAAATCCAATTCGAAGCAATTATACAAAATCCCAACTAAAGATAACTACCATATCAAAACCAAAAATAAATAGAAATAATATGAAGGAGGACAGGAAGCTATCGTACTTCCTTAATTGAAGCTGCTCTTCCTCAATTATCTGAAACCCAAATTTAACCAGAAACACAAAAACAAAATAACCAGAAATCAGTACTTCATGATTTGAGGCGCCAATCAGCATGAGAACTAAAAGCCCAAAAACCTGACCTTCTCAGTGTAAGCGATGACAGGAGATTCTCGGGCAAGGCCATCCGGCCCGATCTCCGGAAGTAAGAATGGACCAGCATTGCTACTCGGATTGGGGTTTGTCGCCATATGATCCCAAATCTCAGCAATCAAGCACTCAACTCTTCTTCTCAGAAAATGGAGTCGAAATTTTACAGCGCGGAAGAGACGCAAATCAACGATTAGATTTTCAGTAAAAAAATCCTGCTGTAATAATGCGGGGCGCACGTCGATTTAGGTGGCATTGGCTCGCGTGAGTTGGTAAAACTCTCTTTCCGCCGTGAATTTGTGCGTTATCAAGACGGAGTAATTTCCGGCGAACCCACGAGAAAATATCGTGGCAGATCGTGACGGGGCTCAATTCTCAAGAAGATGTTCAATAACGATTTTCTACAGTGACCATCTTCTCTATTTCAAACGGCATTAACACGATTTGTTCAAAAACAAACAACGATTTTAACTACATGTTCTGTTCTCAACTTTTCAGAAACCAAGAGATAACCCAACAGATTGAGATATCAAGGGGATATTTGGAATAATTAATTTTTTAATGATTCAAATCTCAATATTAAAAACAATTAAATTTATTAATATTAAATAATTATAATTTCAAATAAAGTTGAATAATTCATTTTAATTTAAAATTATCCCAGCATACTGATTATTTATTTATAGCTACAAAAGTCCGCAAATCTTTAAATTTAATGTAATCACACGTTAACCTCTAGTAATTTGAAAAATACTATCTACTATCATGATTTTGTTTCGATTCAAAAAATAGATTCATTCATTAATCAAAATTCAGCAAAAATATATAAAAAATATTCATATTTAACTGAACTCCTTACCAACTTAATAAAAGTAAAATCTACCTTCTTACATGTTTTAACCTGAAATTTTCAATACAAAAATGAAAAAAAAAATGATTTATTAAATGATTTAATCCAAATATCAAACTGATTACAACAGATCCAAAAAATGATTTAAAAGTGCATATTTTCTGTATTACAACAGATATAGCAACAGAGCTATTCTACTTCCTCTGAACAAAATGCTAGCCTTACAACCATTCAGCCCTTTGAGTTTCACTACCCGGAAAATTTTGTCTACTGCAACATCACCTAGTTGATCTTTATTCACACCTACAAGAAACTCAAATTCAGTTACTAGATAGAAAAAGCTACTCATCGCCGCAGCGCCCCGGTTCAGGTCTTCCTTCCGAAACAACAAAAGATGAAAACTATATGTTTTGCTTTTTATTCTCACGCAGAGGCTTCCGCCATTATCTTTTGGATGGCATCTTTCGTAGGTAATGCGGGAATAGCACCGTTCTTTGTCACTGTGAGGGCACCACAAGCATTTGCAAAGAAGAGAGCCTCCCTCAAACGCTTCTCGTCCTGCCGTTAGTTTTTGCATCAGAATAACAGAACTTGTAGCATAATTTAGAAATGAATTCGGATGACTTTCCGTTGCGTTATTGGAGAAGGGACAAGGTATAGTTAGATGAAAAGAGCAGATGCAGAGACTACAGTCCATAGTTCAGAATATTCTTGATTTAGAAGAATCAGAAGCACAAAACAATAAGAGGTCTGCGTGCTATGCGGTAAGAAGGATTAATGAAACACGGTACTTGCAACATTGAGCATGACAGTGTCGGGAAAGGATAGTTATATTAAAACACAGGCATGTTGGAGATGCTACCTGAATAAGATTCACATCTGAGGCCAAACAATAAAGTACTGCACCCATGAATGCATCGCCAGCTCCGTTTGTGTCTATGGGTTTGACTTTAATAGCAGAAACTCTACCTTTGAATTGCTGTACATAAATTTTGAAACACCAATGAGTTCATTAATGAATAGCGGAAACGAATGTGCATGGATCAGCCTATACAGCCATGAGCAACTTCTCACATGTCTGTCCATTTTTCACAAACCTACCTTTGTGTAATATCTGCAGCCAGCCTTTCCTTCACTTACAAGCAAAAGACGTAGGTTAGGATGAAAAAGCTTTTTCAGCACCAAATTGTCATCTTGCGGATCAGCACCTTCAGTCAGGAACGAAATCTCCTCCTCACTTATCTGTAACAGTTATTATAAGCATGTAAATATAACTACAGTGACAATAAATGCAGAAATTTCTTCAAGTCTTTGTATCGGCTATACCTTGACAATATCAGCTTGATCCCATATTGACATTATTCCCTTTCGAGCGGCATCACCTGAAGGCCATAATGCCAGTCTCAGATTTGGGTCATAAGAGAGTAAGCTACCAGATTTCTTCGCAATGCTCATGGCAGCAAGTTGTGTTGATCGACACGGATCTTCAATCAAACTGATTGAACCATAGTGAAAAATAGTTGCCTGTATTCGATATAACTTATTAAACCACACAAATAACCAAGCAGAAACACTTCGGCGCGACCATTCTTAACAATATAATTAAGAGTAGAAAATCAGACCTTCTTAACAAGATTTACATCAAGTTCGGACTCCCGCAAAAGCATGTCAGCACTCGGATTACGGAAAAACATGAATTCACGCTCACCATCTGCTCTGAGTGTGACAAATGCCAGTGCAGTCCTTGCAACGGGGTCAAATCGCACACCAGAATTATTGACTTTGTTCTCTTTTAGCATGTTAGCAAGCATATGCCCAAACTCATCCTCGCCTACCTAAGGAACAACACATTATCAATTTTCAGATACTTCGTTTTATTTAAGTTCAGATAAGAGCATCGAAAGATTAGAAAAAGTTAATGACCTACAGCTCAAACCGCCCATACCACATCGAAAGAAGGGAACGTTGCTAAAACAAACTGGTTTGGGGCAAACCTAAAGATACAAAGGGGAAGAAAAGAAACGCACCTTCCCGATAAAAGCCGCCGAACCTCCCAACTTTGCTATACAAACAGAGACGTTAGCAGGAGCACCACCTGCAGCTTTCTTGAAGGAAGGAGCTTCAGCAAGTGAAACCCCAGAAACTGAAGGTACAAAATCTATCAACATTTCCCCAAAGCAAACAACAAGAGGGTTCCTCTCAACTGACCCTCCATTTTTATTCAGGGAAAGACTAGTAAGTTTGCCTACAAAAATGTCGAATTAATCCATTAGCATGACTTGGATTAAATGAAGAATCCTACAGCTACAGCACAGAATTAAAAGCAAACATAGACCAAGATAGTAAGATAGTAATGCGTGCAGAAGATTATAATTTTTCTCTGATCCACATTACAATGGCTGAAGTTTCCGAAGTTCCAAGCAAAAAGTGATTTAGAAAAGAACAGGTGAAGATATTGAACTAAAAAACTCATTATCCGTTATCAAACTATTTCTCCACCTGATAACTTTTTTCCAAAGATTTATCGAACCAACAGGGCTTCTTGGGCTTATTCAACAATTTACTCATGAATATAAGTTCGTTCGACTTGATATAGAAGCCCATTAACAGCTTCAAACAGCTAATATGCATAGGTTAAGATCAACCACCTCAGTTCTAATCTTGATTGCAATACAACAAACATCAAGACCAGGTTCAAATTTCCCACTGATTCCTGTTCCTGGATATCAGAGTGGAATACATCTTTTTCAATCAGCTTAACCAAAAGAAATAATCAAACACCAAGAAAAGACTCTACATTTACGATATATTCAGCAATTACAATCAACCTGATTAAAAATTAAGAAACGAAATGCCACATGTGAAGTTACACCAGAAAGATCATCCAAGAAAGCTGTTAGCTCGGTTCAAGATTGAACAGTTCAGAAATCCCAACAGATTTACATACGAAAAGAAACTCAATTCAACATGTGATGCTCATTCATTAAGCAAATCAAAGAAACCCAATTCAAGAAATCATAAACCATAAACAGTCATTACAGTAACCAAATCCTATCTTTAATCAAATCCCGTGTCATCATTCATCCCCCAACACAACTACATCAAACTATTACACTGCAAATCTTTGTGCACATAAAACAATGGGAAAACACAAACCTGAAATGGGATTTTCAGCCATGTTAAAGCAGTGATCAAAATGAAAGGACAGATGGGGGAAAAAAATAAAAAAAAGCTGAACTTTGAGTTTATCAGCAAGATTCACACACTAGCACACACCCAAGGGTGAGAGAGAGAGAGCGCGCTCGGTGCTGTTATTATTATATGGAAAAGAGCGAAATACTTTTCAGTTGTGGGGATGAAAATGAGAAGTTGGAAGAGATGAATTCTTGAAGTTGACGAGCGGAACCAATAAATAATACAGTAGTCGGCAACCAAGTATCGCACCGGAGTTATTTGCCTAAATTTATTTGAAATATATATATATATACATACTAAATTTAAATATTCTATAAAATCTTTTGAATTAATATTTTGATAAATAATATTTCAAAATTTATAAGATATTACTAATAACAATTTTACAATTAACATGAATAAATTTTCAAATAATTAGTTAAAGTCTTGAAATTATTGGCAAACTTCTTATTTATTTTGGACGTGTTTATAAGTTATTAATATATTATTCATTAAAATATTAACCAAACACATCGTATAAACTTTCAAATATCTTTTAAGCTGGCTGAAGATTATCTTATATAATTTGATAAGATCAAATTTCTCAAAATTTTGGAGCTGTACGTTGTAATAGTATAAATAAGTGAATATTTGCTTTTACTAATAATTTTTTATTGATTTATTTTTATAAATATACTCTTTATTTGAAATTTAAATGAAATAATCAGGTTCGAAATCGGAACATTTACCAGTCATTTTTAATATTTTAAATACAGTGAATGATGAAGTAATATATTATATATTAAAAATAAAAATAACATTATATGTATACTAATATATATAAAAAATTAAAAAAAGTTATTGACTCACTGCGATTTGAAACACTGCAAAGTTAAACCTAAGCATACCGATTGTACTCTTAAATATTTATACAGATATAATTACTTATTATTTCAAATAATTTACGTCATGTTTTAACCACTAATATACTATTATATGTATCCTTTACTTTTCACTCTTGTTAAATTACTTTTTCAAAACACCGATGGTTGTTCGCACAGTGGTCTCCGCTAACATATAAAAAATAATTATGGTGTAAAAAAAAAAAGTTTGTGAATAGAAACAAAGTGGCGTGAGAAGAAGAGAAAGAAGGAAATCCGTGAAAAAAAAAGTGAAGTGAAGTGATGTGATGTGAGAGAAAAAAGTTATAATTATAAATTTATTAAAAAATATTAAAATTACTATGATGACTATTTTTTAATAATTAATTAATTAAAGGGTTAAATTGGATATTTAAAAATTAATATAAAAAATAAAATCTTTTTTTAATAGTAGAGATGTATCAATTATCATATCTATCTAATTGTATTTGTAACAATAGCTAATAAGTAAAAAACAAAGAAAGAATAGTATTAATAGGGTAATAATTAATTATTAGATTCAATCACCTTTTTCATTTACTAAATAGGTAATATTCAGTAACTTTTGGGGCCAAAGTGGGTCCAACTGGTTTCCTTCTTATGGTAAAACAGAATAAAGAAATTGCATTTTAGTCCTAAAAGGGGTCAAACTGAAAAAAGTAAAAAAGAAAAAGGTGTCTAATTTAATTTATGCACAAAAAAGTGTGAAGGCTTCTTAGATTCTTAATATTTTTTTTTTTTTTCTCTTTGTTTGTACTTGGGTAGGTGGGAATGTTTGATCATGTTTTTTCTTGTCTCAAGAATCTAAGACTTTATTTAGTTTAATATTTTTGTGTATTTTTTTTTTTAATTTTTGGAAGACTGAAGAAGAAAATACAAATCAATGTGCGTTTACGGGAATTTTAGGTATATTTGATTTTGTATTTTGTATCTGTATATAATAAATAAAATAACAAAATACGTTCTACTGTGGATATTTTTAATGTTTTTTTAATTAGTTTTTGAATAATAATATTAATAATAATAAAGACAAACGAAGCTTAAAGATTGTGTCTTGATTTAAGTTTTGAAAGTACGAGAGGGTTGTGGAAAGCATATTAAGTGTGACTATTAGTTTAAGAGGATGTTTGGTTAAATTAATTTTGGAAAAAATTATATATTTATAAGATATGATTTAAACTTAATTTTTTATTATGGTGTGATACATGTAAATTAACATTGTATAATTTATTGTTTTAAGAAGAGTCATTTTCATGCTCAAAATCATTTCAAAACAAGATTGGTTGAGCGATACCGATTACTAAATGAAAATTAAAATAAATAAATAAATAATTATTTTTTTAAATAAAATTTTATAAAAAAGGGTATTAATATTTTCTATACGATATTTATTTGGATATGCTAAAGACATGGGGAATTTTTTTAAATTAATATTATGATTTAAACTTTAAAATAACGTAAAGTAATTATTCTAATACTTATTGCATCATTACTATTATGTTGATCCGTGGGGCAAAACAAAATTAGAAATTTTCTTTTATGTATTATAATCCTTAATAATATTATTTTTTTTTTATGGAAACTATGTAAAATATCAATGTAATTTTTTTAAAGCAAAGCGAATTTAATAAAAGGTAGAATATACCTACAAATTTGACAAAAATTAATTTCATAATGTTAAATTAGTTTACTAGAGTCGATCGAAAATGAGTATTACATCCCTCTCTTGCACTATGTATATTGCTCGATTTTTAATATTTAACTTCCTGAAATTATCGGATATTTAATTTTTTTTTTAGAAAAATCGAGAGAAATGTACATATATGAACAACTTCCAAATAACATGTTTTCAAGGGGTCAATGAATATTAGAGGTTAATATTAAAAGCAGTGATGTAACATGAATTAAAAATATTAAAAAATTATAATATTTTATATAAATATGGAAGTTTATAGATACATGTCTTTATAGAAGTTTTAAAGAAGTTCCACAAGTCTAAGAACTTCTATAGTATTTTAAAATATTTTTGAAAGAGCATCTAATGGCTTCTCACTTCACCATCAAAATTAATCTTCACCGTTCTTTTTGAAGAGCCAAATGTATAAATATTGAGTTGGAATTCATTTTAGCAATCAAGTTTCAGTATCAAAGTTTTATCATTAACATATTTTACTTATTTTCACATTCTTAAGGTGGTGAGAGAAAAAATAAATCAGTATTGAAAAACTAAAATTGTTGCTTGTGTATTTTACTAGTATAACAAAATATATAAAAAAAGAAAAAAATTCCAAGGTACTTAAAGCTCGACTTATGTTAGAATAGATTGACAATCGTCAAAAAATGATTGGATTATTGAAATCGAAATAAAGTTTTTAAGCTCATTAAAAGCTTGAACAAGTTTAGATGATAACGTGCTTGAGTTCAGTTAATTGTAACAAAAGTTCAAGTTTCTTGTCCTTGTTATTATATGTAATTATTTACAATCAAGCTAAAACAGTCATATCAGTCAGTAATATTTGAGTCATTTATAAAACTTCTAAAAAATGATAAGACTAGTGATAAAAGTGTCCAAAATAGTAAATAGACAAAGAAAAATTAACGTATATTTGGGTTGAGCACCCATAATTAGAAGGTCTGAATATTAACCTTAGAATTTATATATATATATAAATAGATGAGAACGTACAAACCATATCCTACATTTTCTCATGGATGTGGTCAGAACTAGTTCCAAAGCTTTCCTTCCCGCAATTTAAAAATTTTCCTTCATCCATTAGATTTCTGAAAAACTTCCATCTATTGACGTAAATTATTATATAAGAGAGAGATAAAAAATACGAGTATCATTAATTTATTTATTGATAAAAATTTTCAAAATATATATACGAGCCATTAATATATATTGATTTTTTTTAAATATAAAAAATCCAATTAAAAAAATAAATTAAACTATTCAATATTTAATTGAAATTGATATATATATATATATATATATATATATCAATTTCAATTATATATATAAAGATATTAACATATTATCAATGATGTTTATTTAAATTTAATTAAAATTTCATAAATAAGTTTGAATCTATGTGTTTGATTCCTATAAAATGTATGCGTATTTAATTTTTATGTGAGTGTTTGTCTTATATATTGATTAAATCGATATATTTTTTAATTATTTTTAACTATATTAATGTATTAAAATAATATATTACTTAAATAAAAAAAATTAGCATAATCCAATTCAACAAATGATTGATTCAATAATACAATAAAATATTTGAATAGGTGGAAGGAAATGAAGAAAGCAACCGTTTCACGTGGGCCAGCTGACATGAAAACCATAGAGCCCAAAAACTCGTAGATAAAGCAATCTCGTGTGTGTATCAAATGTGGCAGCTAATTAATCTCTCTCGACTTCCAAAAATCAAGCACGTGAAATCTCTCTCTCATCTTTTCCTTCCTTAAAAACCTCAAATTCTTAATCACATTTACTCCACCACCGTTCATAAATTCCGCTCCTACACTAGAACAAAAACCAAAAAATTAAAAATAAAAAAGGAAAGAAAAACACAATAAGATTTCAAGAACCCTCAATTATACAAACATTCTTGATTCTTTTACAACCGCGGTTGCATATTAGACATGGCTTTGAAGTCCCTAACTTCCATGCCCTCCTCTTCGTTATCAAGAAAATTCAAGAATTCTAATGCCAATGATTCAACTTTTTCCCACCCCATTAAATCAATCTCTTTTCTCAATCCCATTCCTCTTTTCTCCAGCATTTCTTTCAAGAATGCTTCACAAGTTTCCCCTTCTGTCACCGTTAAGGCCTCATCTGCGTCCAGTTCTCCTCCCACGACTGTTCATCAAGAACTCAAGGTAGATTGACGTGCATAGCAACGTATAAATATGCGTTTGTGTACTTATGTTGTGGGTGTCGATTTTTTGGCTAAATTGATGCGTGGCGGTGATTGATTGTTGCATTCTTTCTCGTCCTTTCTTTCTTTTTTCAGATTAAGACGGTACCCACACAGCCATTTGAGGGTCAGAAGACTGGTACAAGCGGCCTTCGGAAGAAGGTACAATCTGTTGCTCTTTATGTTTACGATTGCCACATTGGTTCGTCATGTTTGGAGAAGAGTGATACTTGAATTCTTATTTAATTGGTTGAATTATTGCCCATTAGGTGAAAGTGTTCATGCAAGAAAATTATCTCGCCAATTGGATTCAGGTTTGACAGTTTAAATTCTGAAATTCTGAAGCAGTTAAATGATTTCTTGACAAAAATTATTTGCAAGATAGTGGTTTATGATGATGATAAAGTATGGGCACATATTATCCTTATGATTTGTGGTTGTGATTGATGATGTTTTTGCATGTGAATTGAAGGCATTATTTGATTCATTGCCTCCGGAAGATTACAAGAATGGAGTTTTGGTTTTAGGGGGTGATGGTAGATATTTCAACCGAGAGGCTGCACAGGTTCAAGATTCGATTTTTCGATATTTTTCGGTAGTTCAGTATGGCATTGCTCTCAAAGCTGATGTGGCTAAATTTTGAAATGCAGATAATTATTAAAATTGCCGCTGGTAATGGAGTTGGAAAAGTCTTGGTTGGCATGTGAGTTTCTCTCATTCAAGAACTCATAGATCTATGTAACTGAACTGTGTTTATGCACTTGGTTTATCCTCTTTTTGTGTTTCTGGATTCTCCAATATTTTTGTTTTAGAGCGACCCATTGCATGTCAAAATTGGTACTGAGCAGGCTTAGGCCGGGGCAATTGCTAACCATGGACCTATTTCTGCAAATCTACCCAATCAGCATGTGTTGCACTCAGACATTCGTTGTTTCTCTATAGTCTTTCTATTGATTAAAGCTTTGGGTTTCTTGAAAAGTATCTATTGCGGATGATAAAAGTAGGAAGCTAAATTTTGTGACTGCAGGGATGGTATAATGTCTACACCAGCCGTTTCTGCTGTAATAAGGAAAGAAAGGCAATGATCACTCCTCTCCCTTCTTTATTTTGTTTATACTTTTCCTGTAAGTGCTCTAATTTGTTGATTTCTATTTGTCACTGCAGGCTAATGGTGGTTTTATCATGAGTGCAAGTCATAATCCTGGTGGTCCTGATTATGATTGGGGTATCAAGGTGTGTTACACATGAACTATTTTCAGCCACTGCAGATATTTTCTTCTGCAATGATGAATTTTAAGCGTGCTAGTCATTAATCTCTTTTAGTTTCTAGAACATATTATTCTAGGAATGTTGAATTGGTTGTTTGAATTTCTGGTTTTGTAGTTCAATTACAGCAGTGGCCAACCTGCACCAGAGTCTATAACTGACAAGATTTACGGCAACACGCTTTCTGTATGTATCTGATCCTGTATTTGTTTTTACATAGAGCTGTTTCATTTTGAGCTGGTTTAGTAGGATGTTCCTTGCTTTTAAACAACCTCGTGTTGAAATATCAATTTTTTACATATCATCTGAAGCGATATATCCATCCATTCATATGAAGAAATATGACACTTTCTTTGATTAGGAAAAAAGAAATGATTGCAGTAGAATTCATAGCAGCAATGATTTTTCGGTTTTGTTAAACAGAGAAAATTGTAGGTCCGATACTCAACACTAACAATAAGAAAAATGATTGATCAAATTCTATTGAGTTTACTCACAAAAGATTAAATCAGTTCACTCCCCACGTGATGACTTTCTGGTCTACTGGTGAATCTGTGGACACAGCCTTTATCAAATTACATTGATTAAGTACATGTTGCTGGGTGTTGGTTTTTGATCATCTTTACCCGAAAAATCTGAATACAGTCGAACAATTAATTACTTTGGCATCTCCATTGGACTTGCCTTGGTACCGTGCAGATCTCTGAAATAAAAGTGGGAGACATTCCTGATGTTGATCTCTCTCGTCCCGGTCTAGTGGACTATGGGGCTTTCAGTGTAGAAGTAGTCGATCCAGTAGCCGACTATTTGGAGCTTATGGAGGTGAGCAGCCCGACATAAACTTTTCAAGGTGGTTACTGGAAAACTGTTCTGTTTCTTTTTTTCACATTGACAGTTTTGCAAAATCTTCTGCAGAATGTATTTGATTTTTCGCTTATCAGGAGCCTCCTTTCGCGGTCGGATTTCAGGTATACGAGTATTCTACTTCAAATTGACACTTATTTTTGTTTCTTCCATTCGTAATTTATCATGTGCTTTGGTGAATCTTTTATGTTCAGTTATTATCTCCGATATGGACTTGTAATTAGTGTTTTTCAAATTTTAAAACGCAAAACAGAAGGGATGATTGATCTAACTTTTTGTACTGCAAACAGAAGCAGCTTCTCGTGTTTGATTTATTTCATCTGGGAAGGACGGGATCTGAAGCACTCTCGCTTTTTTCTTTTCTCATTTCTTGCAAATATCTTGCAGTGCAGTATAATAGTGTCTGTTTTCTTTGATTTTTGAGGAGATGGTTTCTCTCATGAAACTTTGAAACATTGAAGGGTAAAAAGAATAGCAGACAGAAATGGTCTCAAATAACGAAACAGAGGCAGGCTTCAGATTGGCCTGTGGATTCAGAGTCTCCAAAGTACAAGTTTTCATTTGTGGCTTTCAAAAGAAAGCATCTGTTGTCACTCGTATATTGGTCCAGTTTTTATAAACTACAGTTGATACTCAACGTCTAACACTTAAGTCTCTTTTTCGTTTTGAGATCTTCTATTCATTGAATTTTAGTCTTGACTATCAATTGCATTTGATAAGTTCAATATATGGTGGAAGAAGCACACTCATAGTTGCGTACACACGTTTCTCAGGTTCATATTTGATGCCATGCATGCTGTTACCGGTGCTTACGCTAAACCAATCTTTGTGGACAAGCTAGGAGCTAGCCCAGTATGCTTGTTACCCTTTTAATTATTGACACTAAGAAAGCAGTGCATGATTCTTCGATATAATATTCCTTCTCAACTTATAGGACGCCATTTCGAACGGAGTGCCGTTAGAAGATTTTGGACATGGTCATCCAGATCCTAATCTCACGTAAGTACTGATGATTATAATGAGTTACATTTGGTACCCAACAAAAGCATCACTAATTATTCATTTGTTGCTCTGGAGAACAGATATGCCAAGGATTTGGTTGATATATTGTATGGAGAGAACGGACCTGATTTTGGAGCTGCAAGTGATGGTATGTTTAGGTGGTTATTTTCAGCATTTTAATTTGCTTTCATTTAGTGCAAATTACCATCAGTGAGGGCATTCTGTGTGATAAAATTGATTTCTAAGCTTGAGAAAATCGAATAGGCAAAAGAGCAACAGAAATTCCATCCGGACCCAAACCTGATATACAAGTATAAGGCCAAAAGATCAAAGTTTTGCCTGCTACCTTATTTTATATCGTACATTCGCAAGCATTAAGTGAATAATCTATAAATAATGTCTTCCAGTTTTAAATGAAATCTTTTAAGAGTTTTTGACTGGTGTTAAGATCTTCCTTTTTCCATCTTACATTTGTCTGATTTCCAGTCTTTTCTTTAAATATTTCCTGAAAGTGCAGAATATGCAGAAATATAACGTTATCAGTTTCATCCTTCTTCAGGAGATGGTGACAGAAACATGATTCTTGGAGAGCATTTTTTGTTACTCCTTCAGATTCAGTTGCAATCATTGCTGCCAACGCACAAGAAACCATTCCATACTTTAAGACTGGCCCGAAGGTTTGAAAACGCTGATCTTTTTTTCTCCATACCGCTCATAAATTCACAGCTTATGTATTTTCACAGGGTTTGGCTCGATCCATGCCTACAAGTGGTGCTTTGGATCGTGTGGCTGAGAAGTTAAATCTTCCTTTTTATGAGGTTGCCACTCCATAATAGTTGTATTACAGCTTGTTTATGTTACACTGGGTATATGTGCAAAATTCTTTTGTTTTAAATAACCTATCCTTCTGAATGATTTATTTGCTTTAGGTGCCCACTGGATGGAAATTTTTCGGGAATCTAATGGATGAAGGAAAACTGTCAATTTGTGGGGAAGAAAGTTTTGGAACCGGCTCTGACCACATCCGTGAGAAAGATGGGATATGGTTTGTACATTCTCATCCATTTCAATATACAAAAACCCAACGGTTGATATTGACCTACATAGTGTCTTGGACACTTTTACCAGTTGCCTTACTCTGAAATGTTGATCCATTAAATAAAACACACTCAACAATGTAAATAATTCACGGTCTTAATAAGCATCTAATAATATTGCGCGTTTTGTGAGCCATTCTCTTTCAAGCCTCATCAATGACTCAAATATTAAATCACAGGGCTGTGTTAGCGTGGTTGTCAATAATTGCTTATAGAAACAATGACAAGAAACTTGGAGAAAAGTTGGTTTCTGTGTCTGATGTTGTGAATGAGCATTGGGCCACTTACGGGAGGAACTTCTTTTCCAGATATGATTACGAGGCAAGCTTTGCCAATTTTCAATTCTTTGTGAGTCCATCTCGTGTACGCTTTGTGCTGCCAAGGCAATACCAGTTTTTGTATGTGACTATGTGCAGGAATGTGAATCAGAAGGGGCTAACAAGATGATAGAGTATCTACGAGATTTAGTTTCTAAAAGCAAAACAGGCGATAAGTATGGTAAGCGTTGATCATTGTTTTGCCAAGTTGGCTGAGGAACTCTTTTCTCAGGAAATTTGGTTTGGTTGCACCTAATCAATCACATATGATATTTTATTATACTTATCCTATAAATGGTACTCCTTAAACTATATTGATCATATAGTATGTGTAATGCACTCATCATATAAGTGCCTTGGGTGTGGCCAAGTCTGGTCTGCTTGTCTTCCTAATGTTGAATGTGTCATGTTATTGCAGGAAGCTACACCCTTCAGTTTGCAGACGACTTCACCTACACCGACCCCGTAAGTTGAAGCTTCTTAGAGAACTTAATTTTCTCTCACATAATGGAAAATCACGTGGCCACTATGATTCGTGCCGGTAACATGAAATCTTCGATTTCCCTCAGGTGGATGGAAGTGTTGTTTCCAAGCAAGGTGTTCGTTTTGTATTCACTGATGGATCAAGAATCATATTCCGGTTATCGGTCTGTATTGCCTTTGATCTTTTGCTTTGGTCATGTGTTCCACTTCTCCAATTATCAAAATTACTTCCAGCTTCTTGTTTTTCCTTCCTCTTGGTGAATGAATGATTAAGTATATTACAGGGTACTGGGTCCGCTGGTGCAACCATTCGAGTATATATCGAACAATTCGAACCGGATGCATCTAAACACAACGTGGATGCACAAACATCGTTGAAACCTTTAATAGGTTAGGTCTTTATTCTTGTTTTTTCATGTTTCCTGAGATTATTTCTATAAGTTTCTAACATACGTTTGCCAATTTTGTTAGATCTGGCGCTATCTACATCAAAACTGAAAGAATTCACCGGAAGGGAACAACCAACAGTCATCACATAGAGCAAAATTTTTCATCTACTCCTTAGAATGTTCAATGATTAAATTTGTTAGTTTAGTTTTTATCTTCAATAGACAAACATGTACACGAGATGAGACCAACTGTATATCTCCATGTAATATGCATAAACTTATTCATATTATGATACAGAAACCCTCTTGTCGAACCTTTACGCGTTTTTATGATTTTCTATCTTGAAGTTGCATGCGCAGTTTGATCTTCAACGTACTTTAAACGGATGCAGAGCCGTTGATTAGTCTGTCTACAATGCTGCGTCGTCGCTGAAAACATTAGTTTCTTTTGAACTTTATCAAGATAGTGTTCTGGGTGAATTATAGATGTCTTGTCTATGACAAAAGGTTTGATACCTTGTCCCAGTGTAGGGGCCATGTCAGTTTTAGAACCCAACAGTGTTTAATCTGAAAGTAACCAACAACTTCACGTGTGCCCTCGTGAAATCTTTCTATTTTTTGTCCAAACACACAGTTCACCTAAACAAGACAACACTTTGGAAACCATTTCCCATCCACATAGCCCCAGATATCCAGCCCAAGATCTGTAATCTACTAGGAAGATTGTCTTTGCTCCCCATTTGTAATGAGACCAAAGTTAACTCACCAGACCCACCAAACAAATAACCTATAATTACAGGCACCCCTGAAATTTATTCATATTTCCAATAAATCACTTCATTTAAGAAATTACACTGACATCCTCTAAAGTTATAGTTTACATGCAAATTCTCCCCTAACTATCTGGTCTTAGGAGGAATCTGTAGTTTAAGTATAACTTCAGAGAGCAAAGTGTAATTTTTCAAAATTGAAGGATTTCTTATTATATCCAAATTTCGGACAATATTATGTTGCATGGATATTCTAAAAAGGGGTTTAATGTTGATTCTGTTCGACACACATGATGCTCCTAAGTACTCTTCAGGCATATCTGAATTCTGATACTTCAAAATATGTCCAAAAGATTAACAGAAAGAAACTTAATAAAAACTTGTATCCTACACTTTCTGTGAAATATATTAAATGTCTAACATTAGTAAAATAAAAATTATGAAATACAACGATATCATAAATCTTATTATTAAATAATTGACATCGTAATATATTTTACTTATATTACAAGATGTATGCTTTTAATTTTCTTCTTAAATTACTTTGAATATTAACAAATAAAAATCACATAATGTAAGAATACGTATAATTTTGTCCAAAATAGAGTAAAAGTTAATCACTATATTCTATGGTCGTAATGGTACCTTATCGTATCTATCTTTCTGCATCGGTATCCATAGCCGCGCACCTGAGGAAGATATGAAAATAGGGACAGTCCTTGTAGTCTTTCTTTTTAGTAGTGATTATCCTTCTAAACTTTTAGTCAATAAAGAGATAATAACACTTTTATCTGTCTGTGGGAGCAGTAGTGCCTGATGACATGCTTCCTGTTAAAGTACAGTGTTTGTGTTAAAGATCCAAGTCTTTGCTTGGTCTGTCTGTCTGTAAGTTTCATGCGATTTGTTCTTGATCAAAGCTCATTTGCCCCACTTTTTGTCGGCATGAAATTGGAGCCACAGCCTCAGCCACTCCACCACCATGTTAGTTGCCTCCACCGGTGGACATATCCCTTCATCCCCACCCAAATCTTGTCTCGTCTGTGCTATTTTTATGTATTATGTATATATATAGCAAGAACTGCCGATGGGAACTGATGGAGTATGCAATGGACGTGATCTAGTTAGAACGTCACATTTAGTTCTCAAGTGTTTGGATATTTAGGATCATAGGTTTACGACTTCTAGTGACCGTTAATGATCAATTTGGATTGGATTATGACTTTGAGTAAACTGAATCCAGAGCTGCAAGAAACGAGTAATTTATTCGATGCTCGACTGAAAACTGATTGCTGCGGTTATGATCTAATATTCTTTTTTGTGTTTTAAGAATATCATAAGGTTGTAAACTTTAGGAACCTCTTTGAACTTGTGTTCTTGTTCAGACAAAAAGAGGTCATCAAGTTTTAGCTACAGGGAAAAGGTGGGGACATAGCTAAAAGGTTGAAGTGTAAGTGAAATGCTTCAGGTGTAACTCCTTTTACATCTGCACTAATTCTCATTACATAGTTGTTTGGTACAATGATCCTGTCCTAAGTAAAGAAGAAACAGGGATTAAACAGTTTAAACCTACCAACCAACAGTACGTTTGTGCCGAAAAAGATTAGAACAGATGGTCTTGTCGTTGGTGGCGTCGGATCATCTCACTCAATGCACAGCTATTTATGATTAAATTAGTGAATTATAGTACAGATTTTCTTGAAATTTTTTGATTGATATTACTTATCTTTAAAGTGGAGTTGTTTTTTTGCATTCTTCAACCAATGCAAATGGCATAGAGTGAAAGATTGTCTCCACATTAGTACAAATTAAAGCTTATTGTTTACAATCCGTCGGTTTTGTTTGACGATGGTGGTGATTGTACTTATTTACTGGCGACGAGCGATTATTAGGATAGGATGAGACCCTTTGATACTCCTAGTTGTGTTATTTTATTTTTACGTATTTTTTGAAATGTTGTCGTTGCATCGTTACCTCAACGGATACAAATGTGTAAGCTATGGCAGCTTATTTCGACAAATTTTTATAAATGAAATATTAATGAGAAAATTATAAAAAATAATTCTTCATATCCTCAAGGTATTATAGTAAATTTTAAAATTCAATATTTGCTCACTTGAATAGAAAGATTGTTTCTAAAACTCCAAATTGTTCGGATGGATTCTGTATTCTGGCAGTTTACTTTCAAGAAATTTAGAAAATAAAATAAAAAAAACATTATAAAATTTTTCTTTATTATATATATTTATATATGCACATATTATCTTCTAATGATAAATATTAAAAATTTGAATAAGAAATGAAGGGTTGACGTGTTATTTCATAAAAAAAAATCATTTTATGCCATGGATAAAGTACGTCCTAATTAGCGATGAAATATGAGACGGGTTTGCTATGGATTGCATCGTCTTATGTCAGGAAAAAAGAACCCAAATTTGTAACGGTCATAAGTCGCAAATTTGAGGTAAGGATGCAATGGGGCGATTTTAAAAATAAATGGCGATACAGTGATGCAATTATTAAACTCATAAGAGGGGTGACATAAATATGTCGTGAAAATATTAAGTAGACGCATTTATTTCTAATTAAAAATGTAGAATATTTGTATTTTTCTTCTTGTTAATTTTAAGAATGTAATAGAAAAATTAGACAAGAACAGGGCAATTAGTTTTGGTGAGTCTTGTTCAGTACAAGTTACTTTAGTAAACAAATGGTGAACTGCCTTTGTGCACATTGCTAAGACTAATGACAAACAACAATTGGAACCATATCCATATATAAAGGTCAAAGAATTAGACAACAAGAAGCGTTTTTGGATAAGTTGTAACCACTTCTCACAAAAAGAATTTTTATACGATCGAGGTTTTACAATCAAAAGGTTGTGGGCTCGAGTCATACGAATATGAGTGTGCTCACTGTTATAATAGCTTTTTATTTCTTTGTCTCATTTGAATGTTTTGAATTATCGATGTACTGAAATATTTTTTAAAATTTGAATGCTAAATAATGTAATGAATCATATTTGATATATTAAAAAAAAAAAATCCCATCAAAAGAATAAAAATTGGTGAGTTTAAGTCGTTGTGTATTTTTTTCCCCCAAAAATAAGCGATAATTACATATTATTATCAATCAATAATCACTCACTACAAACAACAATGAAAAACAAACTCAAATAAATTAGATGAATACATATATCCATATTAGGACCGAAAACCCGTTATTTAAATATAAATTGGTGAAAGTAAGAATTAACATGATCCAACATTTTTTTTTTTTTGAATAAGATTCAATTCGTTACAATATCATCCATTGCATTTAAACTCAAATATTAATTCAATACTTTGATATTTCTAAATCAACAAATATATTCAAAATAAATAAATAAGACACTATTGTGAAAGTAAACTATACACTCGCATATGTGAGATTCGAATCCACAACCTCTTAACTATTCGAAATTAAGTGAATGTTACGCAAAATTCTGAGCGTAGTATAGGATCTCAAAAATCTGAACTCAATCTAGATATATGTTGTTTGTATAACACCTTTACAATTAAGAAAAAATTAATTAAAATCAGTCAAATAGAAACAAAATTCTTGGAAATTGATGGAACGAGGTACGCTAGAAGTGTTTACCCGTCCGTATGTGTATTTTCGCGAGAATGACACGATTGATAACGTTGTTCATATATATATAGAGCTTGTAGGAACGTCTCGTGTCAACTACGTTTTTTGATACATACTATAATAAAATTGGCACGAAAGTTTAAGGCAAGAGGAGGGTTTTGGGAACAGAGATGGCCACCTGGAAAGACTATCATGTCTTTGTGGAACATCAAAAATTACGACCCCCCAGCTTGTCTTGTCTCCTTCTTCACTAGGAAATGTCATCTCTAACCTTTTCCAAAAATTTATGTCGTATTTATTTAATTGAAATGTTAATGATACAAAGACATCAGAAGATCCATACTATGTATATAAATAAGTTATTGTTGTAATGTAATGACTAGATAATTAGTAGGTCTAGAAATTTTTTAATTTCTTATGATAGCAATTGACTTACGTGGGTGATTTGAATTTAGATATTTTTGACGGTGGGAATTTATCGTCTTTCATGACATAAAATATGTTTGATGAATCTTATAGTGTAATTTTGTATTTTATTTTTGAGGCGGTTTGTAATTTTATTACCGCGATATTATTCATTTTGATTTTGTAGGATCTTCACGATTTTGTCTTGCTAGCGAGAGGACTGAGGAGGACTTGAAGTTTATAAGCTACTCAAGCTCTTTTTCTGCAGTTGAGGTGGAATATGTGCCTACATCATCAGCCTCCTGAACACGAAGTTTGAAACGGGCATTTGGCTCTATTCCCACAAACGGCGCCAAAATAATGCGTTGTGTCCCTACTGGTGGAGGACTATGACTCCCGAAAGTTGTTTGGGATGCACCGCATCAATGTTGCATGACTATTGCCTTCTTGGAAACAAAATGGTGGAAAACTTGAGATTCTTTATCGAGTACATCAATAATTTTATATCAAAATATATATAAAAAAAATCACAACTTGAATATTACTGTAAAATTCGACAAACACCTATATTTATGGATGGAACTTGAATATAAGATCTTTTATTACACGAAGGTTTTTAAATCTTGAAAAAATTGACATTATCTGACTAAGATTTTAGTAGAATTGATATAGTATTATTATACATGTCTCTTTTTTGAAGAAAACCCTGATAATGATTTATTTAGTTTTATATAATTTCATTTTAAAGATTGTCTTTTCTAATTTATTTGACATCACTCCCAAAGGAAACGTCAAAGCCATTGGGAAAGCCTTTCCATCGACATTGAAAGTGACAAAAGATGGTGGACCACTGTCAAAATTCATTTAAATTGGAGTCCTCTTTTGCAATTATAGTTCCTATGAAACCCTTCCTTACAAACACCCCCCTTTGGTTGTTTGTGTTGGAGACACATTGGGAGGGAGACTATAAAGATTCCAAGTTTTGTTCACCTATTTCCCCAATAAACGGTCTTGGCTTTTCCTTCATCACAACTCTCAACTTTCCTCTCACCCCCCTCTCTTCTCTCCCCATATATTTCCTTATAAATATTTCATAAAACTCACTTTCCCAAACCCCTTAAAACTCAAATCACTTCATGCAATGACTATCAGTTGTACCATCACAAACGAGCTATCTGTGCCTCAGCCTGTCACACACAAAGACGACCATCATAAGACATTAGTTTTCGACGCAACTATCTTGCAACACCAATCCGACATACCACCACAATTTATATGGCCGATCCACGAGAGGCCTCGTGCCAACCCACCAGAACTTCACGTGCCACTCATTGACCTGGGTGACTTCCTGTCCGGAAACCCTACTGCCACCGAACGAGCGTCCCAGCTCGTGGGGGAGGCATGTCGAAAGCACGGTTTCTTTCTAGTAGGGAATCATGGTGTTAGTACCGATCTCATATCTCATGCTCATCATCATATGGACCGTTTCTTCGAGCAACCCCTTCATGAGAAGCAAAGGGCTCTAAGGAAGATAGGTGAGCTTTGTGGCTATGCTAGTAGCTTCACCGGAAGGTTCTCCTCCAAACTTCCATGGAAGGAAACTCTTTCTTTTCAATACTCCGCACAAGAAGACTCATCTCACATTGTGGAAGAGTACTTCAAGAGGACCTTGGGTGAAGATTTTGCCCACTCGGGGTACGAATGGAAAGTTAAAATCTTATCAAATTAATGTTCACACCAACGAGCCGTTTACAAGATTGCATTAGTCTTACGGGAAATTCTTGTCCGAACCTGACTCGACCGAACCTGAATCAATCACATGGCAAGTGCAATGCAGTTGTTATGTGATTGTTATACAGTTTAGAAAAAGTAACCAATCACAAAGCAAGTTTATCACATTTTGCTCTGTGATTGAATTGGATCGGACAAGAATTTTTCTTAATATTACAACACAAAATAGTACATGCAGTAATAGTGTGACCTGCATTAAACTGCTATAATATACGTTGCATCATTATTTTACATGTAATTTTTTTCGTGCAAAAATGACATGAAGTGTACGTATCTAATATACTTTTCTTTCGAGATTCTCAATCATTGGAGTCTCATAAAATTGCAGGAAAGTCTACCAAGACTATTGCAGTGCCATGAGCAAACTCTCTCTAGGGATCATGGAACTATTGGGGATGAGCTTGGGCGTCAGGCCGGATCATTTCAAACAATTTTTCGAAGAAAATGAATCGATAATGAGACTGAACTATTATCCACCGTGCCAAAAACCAGACCAGACGTTAGGCACCGGACCACATTGTGATCCGACATCACTTACTATCCTTCATCAAGACACGGTTGGTGGACTCCAAGTGTTTGTGGACGACGAATGGCGGTCCATTAGTCCCAACTTGGATGCTTTTGTAGTCAACATAGGCGACACATTCATGGTAAGATCATTACACAACATGAAATATTGTTAATAAATTCGACAAGAATTGCAGTATAGTTGTCAGTACATACAATTTTGTCAATACGTGACAACATATCTTATCCCTATTAGATATGTCCAAGTTTTGACTAGATTGACAGTTTATGTGCTTGTTTTTGGACAGGCACTTTCAAATGGGAGATACAAGAGCTGTTTGCACAGGGCAGTGGTGAACAATGAGAGTCCTAGGAAATCTCTTGCATTCTTTCTATGTCCAAAGAAGGATAAGGTGGTGAGGCCACCACATGAACTGGTGGACTGCAATAATCCTAGAAAATATCCTGACTTCAGGTGGCCAACCCTCCTCGAGTTTACACAGAAACATTACAGGGCAGACATGAATACTCTACATACTTTCTCAACCTGGATCCAGCAACACCAGAATTCTTGATTAATCCCATGTTGTCTTAATTAATTATCAACCCTTGTTTGTTCTGTTGCCTCTCGGTCTTTTGACGAGACACTTTAAGGAAAAAAGAAAGAGATGGAGGAATGTGAGAATGGATGTAAGAGTATGGAGAAAAGGGCAGTGTTTAATTAACTTATGTCAATGTAAAAGAATGTGAATAAAGGTACAATAAGTTTGGGAAAATTGGAATTTTAGTCCACTAATTTAGGGGTGGTATTTTTAAATCTGTACGAATTGATTTTCACAATTTAGTTCTATAATTTTATAATTCTGACAATTTTAGTCTTTTTCAGCCAATTTGACCGAAATTGCAATTTACTTGAAATTTTTTTGTTGTAAATAAATTCATGCAGGACTAGGAATGTCAATTCTCCTAAGTTGTAGGACTAAAAATACCAATGTCCCTTAAGTTACTGGACTGAAATTGCAATTTAATTATGTCATCTGCAAGTCACATACAATTTTCCAACCAAATTAATCGAGAAAGAATGAAAAATGCCAAAATTTTAAAATCACAGAACTAAATTGTGAAAAATCAATTCGTACAGGACAAAAAATGCCACCCTCTATAAGTTACAGAACGAAAATTATATTTTTCCCAATAAATTTATGCTTTCCAGGACAATTTTGTAATTAAATTACATGATTGCACGCTCGCGCACATATATAATATTAATATTATTCTCATCCCATTCTTCTAAATATATATTCTTTTCATTTTTCGAACGTCGTTGTTAATAACATATTATGAAAAATTCTAATGATAACTATACGCACACATAATTTTAGTTATTATGTATTTCGTGTGTGTATTTAAATTACTATATCAATTGAAAAGTTTTCCTATTTTTCTAATGATTAAAAGATTTTAAGGTACACTACCAATCAATGCAGAATATAAATGATCCTAAAACAAATCAAACAGTACTAATATATTTAATTTATAATATTTTTCTCGAACACCATTTATGAAAACAATCTAAAATATACAAGGAAAAAAATGTATTAAAATATAAATATACCCCACATGCAAGTGCAGCCAATTACATTTGCATCTCACTTTCAAATTTAAAAAATTGAAAATAGCAAAAATATATATATTAATCGAGTTAAATTGAATAAAAGTATGAAGATTTTGTTTGTGAAGGATAAATTCAAATTTTATGAAGAAGCCGATGAGATAGTAAATTTGAGTGAGATGATTTTGAATTAATTGGGAAAGAGAACATATAAGTAAATAAAAGCAAACTTATCTTCCTAAATGGATTCAGACAGGCCCGTCGGCTCCAACCTCCTCTTTTGTTTGCAAATTGCGATGGCCCAATAGACAGTACCTCTCCTTCTCTCTCTCTCGCTCTAATGTAATCGTTGCTACGGAGGACTTGAAATCCAACGTCTTTAATTTTAAGGTAAATTACAACCACCTCCCTTGAGGTTTGGTGTAATTACGAATACCCTCTCGTTGTTTGAAAAATTAAAAATATCTTCCTATATTTGATTAAATTATGTAATTCTTGAATAAATGTATAAAAATATCAACTTTGCCTTTATTGTAATTTTTTATTATTTTTTAAAAATTAAAATCTTATAAAAATATTAAACGGGATGAATGAAAAAAATTTAAAAATTATAAAAAAAATTATCCACTTAGTTCATAAAAAACATTTTTTTAAAAAAATAAAATAAAATTATAATTTTTAATTTACAAGGGTATTTTGGTCAGTTCATCATAAAAAAATGAATTGATTGGGCTAATTGTTAGGTGGCCGTTAAATTCAAGGGAGTATTTGTAATTTTTCAAACAACGAGGGAGTATTCGTAATTATGCCAAACCTCAGGGGAGGTCGTAATTTACCCTTAATTTTAAGATTAATATATAATTATGTTATATATAACGCAAACAAAGTTGTCTTAATTTCGATCTACGCGCAGGTCTTGTCATGTGTTCTATGAATTATGATTGGACGAATGCATATTTTTTTTATTTTTGGATAATTACACTTGTCTTCCCTAAGATTTGGTGTAATTTTACAGATAAACCCCTTGTGGATTGGAAAAGTATATCTAGCACTCCTCATGTTTGCTTCTATCTAACAAATAAGTCCATTCGCTACTCAAAATGCATTGAAATTGTTGATATTAACAAAAAAAAATTGAATAAAAATTGATATTTACCCTTAATTGACTTATTACTGACTTATTACAGGTCTAACAATTTTTCGGATTAAACTACCCTTATAATAGTGAAGATATAACTCCTCGCGTGTATTAATACATGAAGACATATGAGGGTAATTTGATCATAATGCCCTTTTGGATTATAAATTATGCTAATTAAGCTTTCATCCAATTTTTGTGATGAATTGATCAAAATACCCTTTTAGATTATAAATTTTAATTATATATATTTTATAATTTTCTAAATTATTTTTATGAACTAATATTCTCTATGAATTATTTATTTTATCCACCCTAGAAAAAATATACTTATTAAAATATTTTTTTATTGTTTAAAAAAATTCAGCAAAGATAAATAATAATGTCCATTTCACCGTCTAGGGGCTACATAATTATTTTCTATTTGAGAGGATATTCGTAATTTTTCAAATAAAGATGAGGGTATTTATAAGTTTTATGTTCCTTCTCAAGTTTCAAGAGTATTACACCCACACGTCAGTGAGCATTGAACCTATGAACCTCAACCTTGTTCATAGGATCCATTCTTAGCCACTAGACTAAAGCGAACATTGTGGGTAAAATCTTGTACTTGCATGATCAGATCATCTCTTTAAGGATACACATAGGTTGTAATTAAACTATAAGATCATACAACATCTTAATTGAGTATTATATATATAGTATCTGCTTGATCCTAATTTTAAATAGAGGATTTCATGAGTTCTGGAGTGATCATCATATCATTAAGAAAAGATTCAGATCTACATATGGCCCTTTGGTAATATGATTCCATTGCAATATCTTCATAAACAAAGATTATGGAAGATTTGTCGTCCCCACCTATTCTATTCTAATTAGTTACCCAAAAATTAGATGTCGACAATACACAAACTTATTTAAATTTGAATACATTCACATGTGTAAGTACAAATTACTATTAATTAATACTTTAATCATACTTGAACTGCAGTAATATTTGAAACATTAATTAATTATTTTAATTCTCTTATGAGTAAGTGTGAAAACAATACCTTGTCTTGCAGCTGCAGCTGTACAAATACACAGTGGATATATAGCTACAGAAAAAAAATTAAGACAAAACATGCATGGTGGGGACAACCTAGGCCTATATATTTCCTTGTTTACAAGATACATTGCAGATCTCAACCCTAACCTACCGTATCTCTTCCCATTACAAACCCTAATATTGAAATCTCAAGAAAAGCCAACTTTCCAAGATCCTTTCAAGCCTATATGTTTCCTTCTCAACAGCCAAATTACAGTAATTCGATCCGACATGATCTGATAGTTCAGTGTCATGATGATGGTCTCATGGGAGCCAGCGTAAATCCCACCGCATCGACAAGCAACGAAAGGCCGACCCCATTTAAGGTTCATCAAGAAGAGGCGAATATTGGAGTTATTAATGTAAGAAAATATGTGCATAGGGAAATTGAGAGGCAAAGGAGGCAAGAAATGGCTAATCTTTGCGGCTCTCTTCGGACCCTTCTTCCTCCTCAGTACACCATGAAGGTGAGTAATTAATCCTCATTTCATGCTTGGATTTTGATGAGTTTTGCTATCTCCTAGGTTAGCAATTATTACCCTAATTATGGGTTATATATATATATAATATGCATTCATCTTGGTCATTTAGGGCACGCGATCGATGCCGGATCTGATGCAGCAGTCTGCCAACTATATAAAAGACATGCAGAAAAGCATACAACAGTTGAAAACCCGGAGAGACAATCTGATCATAAGGAACGGGCCGAATTCGGACAATATTACTAGTCGAGAAAACCTGCCTAATGATTGTGTCAGAGTAAACCCTTGTCCTGGTGGAGTGGAGATCCTGATCAACACTAGCTTTGACGAGGGACAAGGGTTTCCTCTTTCAAGAATACTCAAAGAATTGAGTCAAACAGGGTTGGATGTCGTTAGCTGCGTTTCTACAAGAGCAAATCAGAGGTCACTTCATAGAATCCAGTCCGAGGTATATATACAGTTGATGTGGAATTAGCTAGGGTTCAATGATATCCTCAAGTTTAATTTACTTATATATCCACTAACAAAAAGATTAATTAAAAAAATCAGGGGATAATTTAGTACAAAAAATTTAATTTTATCTCAATAATAAATTTATAGTTCTAATATAGTCGTAATTACTTTTGTGAAAATTATCATTGACAAAAATTATGCATAAAATTGTCGCTAAAAATAATCAGTAATGCATATATAGTAACAACCTAGTGACAATAATTATTTGTTGTCATTAATTATATTTGTATCGTCACTTATATTATAAATGTGTAACTAATTATTTATAGTGACAACTTTATGCATAATTTTTGTAATTGATAACCATATTGTGATAAAATCAAAAAATTATTGTCACTTAATAATATATACTTTTAGTGATCATAACTTTAACATTATCACTTGATACTCTGTCACTGATATTTTATTTTGTTTTAGTGAGTAAAATATCAAAAAGAAAGGTTATATTACAACGAACTCTCCTTAAGTTTGATATAAATACGAATACTTCTCATTATTTGAAAAATTATCAACTCTCCTGATTTTAACGGTCATGCAACATGTTGACAAGTGCATTAATTTGTTACTCGTCAGAATTAATGTTTATAGTGAAACTTATTATACACAACTTTTTACTGCTAGTAATGAGTTTGATACAATAATTGTCACTATTAAAATTATAAAAATAATTACTGTGACAAAACAAATATCATCAAACGAGATTTTTTTGATATGTCTGCCTTTTTTTAGGCGCGAGCTAGCGTACTGAATATATTGTCTGCAATGCATGGATTGTCCTGCAGGCCAGACGTGCTTACAGTGTCGAGGATCTTGCAGCCCTGCAGGAAAGATTGAGTCAATTGCCCATTCTCTGACTACTACTTGTACGTACGTAGGCCATGCATTGTTGTAATATATTTTTCTCCCGGCTAAATGTAGAAATTGTTGTTAAAACTTTAGTGTTTGATCTCATGATTGTTCATCGTACTATTAGGTTTAACTCTGTCTGGATTCATTTTCAGCAAATGTCTTTTGGGGAAAATGTGTTGCAAAGATGATCTCATGGAATGTGTAACAACAATAATGAACAGTAGATTCATAATATTTCATTTCGAAAATTAAGTAATCAACGTATCTCGAATAAAAAAAAAAAGAGAGAACGTGAAAGTGATGATACTAAAATTGTCCAAAAAAATTCAAGCGATCATACTAAAATTATCATTAGTTATATATTTTAAATGATAAAATTTAATTTTAATCACTATAGCGATTTTCATAGTCTCTTATTTAATAGCAACAATTATTGCGTGAAAGCTATCACTAGCCATAATCAATGACAAGAAATTAATTGTGCATAAATTATGACTTGCCCAATTTGAATTAGTGTTGTATATATATATCATATATGTTCTTAATTTATCACTGGAGTTGCGCCACAAATTATCAATGATCAATGACAATTTAAAAGATTTCGCCACTAATAAGAATTCAAAAATTACGACATGGTCACAATTGCTATTATTTGATTTAATATATATATATATATAACAAGAATGGCGAAATTGATACTTTATATTAGCATCAGGTCACTAAGGAAAGAATATAAGTTATTACCAGTATATATTTCGTGCTTATTTGTAGTTATATATTCATAGGGGTTAGTCATTAGACATGGTAGAAAAGACATGAAAATGCCCGAACATGTCCAAACAAAAACAAGAATATGCATTTTTTTTATTCAAGTCTTGGTTGACACATCCGATATTCGTGTCTTGGTCGAAATGTCCGACCTGGTCCACCGACCTGAATTGTCAGCCATTAATCCAGGACTGAGCGAAGTGAAACTGATCATCCCCAGTTCATAGTATATGTATACACAAAATATTAGTACCAAACGCTATAGAGTTTTAGTTATGGCGAGGATACACACACAGATGCAGTCCCTTGTCCATGTGAAGAGTGAACATGGTTCGATAAGTAGCTTCCGTAGCCTCATCGACGAGTTTGAAACTGAAAAAGAAGAGAAGAGTGGCTGCCATGATCTTCATTTGTGTATATGCAAATTCCTTCCCTAAGCAGATTCGAGGCCCAGCCTGAGGGAGTAAATTGCAGTACAACTGTATTAGATAAAAATGTGTAGCTTTCAGATGGTTCTGCAATGGTTTGAAAATGAAAACGAGGCTGACCTGAAAGGCAGTAAATTTAAAAGGGCTTTCAGCCTGGAAAGCACCGTTTTTGAGCCATCTTTCAGGGAAAAAAACCTCAGCGTCGTCTCCCCAAATATATGCCATCCTTCCCATTGCATAGGGCATGTAGGTTATGCCGTCTACTTTCTTTATTTTGTGGCCGTCTGGAAGAATGTCGTCTTCGTTTGAACACTTGCCATCCTGCAGTTAAGGCATAGAAACCGTAAGCAAAACCTATCTGTACCTTCTATTAGGACTGTTGTATATTTCAAACAGACCTTTGGGTTGATTAATTAGAAGGTTACATTTGGAAGGAAAGAGAATTTCGATATTACCAGAGGAACCGGAGGATATAGTCTGAGAGTCTCCGTCAGAGTTGCATGCAGATACTGCATCCTATCCAGAGCAGCCTCAGTCAAGTTGACAACAAATTCATCAACAGATATTTGATCTTTCACTTCAGTAGCTAATTTCACTTCCGTCGCCACCTTTTCTTGAATAAGAGGATGTTTGCATAGCATATAAAAGAACCAAGCAAGAGTGTTGGCAGATGTGTCCTTGCCCGCAATGAGGAAATTGAGAATTATGTCCCTCAAATACTTATCACTCATGTTCTCTTTATCCTTCTCACTTTCGATCAGAAACCTGGACAGTATGTCTTCTTTTGTTGTACCCTAAAGCGAATCAACTATTACAGAACATGAACGATGGAAATTCGCTGAAAATGCGACATAAAGTGGGGATTGAGAAACAAAGAGTTAAGGTTATTCTTGCACATGCTAACCTGTTCATTTCTCATCCGCTCCCTTTTGTGGTGGATCAACATATAAACAAAATTGTCAATGACTTTGATGTTGTCCTTCAGATTTCGTTCCAGGCCAATGTTGAGAAACCTTTTAACTTTCCAGAACACATCAACATATCTCCAGTATACAATGACATTGGAGTCATCGAAGGCTTTGATAAATCGATTACTAGTTTCATCAGAACCAGACAGAGTATCAAGGTCAACCCCAAACCCCACCTTAAACATTGTATCCATTGCTGACTTCATTAGCATATCCTGTAAATAAGACTTTAAAGTTCCTTAATATATTCTGTAACACAAGAGATCTTAATCGTAATTTCCTTTCAAAACAGCAATTTTTGTAAAATGTGCAGCTAATCATTTGAACAACAGTTTCTTGAAATATTCATGATTTCTCCTTGGAGGACCATCTGTTATTATTACCACAATACGAAGCATACTTCCAAGTTGAGCATAATGTTGTGTAACTTTATTTAAGAATTCTGTTGTGTGTGTTGACTGTCTAATTTCAGAGAAGAAAAACAGAAAACTTATCCTAACGTCGAAGCAGCGAGCAAATCAGAGTAAATTAATGCAACTATAATAGAGAAAAAAGAAGACAAAACTGAAGTCCAGCCTGATTGAGATACCTGTAAATCCACCTCTCGACCAGCCAATGCTTCTGAATTAACCTTTAAAGCTAACTTAGCAGCATTAGATCGAAACACACTGCTGCTAAAGTCTCTCAAGACTTTGGCCGAGAACTCATAGCTGGCCAGCTTTCGTTGATGGCGCCATTTCGTCCCATCCACGGCAAAAATCCCATCACCAAAGAGATCTTTCATTAAATCACAGTTTTTCTCTCCCTAAATGAAAAACCAGATATGAATTCAGACAATCACAGTGCTCTATTTAGTTATTGTCCAATACTCTGTTTAATTATTATCCAACACACTATTTTACCTTGCCATAGTTGGGAAAATTGGCCTTCAGGATGTATTCGACATTTAATGGATCAGTAGTGTATACTTCGCAGTAGGACTCCGTGATCAAACGGTAAGTATGGTACCTCCGGGCAAGTGTAACATGGTAATCAAAAAGTCTGTTGAAGTGTACGAGTTGATTCATCATAGGTCCGGCCACAGGTGGTCGATGGGCATCTGATCTCAGTTCTCTGACATAATTGACAAGTGATGATACCACAAATCCCACCACAAGGTAAAGTGGCAGCCCAAGAAGAGTCAGTAGGTAAGATCTTGTAGCAAGACAAATCATGAGAAGGAAGACAATTGCTAAAACAAAAACAATATTCGCCATCTTAACGCAGTTGCCTGAAACTTGAGAAGTTAGCTGGAGAATTTAATTACCAAAATAATCTCAAAATATATAATACGTTACTTTCCACAAAACCTTGATGCATTTGCTTTACATTGGGAAATTAAAGTGCTTAGGCCAGTAGATCTTGGGAGGAATACCTCCAAATGCATAGACAATGAAAAGCTTAAATAAATATGGATGTAGACCCTTTCATATAATAAATTACATGTGACAAAAGATAAGACAAAATCATCAGCTATTCAATTTATTTGTGTTATCATTTGAGCGTTTAAAGAAGGGATAGCTAACTTTTCTATAGCACTCTTACAAAGGAAGAGCAGAATCATACGGGTTAGCTCCTTTTTTATCCAATGCTGACTATCTCAGAGAAGTTCGGAAGATTTCTTTCATAAAAGCAAACAGGAATTTATCGTAGTTTATATATAGTATACCAATCTCGTCGCCAATTGATGTGGAGAAAAGCTTTTCTACTCTATTAGTATTTTGTGCAGTAACAACCATTTGTCATATATCATAGTATTGATCTAGACACAATTTTATAGGCTTGCCCTAATTTGTCATTGCATGCTGTAACTGTAAGTGGTATATCTGGACCAACTGATGTGTACAACAAAATGCAAATATCTCTTGTACTCTCCCATGAACTCTTATAAAGAAAACAAAACACAAGATGAGAGACAAAGGTACCAGGTTTAAGCTCCATATTCTTGAATTTTGGTGCATGGTTGGCCGCATTGGCATTATCGCTCCAATATCTCAAATGATTGTGGCTAACAGAAGATACATGTTGCTTAAGAGCAAGACACAGACTTTCATGCGCCCATAATTTTTGTTCTTCAATGATTACCTGAGTATACTGCCTATATTCCTTTCTATCTTCATCTCGTTACTTAATAACATCAATACACTCTGTAAGGCTTCCATCAGCATCTCAGGTGATCCTTTCACTGAAAATTCGTAGACAACGCCATCAACTTCAATCATGCTGGAGCCCGGAACTGACTTCCTTATATCTTGTTCTTTCATCAAAGATCTAACTCTCTTCTGATCATCAAATCTACCAGATTTGGCGTATAAATCACACAATATAATGTAGAAAGCATGGTTGTCTGGTTCTAAATCAATCAAGTAACGAGCTACTTTTTCTCCTAATTTAACATTTCCATGCAATTGACAGGCGCCAAGTAGCGCACCCCAAACAAAAACATCTGGCTTCATTGGCATAGTTCTAATAAGCTCTTTGGCCTCAATGAAAAGCCCAGCTCGACCAAGTATATCAATCATGCAAGCATAATGTTGGACCTGGGGCTCAATACAGTGAACATGTCTCATCATATGAAAGCACCAGCGCCCTTTCTCCACAAGGCCAGAGTGAGCACAGGCAGACAACAATCCTACAAATGTCACAGCATTAGGCCTCACTCCCGCTGCTTCCATCTCTTTGAAAAGCTCAAAAGCCTCATCCCCATACCCATGAAGTGCTAACACTGAAATCATGGCCGTCCATGCCAAAACATCTTTATTAGGCATCCCCTTGAAAACCTCATATGCTCTTTCAAGACAACCACATTTTCCATACATATCCACCAAAGCTGTCCTGATCACCATATCACATTCCATTCCACTTCTTTCCAAGTAACTATGCACCCACTTTCCTTGATCGATGGCACCAAGAGCAGCACAAGCCGAAAGTGCACTTGCTACCGTCACTTTATCTGGGCAGACTGTATCCTCTTCATCAGCTGAAATTTGCATTTCATGAAAAATATCTAAAGCCTCCTTCGCTCTTCCCCCTTGAACTAAACCTGTGATCACCGAATTCCAAGTAATAATATTTTTCCTTTCCTTCGTTTCCCTAAACAATGCCAATGCCTCATCAAGCTCCCCACCTCTCAAACACCCAACAATCATCGAATTCCAAGAAACCACATCCCTGTTGGACATTCCATCGAACACCCTCCTTGCATCGTCTAAGATCCCACACTCCGAATACAAACTTATCAAAGCATTCTGCACGTAAACATCGTCTTCATATCCAAACTTCAATGCATGGACATGGATGCTCCGACCAGTGAACCAATCAACTCTTTTCGAGCATTCTTTCAGCACAAAGGGGAAAGTTATACAATCGGGTACCAGACCACAACCCAGCATCTCTTTGTACAAAAATAAGGACTGACACGATCTCGGGTCCTTTATTTTCGTCGCATTTGCTCTGATCATGGCGTTATATACAAAAAGACTCGGGTTTGGAATTACATTGAATATTTTCTTGGCGTGGTGGAGAGAGACTGGTGATTCGGAGACCGTGCAGAGGTAGAAAAAGAGGCGAGAGATGAGAAAAGATCGATCATTTGGGGATAAATATGGTGATACTATGACGTGGGAATGGATTTGATTGAGCTCCCTGATGTTCTTGCAGTTGTGTATCAAGCTTGCAATAGTATTCTTGAGATGCAGCCTTTGAGATTCAATCATTTGAAGGGCAAATCTTTTGTTTCCAATCATCAAATTCTGAGTGGACTTAAGGAATCAATGTTCGGCACTATAATCATAGTACACGTTCACGAAGATTGGTGACAGATTCTATCCCACTTCGACAATAATTATATTTCACCAAGCTCTCATTTCAACTAATTCAACCGTTTAAAACTTCTTTTGAGTTATGATGTGAAGATTTAAAATTTCTGGACCAGACAACTTAGAACCCATATATAAATCATGAAACAATGGAGTTGGTGTTTTTTTTTTGGCTAATTTTTTTTTATAGTTCATACCAAACCAACCATGTGATTCTATCAGGTAGAGTTATCAATCATATTTCCCGTATAACTGATTCAATGTGACAGAATCTAATTCCGACATGAATATACAGCATCTGTAGTTACATGCATTCTTCGAAATTTTCATGAAAATCGTTGCAAACCTATCAATGCTCAACTGTGTTAACAAGAAAAGTCTTCATTTGTGATGAGGACACAAGCAATAGACAGCATTCAAGCCAGCTTCCATAGTACACCAGACATCCCATGATGCCAAACTGTCAGTGAGAGAGGAGCCAGAGAAACATTGACAAAAGTCAAGGAATGAATTGGGAAACAGACCCTCTATCATCTGTTAGTTGATAACCAGACTTGTCTGAATGGAAGAAACTACAGTTGCTTTGAGTATAGAGAGAAAGTTAAAGGAAACCCTCAACTCCTCGTCCCGCTTGTGCCTCCCTGTATATGGTGAGGGCCTCTTCCATGACTTTAGCTTGAGCAAGAACTTGAGCTCTCTTCTTCCCAGAAGGATGAGTGGCAAGATAATCTTGCAGTGCCGAACTCCCTGTGATTCTTCCCAACTTCTCGTAGACTTGGGGAGCCACTCGGGGATCGTAGCCTGCAGAAGCAACCAACAGTAGGCCGATGTAGTCTGCTTCCATCTCCATCCTGGGAAGTAGAAGAAAACATGCAATTGAAGTCGGACAATCACTAAATGATAAATAAAACACAGCATCAAAAGTAGCAGAACATCAGAATAGGAAAAACAAAAGGATTGACTACAAGAGTTATTATAATTATTATTAGTCCCCTCCCCTTAGGATAACCATACTTCCTCTCCAAGTTTATAATGTTTATCAACCAACCCGTTCCGTTTGAACAGGAGTAGTTTCTAGGAATTTGATGGGATTTTAATATTCAAATTTAAAAAATATAATGATGCAGCCATTTTAAATCTCGTCACAGATGGGCAATAAATGTAAGGTTGATTTCTTGATGTGGAAACTTAGACGGGAGATTTTTGTAATATTAAAAAGGAGAGGAGTATAAGTTTTTTTCTTTTAAACTTACAAGGAGTCTGTAATATTATATGAGAGAGAAATATAATCAAAAATTACATTAACTCCGGAGAAGGTCATAATAATAATAATCATCTTTTGGCCAATTCCTTCTTGCACTGTAGGACCTGACTGACATATTAACTGAAGGTTGGCTTCCATGTTACATCATAAAACCTTCACAATAAGATCCAGAGAGAAACAAGAACATCAAGTAAAACCCAATTTCCAAGAAGCTTCACAAGAGCAAGAACGCATAACCAACAGCCCATAAGACAGAGGCCCTCAACATGTACACGTACTCGTGTCCTATACAAACAGTTAACCATAATAAGGGATGAAATTAATTCATCCAAGTACATCAGGGGGTAAGTAGCATCCAGTTTATCAAACGGGTTCCCCTCAGCATTTTATCACGTCTATGCACCAATGTGGTATCAACAAGTTCCAAAATCTTGTTAAGATCTGTACAACAAACTATAAAGGCAATCAAGTCAGAGGTGTGCATTTGCAAATCTCCTTATAGCCCAACTGTGCATGAGTACTCAATGGACCAAATGAACAAGATGTAACTGAGCAAGTACATGCTGCAGAGATTTCTGCTACTCTTTTTGCTTTATTTTTGAAAAGAAAACTCTGCTAGTCTATAAATTAGTCGAGTCAACAATAGTTTTTTTGGTTTTCTTGCCTGTCGAGAACTCCATCCAAAACATAAATGCACGGTAAAATAACTCTTGACCTATAGATATGCTACTTTACCCTCTATGAGCAATTCACAATGTAGAACAATTCTCATATATGCAAGGCATCTTATATTTACACAAATAAGTTCCATAAGCATCACACTAGGCAACTCTTACATTGCCCAGAGAAATTATAGAACAATCATTGACGTAAAGCAGGCATACTAACAAGGCCTCAGAGATGAACTAATCAGATCAAAACAATGTAGGATGATATCACTGCCAGAAGAATTTGTCAGAAAGGAGGAAGTGTCTGTGTCTCACATGGAAATCCGAAAAAGAGAAAAGAAAGAAGATCACAGCACTACGTCAAGGAGACCAACCGTATGCAAATAAACTTTGTCAGACAGACGAAGCCATTACTCATTCTGACAAAGCAATGGCTTTACGCATTCAACCACAGCCCACCATAGAAATCAACATAAATATCAAAACTAGCGCAAAACAAAAAATGAATAACATTATATTTACCTCCGGGAAAAAGGGAGCCTCAGGAAGAGATTCGACATGGTGTTGACAATATCAGGCATGAAAAACTGGTACAGAATCAACTGTAATATGGTCAGCCAAAGGTTTTTAGAGATTTGTTCTGCAGAGTGCCTTGCGACAACATGACCAACCTATCAAACAAAAAATCAAAATTTAACTCAGGAATTTGCACCAAAGCTGAAAATCTAATAGAAAAACCCGAAGCAAACCTCATGGCCAATAACGGTTGCAATCTCAGCATCCGCTCTAAAATGATTAAGCAATCCGGTGAAAACAACAATCTTCCCACCAGGCAAACAGAAGGCATTGATCACAGGCTCATTAACCACAAGAACCTCCCACTTCAATCCCTCTAAATGCCCGGTCTGAGATACCATCCCCTTTTCTTGACCTTTTCTCCGACTCATTTGAACCCACTGATCATCTAGGATTTCATCCTCCTTGCGCCACTTATCTTCACCATGCCATTGCTCCTCATCAAGACTCCTATCACTCAATGCCTTAATTGTCTCATGTTCAGGAGCCTCAATAGGCAATCCAACGCTTTCTGGTGAGTACCTAATATCACTCCAAACCTGCTCTTTTCTCAATCCTTTATGCAAAGCCTCAATTATATCCTGTGATATCCTTTGAACCCTAATACTCTCAGGGTGAAGAGGGGGCAGAATTTTCCCTTTAAACTGTTTCCTGAGCTGATTAAATTGGGTCTCTCCCAGCTCTTTTTCAAGATTTCTTGACAAAAGAACAAAATGGGTTCTTTTTGTGTAAGGGACGGTCTCCAAATTCCCAAAATACACAGTAATCACAACTCCAGAACCAACCAAAACTATTGCTAACACATTTCTTGGATTCTGAATCCACCGTTTGTACCCTCTGGGCTTAAAGTGGTAAACTTCGTTCCTATCCACATAGTAAAACCTCTTTGCCCCATCAAGAAAAGGGCTCCTCCAACCATTATGGAGAGCTGAGTTCCTGAAAATTGGTTGAGAAAACTCAGAAACTCTTGACTTGGGCCTGAAAGAAGAAGTGTATAGACTGTTTCCTGAAATCGATTCTTGAATGGAATTTCTGTGTGCAGCAATCTTTGAACCGTAGCAACGGAAAGCATCAGAAATGAATCTTGATGATCTTCTGTACCATCCCATGATGTTAATCAATCAAAGAATATATATATATGGATGAACTACAGCTAAAGATGATCAAGAAAACATTTTTCTCCGATGGGAAGATCAAAGAAACAGTGCAAAAATAGATGAAAAAACCAGAAAAGAAACAAAGATGAAATACCAAAAAAGGAAAGAAAGAATAGGAAAGGGAATGGGATGTGGGGGCTACAGCCAAGTTCCAACAGGTTTGGGCATTGGGATCTCTGGAGAGTCGGAGGCGTGTCTGGAAGCAGCCTGAAAGTTGCATCACTAGCACTCCCACCACGGAGAGTTTGGATTTACCACTTTTTTCGTAGCCTTTGTCATTAATTTTTGAATATTTAAATTTACTTTCTATTTTATTTTTTTCTATAAAAATATTTAATTAAATTAATAATTCTAATATATTTTAATAATTTTATAATTATATATTTCTTTTAGTTACACACTGCTTTATATTTTTCTCCCATCTTACTTCTTTATATTTATTATAATTTACATTTATAATTTATTTTTTTATAATTTTTTTTAATTATCTCACCTTAAGATTCTTTGTATGTGCTCATAAAAACCCCATGCGAAGATAACTTGCATCACACAAAAGCAAGGCTTTTGGCCGTAATGTTTATATTTCAATTTTTAAAACGTACGTAAAAACTTATTATGCAAGATTATGACTTTTTTCCACCTCACTATTTTAATGTACTTAATAAATTTATAATAAATAAAAATATAAATAACTATGAGCTTACAGTAGATTTAATATAATTTTAAGTAATTATCATTATTTGAAAAAATATAAATATTCTTTTATATTTGATGAAATTAGGTAACTCTTGTATGAAAGTTTTGAATTGTCAATTTTGCCCTTTTACTTTTTTTTCTAAAATAATTATTAAAAAAATGAATAAGCTGTATAATTTTTTCTGAAAATTTATAAAAAAAAATTATCACTTAATCTATAAAAAAAATTCATAAAATTTTAAAAAATAAATAAAATTATAATTTTTAATCCAAGTGGCATTTCAATTCACCACATAAAATAAATGAAAACCTAACAAAGACTAACAAACTAGGCTAATTTTCAGACGGCGGTCAAAATTAGGAGAATATTAACATTTCTTTAAAACAATGAGACATATTTTGTAATTATAATAAGCTTCGGGGGAGCTTGTTGTAATTTATCCTAAATCACATAAAATATTGTAAAATAAGATTAACAAATAGATGTAAGAAAAAGGAAGAAAAATACATTTACACATTTATTTAGAATTCTTCACCTCACATAAATTTGTTCCCAATACAACATACTCCTAAGAGAGATTTCTCTTGATTCGTTTGTTGCAGCTGTGGAACAAGAAATTAAAAGCCTTTGACACACTTTTAAATCCGACCCCAAGTGTCAAAATTGATCAGTTCGACCAGTTTTCCTATTGGTTCAATATGTTAGTGGTAGTAGTTTTGCTATTAGTACAAAATTTTAAGGAGAAAAATGATATCTTCCGCGCATTACCAACAAGCCACAAATTCCTGTAAAGAACTTCGTCTTCAATTAGATTGCAACGATACAATTGAAGAGTTAAATCTCTCTACATTTTCATTTTTCCCAACACGAGGAGAGTTTTTAAATCTCTCCAATAATTAATGATATACTAATTATAGAGTCGTCATAAACCAAAAAGGGGAATGCAAATGGAAAATAATAATAATAATGGGAAACCTATATTCCTAAGGGGAATACAAAATCAAAATAAAAACAAACACTTCCGTCACCAAAATTTATATGCCCCTTGGGCATGCTGCTATGCAGTATCTGTCAAGTGGTTGGAGTTCTTCAAAAGTTAGCTTCACCATTTGCGGTTGTTATTGCCGCGACCTCTTCCTCCACCAGGACCTTTAAAGAATCCACCTCTCCCTCCTCCTCTTCCTCCAGAAAACCTCCTGTCCGAGAAGCCACCACGCCCACCACCACCACCTCCACCTCCAAATCTCCCTCTTGACTGCTCTCTTTCTTGCAAGCGTGGCAATGATTTTACAACTTCTAAGCTTACCCCGGCTGCATTTTCCTGGCCTGCAGACCAAAAATACAGTAAAGATTCATACTTATCTCAGACTTTGTTTTTCAAGATTACTTATGAAGATGTGCAGCAATCACAGAGCTAAGTCCCATGCCAATACTATGCAGGATGAAAACGCAAAACAAAATATTGACATGAACTCACCTGCAAGGAAAGTGTCCAGATCTTGAGCAGCCACATCAAAAACAGCGCCCTTCCCATCAGCTGTTAAAGCAAGACCCTTAATTGACTCAACTTTATCTTCAGGTAAAAACCTCCGCAGAACTCCATAAGCAAAGCTGGCAAGTAATCATATTAAGAGACAAAATAAAAAAAGAAAAGGGAGAGAACAATGCAATAGACATAAACAGAGAAACTTCTCAAGAATATCATCATATACCGAAACTTCTCAAGAATATCATCATATACCTCTCATAGTGACCATATGAATAGTCTGTATTATTGTTCATCAAAAGCATGCATACAATGTATGAATGTACAGCCCTCTTAAATTGAAATGTACAACTTAAAGTACTGAAAACTTCATAATGCATCTTGTACAACTTCAAATAGGAAACTACTTCATAATGCAACTAATGTTCCAGAAAAACCTATAGACCAATCCCATTACTAATAGGTTTTTGTCCTGTCCAACAGTGCATGTTGAGGATGAAGGTGGGTATATCATACATTTTTCGTAGATATTTTTCATATTTCATGAGCAAAAACATTTCAACTCATGTCCAAGCAAATACAGAATATGGATATATATAAAATAACCAGGCACTCACGATGGCGAGAAAATAGGCTTTCCACACTCCAGGAGCACCGTAACATAATTCTCCATTGAAGTCAGAAGTGATCGACTCTTGATCTCAGTGTATCCCTGCAAAGCATTGAGACAAACCATGGGTCAACTCCCATGTCAAACAGTGTTTCCAACCAAAACCAACATGCAAAAACTTACAGCAGCCTTTGCCAGTGCCTTTGCAAGCAGGTCTGCTGGGGACAACTCAGACGAGTCCAGTAGTTCTTGTGCAGCAGCCTTGAATACCGGAATGACACTGCAAGTTTCAGAGTGACTATGAATATATTGTGTTACACGAGCGACAGCATTTAGCATAAATAAGAATAGAATTTATACCTATCAGAGATCTCATTAATTTTTCCTGCAGCTTCAGCGCCAGCAGCTTTTGCTATATCAGCTGGCTGTGGAGCAGATATATGTTCAAACTTCACACCAGATTCTCTTTCTATCTTAGAGAAATTTGACTTCCTTGGATCATAAAGCATGACCGCAACACCAGATTTCCCTGACAGAAGCAGCAAACGGCTCATTCATCAATGAACTCAAGCAATATTTTACTTCAAATCCAAAGAATCTCAACACCAGCAACCTACCAGCTCTCCCTGTTCTTTCCAGACCGATGGATGTATGCCTCTACATCACGAGGCGGCTCACACTGAGGACAACAAACATTTTCATTAAACATGTCATGGTAAGCAAAACATACGGAAAAAAGGATAAGGATAGTCATTGATATAACAGACCTGAATTATTAACTGGACATCATCAATATCCAATCCTCGCGCTGCTACATTTGTAGCAACAAGTGTTGAAAATTTGCCAGATCTGAATCCAGAGAGCGTGACCTGAAAGCATCAGGTTTAGGGTTTTAAGATATTCGCTCAACTTTAGTTAAGGTCAACTTAGACATAATTCAGCAATGGATCTAAGAATGTCATTGAATCAGAGTTCCATGCAAGCAACAGATTATAGAAAAGAGGTGCGACCATCCAACAGCATGAAATGATGATCTTATGCACATGGCTCTTGGTAGCATTGACTCATAACAGCAGACAGTTTTTTTTTTTTGGGGGGGTGGGGTGGGGGGGGGGTTGTTTACTCTTCCATGAAGAGAAATGACAAAATAATGAGCGCGTGAGTGAAATTAAAAGAATCTTACCTCACGTGTAGCCTGTTGTATGTCCCCATGCAACGCACGTGCTCCAGGAAGTACTCCAGCAAGTGTAGAAGCAGAATCCTTTGTTTCCGTGAAAATAATAGTGCGGCCTCCACTGGATTGATATCCATGGAAACAAGCGAGTGAACAACAGCACGACAAGGCAAGACACAGAAGAGATTTCCAAGTGACAAAGTAAAATATTTGAAAAATTATTCATTTAATTGCAGGATTAGAGGTAAACGAACCTACTGTAGCAGCGAATGATATCAGGAATAAGCTGGGTTCTGGCAGAAACAGAACAGGGAAGAACAATATGCCTGACGTTGTGCTAGCTTTCATTTTCTCATTACCAACAAGATCAGCTGTTTTTTTATCTGGTTTTAAGAACTTACCAGATATCTGGCATTTAAAACAAAGTTTTATTCAGATGATGAAAGGAAAAAAATACAAAGGGTTGACCTGCATTCAGGAGTAGAAAAGTAAAAGATACTTTGGGTAAAGCAAAACCATACATGCTTAACCCAGTCTGGCAAAGTGGCACTGAAAAGAAGAGTCTGAACTTTGCTAGCATCCTCTACCTTGCCTTCAGAATCAATGATGGAAAAATTTATTAAAACCAGCTAATAAGCATTTGACACTAAGGTTTATCAAAGACAAACAAGGAACCATGAGGTCACACCCCAGGATATCATTCAGCTTGCAAAGATAGATGAATGCAAACAGTATCAGTAAACAGAAACATGAAGAAATAGCACCAACAAACTCATTAAAGCCTCATTGATATACATACCCAGAATAAGTTCAACATCTTCAACAAAACCCATCCTCAACATTTCATCGGCTTCATCAAGTACTCGGAACTTTAGTGATCTGAAGTCAAGGTTACCCCTCAATGTGATCCTGCACAATTAATTCCACAAACTCCAACGTAAGCATATGTTGTGCGCTTAAACATCAAAAGCATAAGGTCAAAGTTCAAAAGAGAAACCAGACCTTAATGCGACCAGGAGTGCCAACTACTATATCAACGCCTCTTTTCAACTGAATCTGTTGTGGCTGATAAGGAGAACCCCCATACAGGCAACACGAATTTAACCCCAACGCTCCACCATAGACTTCAAAGTCAGCAAAAACCTATGACAATATGAGCAAAGAAACATGGGAAAGAACAGAAATAAGACAAAGAGAAGTGGGAGGAAACAAATACATGAATGGTTTTAAGAAACCCAAAAGAAGGAATTCACATGCAATTGTACTTCGAACAAAAATATATACCTGCGTGGCCAATTCCCTAGTGGGTAAAAGCACAAGAACACTGGGTGCCCTTCCATATCCAGTCTTGCGCGATGCTTTTGCGGGCCCATTTGTCAATGATTCCAATATAGGTAACACAAAAGCCAATGTTTTACCCTGTCAGAAATTCAAAACAGAGAAGTACAGAAGTCACTCAACGTAGCTGAACACTGAAAGAGAGAAAAGGATGCCCCATTATCAAAGGAACTTCTAGATAACCAATGATAACTAACATGTTTTGTACTAAAAATCTTATGGAGTAAAACGGCTAATAGAACTTGGCATCTGTGCAACGTCCACACCATTCAGCCAGTTTTCACCATGATGAAATGTTTCAGATCAAACACTAACGACCAAGATCATAGATTTACCCAATTCCTAACAAACTATATTTCTGCAATATAAATAAACTCTCGACTGCCAATCCACAAAGTACAATCACACAAACAACAAGCATAAGCAACTGAACTATAACCTCTCAACTCCAACAACTCATGAAAACCCTAATTGGAATTTTTGACGCAACCAACAAATTTATGAAAAGTATAACATATTACACATTAATATAACCACTGACTGAAGTATAAAACAGGTAAGAAAATCCAACTAACAGAAAAACCCTAACCTGACCGGTGCGCGCCCTCCCAACCAAATCTGAACCATCAAGAATCATATCAAAAGTCATTGCCTGAATCGGGAACAGGGATTCAATCCCTTGGACTTTAAGGCCTCCCTCAACGGCACCGAAATACGGAAATTCGACAAAGCATTTGGATTCTCTTCTTTCTCTTCCTCTTCTTCCTCCTCAAACTTCATCTTCTTTTTCTTCTTACCCATACTGTTCATGGGCTCCCCCAACTCGGAGCTGGTCTCACTTCTCTCATCCTCGTTATCATCGCCGTTAATTTCCAACGCCTTTCGCTTCTTCTCTTTCCTCTTTTTGAGGGGGGTATTGGAATTAGAATCGTCGGGGTCAGGCTCCGAGGTGAGCTTAGTCTTTTTGCTGGACTTCTCTCTTCTTGATCTTTTTCTCAACGGAGTTAGCGTCCACCGCCATCTCCACAGATTCAGCTTTCTTCATACCCTTCTTCTTCTCCGAGGATTGAGATTCAGCTACAACAACCGACGGCATGTCAATCTACAGATGTATAATAACACCCACTTCCGTGTCTATAGATCACGCGTATGTTACACTCGTATAGGATGCGGGGGAAGAGGGGTTGGATTTCCTCTTCTGCTGCCTAAGAAAGTTATGGCAGCTATACGCAGGGAACAGCAGAGAAGAAAGAGGAAGAGAAAGGGTTTAGGGTTTCCAATTTTATAGGCAATGGTGGCGGAGGGATCTAGAGCCGTTGGATGAAAAGCGTGTCCGATCTCTAACTGGTGACCGTTGGATTCTTATAATGGTGGCTGGCTCTAGTCTTATTCTGCGGTGCGGAGTTTTCCCTATGTTAACGGGAGTATTCGAATTGGGCCGGAGATTGGTCGGATCTATCAAAACTGGGCCTGAGTTTATATTGAAGAGACATTGGCCCATTAACATGAGATTGTTATTTATATTAACTGTGGTGTCAAATCAGTATATTTTTATTAAAATCATGTATAAATAAATAATTTTTATTTTAATTACTATTTCAAATGAAACTGATGTCTTTTTGGAAATTTTAATCTAAATATGCGAAATGTCTGGAGTTGTTTTTGTGTAAACTCTTTGCTTATTTAAAACTAGCCTTTGTGGCATGTCGTTCCTATGTGCATATAATAAATAATTTTTCACACTTTGAAATATATTAATAGAGTAAAATATATAAATCAATATATAAAATTTAAATAAATAAATAAATAAATAATCAATTAAAATAAAATTTAATAGCTTGAATAAGTTAGTTATATTATTAGCTCAATAGCGTTTTTTTTTATATATATAGTTTAGATATAGATACAAATAGATAGAGTAGATAATTAAAAAGACTAAATTTGGCATTTCAAAAAAATAGTGCGACAGTGTCACGTAATTTCCATTTATGAGTGGATAAGGGGTTTCGATAAAAATTTCAGTTTTTATAAATTCGAAAAAATGTATTGAAGATGCATGGGTATTTGATATTAATATTTAGATTTAATTAGAATTTATTGAAAAAAAATACAAATATATGTGTATTGTTTTTTTAATGTGAAAATATTATTGTAAATGTTGAATCATGCATAGATATTGATAAAAAAAAAAATTTGAAAAAATTGACTCCAAATGTAAAATCATGCCTAGATAATTATCTTATGTGCATAAACAATATAAAAGAGAGGAAGCAATGAAATTTGCACCAGTAGTTATATATATTTTTTAATAAAAGTGATAATTACACAATAAAATCAATACCACAATAAATTAAAAAGTAAATCAACACAATCAATTTAAAACAAAGTTCAATAACCCCGGCTCAATTAGACTAAAATTAACAACATCAAACTTATTATTAAAACTCGAGCTTAAAATAAATTTGTCCAAAAACTTATAGGGGCAAATACGTACAAATAATATGGGGAAAAATGCAATTTACCCCCTGTGTCATGAGAAAAAGCAATATACCCCCTGTGAAAAAAAAAGAGCAATTTACCCCCCTGTATCTTTAGAAATAGAGCAAATTAACCCCTCAGTCCAGCGGTGCATCACACGGCCCGGAATGCATCTGGGTAATTTTTCCATTAAAAATATTATTTTATTATATATATTTTAATTAAATATATTAATATATATATTTTTATATAATATATTAATATATAAAAAATTATATATATATATATATATAGAAATTCCTTCTCTCCTCACCTAACCGGACCCGCCGCCCTGCCACCACCGCCACCGCCACCGCCGCCGCCACCGCCCCCAAGCCACATCTTCCTCCTCTCGCACCGCCGCCGACCCAACCACCTCCCCTAGCGCTGCCGCCTCCCCTTCCTCCTCCCCATCGCAACCTTTCCTCTTCCTCACGCTTCGACCGCCGCCGCAACTCTTCCTCCCATCGCCGCACCTCGTCCCCCCCCCCCCCCCGCCCCAGATCTGCCATCCCTCCGCCTCATCATCTTCCTCCTCTTCCCCCTCCGCCTCGGCTCCGCTCATCATCTTCCTCTCCTTCCCTCGCCTCCTCTCCTCTTCTCTCTCCTCCCCTCCCTCTTTCGCCTCATTCTCCTTCCGCTCAGATCGCCCTCCCTTGGTCCGCCGTCTCCTCCTCCGTCCCTCCGCCGGCTTCCTCTTCCTCCTCCCTCCCCCTCCCGCCGGTAATCTCTCTCTCTACAAATATATATATATATATATATATATATTTATGTAAATAGGTTTATTATAAAAATAGTAATTTATATTCAAATTAATTATAATAATATTTTATTTTTATTTTTATTTTATTTTTATTTAAACCATTGATTTAAAATAGATAGAATCTACACCGTTGATTTGTTAGCTAATTTTGGACCATAGATTGATCAGATCCAACGGTTATCAAATAAGAATATAAATATTATTTTAAATTTTAAATTAAAAAAAATAAAAAAAAAAATAAAAAAGGCGCGTGTTATGTACGAAACGCGTCGGGGGGTAATTTGCTTTGTTTTTAAATACATAGGGGGGTAAATTGCTGGTTTTTTTTTCACAGGGGGTAAATTGCTCTTTTCCCATAACACAGGGGGGTAAATTGCATTTATCCCAAATAATATGTGAACCATTTCGAAAACTTATTTGATATTTGAACCTTTCAATTACATTGGTTTTGCATTAACACATGAAAGTGGCAAAAACAAATTCAATATCTCTATCATCGTATTCAACATTATTATTTCTTACAACAACATCAAAATTGTAATTGTCCATAATTCGTTATTTTCAATTGAAAATCAGATTGCTGCTATATATTTAAATACGTGGTCTGAATTTATCAAAATTTTAATAATAGTATTTGGACTGAACACTTTGATAGCAATATATTGGTAGGTGAAAAATTTGGGCGACCCATGGTCATATTGCAAATTTCACATCTATGTGAATTGAGTGAAGGTTATTTTTTGAATGATTACATATATATATATATATATTATTTGGTTCCATCCCCACCCTCTTTTTATTGTATAATTGAAAATGCTAACGTATTTGTTTGTTTTTGTCTTTAAGTAGTTAGGTCGTAATCAAATATTTAGCAGTTAATTGGGATGATATCAAAGTTCTATTATGATAGTTACACACGTATAAACATGCATAAAATACATGATAAACCATAGCACACGTTCCTCGTACTTCAGTTTTTTTTTTACGGGACATCTACATATTAAAATATTAAAAGATATAATTAAAAAAATATTAGAAAAATAATAATCTGCATAGCGTAAGACGAGGCTCATCTAAAAAAGGCAAGAGAATAGGACCCAATGTGGAGGCGCCACGTTTGTTTACAGAAGATTTGAACCCACGAGATCCAACTCTCAAATCTCAATTTCCTCTCACGCACTTCATTTATTACTCTTTGATCATCCCGCGCAACGAGAAATTACGATTGATACCCTACCCAAGCTCCTATTTTCTCTGCAATTTCTAAATTCTGGAGTCTGGACAATGGGGTGGATTCCGGCTACAGGGAAGGATTGCGGAGTCTTGATTTTTATATGTTTAATCATTAATTTGTGCCTCGATGTTACTCATTCGGCGAGATCCAAGCAGGATATTAGGGAAAGATTTTACGGGAATTTAATTATTCTTCTGCGGCGGGAGATGGTGACGGGAGTATTGCGAAGATGTTTGATCGCGTGCTGGAGAAGGAGTTTTCCGAGAATGATGCGCCTGAAGGTTTATTTGTTTGTTTGTTTGTTTTTTTGTTTTTTTTATTTATTTTGCAATGATGTTTCGCATTTTTGTTAAACCTTTTGATTTTGTTGAGGTGGGAAAGGAACTGTTGTAATGTTGCCTTGTTTTGATTTTCATTGTCCCAAAGGTGCTGGTGAAAGCAGCTTCAACAGCACTGTAGCTGATAAACAGGTAGATTTATGTTTTCTTTGAGATGCACTAAGGCGGATATACTTTTTACTGATTTAGTTTAAAACATCGAGCTATATGGAGTCCTAATTACACAAAGCTAATTTTCATGTGACGTTACTTGTTAAAATTTTGAAGTAATACAAGTTGTTCCAATGTATGTTAATTTGTGTGGCGATCTGCAAAGCTTACCTGATGTCGAAGTTCTATTTATGTATATTGTTTGTGTATTTCCACGTCTGACGTCTGGAAAGTTGTAGTACTACTTCTCGTTCTTGTAGTTGGGAGTACTACAACAGTATTTTAAAGGTCATTAACTTCTTATCGAATTCCTGAGGGCTTGGTATTTTCATCATTTGGTTTCATCTGTCATGGTATTGATCTCCTTTACATTCCTAACAATAAAACCATGGTGATTTTTTTGAAATCCTGTGCTTCAATGGATGATTAGCTATTATAGTTATTATTTTTTTTATATCTGATTGAAGTTGGATTTGTTCAGCTTTTGGTTTGGCCCATAATGTTACACTGTTGGGTTTTCTGGTCTATATTATTTTGCTTTTTTCTAAAATAAGATTCTTTTGTATTCGACAGGCAGAGTTGGAGACTGTTGCTAAAATCACCCATGAAAAGACAAAGATGAATGACACACAAGAGGCTAAGTAAGAAACTGACATTGAGTTTCCATCTCCAGTCAATAATATATCTTCTTCTAGTTAACTCAGAATGTGGCTGTATCATTTCAATTTTAACTCTGTGCATTCATTTGCCAGTGGTACCAAACCATTCCAATTTCAAGATGTTTTCTCCCTGGAGAAAGAAGATTCTGATGACATGACAACTCTCATAGATAAAAAGGTGAAACTTCTTCTTTTTGTTTTGAAATGTCACAGATTTTAGTGTCGATTCTTCTCTCAAAGGAAACTTTCCTGACCCATTGTGCATAACTGCAGGATAATGTGTTTGTGATGTCGAATAAGAAATCAAAATATCCAGTACTTCAAGTAGATTTTAGGTAAATATTCATCCTCTATGTCTTTTTAATGGCGTAAATTCACACATGCATGCATATATATGTAGAGGATTATCAGTTTTTAGCATCCTGTATACCATTCTTATAAAATACACATGAAGTGAGATTTTTAAGATTTTGACATGTCACTCTAAAAATGCTGAACTACTGTAGGTTGATTTCAGACTTGGTGGTTGTGATAGTCTCTGCTGCCATTGGTGGAATTATCTTTTCCTGTTTGGGACAACCGGTCTGTGCTTTTGCTGGTCGTTACTTGCTCTTGTTTTTCTTTGTACATTTTGGCTGCTTTCATATTTATTAAGCTGCATCTCAAAGAATTGAATTAATCATCTATTGTCCATTATTATAGGTCATTGTTGGCTATCTTCTGGCAGGATCGATTATTGGACCTGGTGGTTTAAAATTTATTAGTGAGATGGTACAGGTATGTGGACCTCCAAATATCGAGGTGTTTATGCTCTAATGCAGCATATTAATTTTGCAAGGTCAGTGTAGTGCTCTATGTTTTCAATGTTTACATGCTAGAGACTTTGAACTCAGAAGAAATGAGGACTTGATCTTTCGCAGCTTTCGTCATTATCTAAGAGACCAACAGCTTCACCATGAACCTTGGACGTTTTCGGTAAATATAAAATGTCGAGTGTCTTAAATGAATCTAAGAGTTCATGGCAAAAATAATGCACTATACAATACTTTGGCAACGTCCTGCTAGAAAATTTTCTCACAAGTAGGGGCGCCTTTTTAATTCAGAAAATCATAGGATTTTTCTGCCAATCTTATTCTTTGTTAGTTTTTCAGTTTCCTTTTTACCAATTGCATCAGCTCTTTATTTGCTTGCAACTGTAACATTCTTTGTTGTCAAACTTGTTAAATATGCCCTTGATTACCTCAGAAACTGATGAAAATTGCGATGCTGAATTTTCGGCCAAATCTTACAATATATCCAAGTGACATTTAGGTAAACTGGATTAGATGAAATTGCATCTGTTTTGCACACTTTGAAGTGAATTTTAGCGCATAAATTTAAGTTTTGCACTATGTGCTTTTACTTCAGTGGGCAAGAAGGTCAACAGAGAACTGTGATCAAGGCATTTAGAATTTTATGGGAATTAGTTATCCTGACTGCGCCTTTCCATGACTTGTTCTTATTAAGCTTGGCTTTTTGGAAGTAGAGGATATATGATTGTGTGGAGATACTGATGGATGCAAAAAGTTACTAAGGAGATCAGCATTTGGTTCTTCGCAGCTTACGCCACCTACTTGACTGTTAAGGCATAAGGCTGTGTCAATGTCCATATTTGTCAGATGTGCTTAATACCTGGAAAGATTCGTTTATTTGGTACTCTTTTTGTTAGAAGACAACTCGTTCTCAATCCTCAACCTATGTCGCATAGAGTTGGAGAGAGGGTGGGTGTGGAAGATAGGGCGGATGAGTGAACCATCAAAGTTTCAACATATTAGTGTGCATTAAAAATAATAAAAATAAAACATGTACTGTAATATCTTTTAAATAAACAATTTTGTATTATTTGGCATAAATAATGCAAGTTGAAAGTTATCAAAAAACATTTTTCACATTGGCTTGGAAAATGGTTCAATAAAATGATTCTTTTGTAGTGAGCCTCAATTCTTATTTTTTTAGTTTGATGAGTGCAAAAGATTAAGACTAAGAAAATTCTTAATGATCATACTCGTGGTATATGTTACAACTTTTGGTTCCAATTCTGTATCTTTTTCCTTTCTTCTCTTTTGCCAAACTTCAGGGTTTGAGTCATTCACCAACAAATTCCTTCTCTAAGTACAACCTTCATCACTATTTAGGCAATTGTTTTGCTCCAGCATCAGCAACAACAGAATTCTGCTTAGTATGTTCATTAAACGAGAGCAACATTTGAAACCTTTTCATTTCTTGAAGCTCGGTTTATCAATTATTAAAGTGTGATATCAGAATTTTATAGCACCATAAAGAAAATCTCACTCTTAGTCACCAGAGTGAGGGCAGAGCGCGAAATGCTATTCCTTGATGGAGATTATGTGATCTAGTCCCCAGCACCTTCATATCATTTACAATATAACTTGCTTGATCTCATGTAAGGAAGATCTTTGATTGTCATACTAATTGAATTTTATGCCATTGCTTACTTATTTTGGCACTCCTGCTTCAAAATATAATAATGTTTTGTTCATACGGGATGTCCATACACTTTTCAGGTAGAGACTGTTGCTCAGTTTGGTGTTGTCTTTCTTCTATTTGCCTTGGGTCTGGAGTTCTCTTTGTCAAAGGTGCCATTGTTTGTCCCATTTTTGACAGCTGTCCCTTTGTACCTTCTTTGTCTGGATGTTCTAAAATGTATAACTGCTGCAGCTTAAAGTTGTGGGTCCTGTTGCTGTTCTTGGCGGTCTGCTTCAGATAGTCATCCTTATTTTCTTGTCTGGCATAACTGCAGTGGTATAGTTCTAATCTGTTGCTTGTCTTTCTTATGGACACTTGTCAGGCATTTTATGCTAATTTCATGATCCTATTGTGACAGTTATGTGGAGCAAAGTTGTCAGAGGGTGTATTTGTTGGTTGTTTTATGTCAATGTCGTCGACAGCAGTGGTAACTATTCTATTATCTCCTCTCAAACATATTTTAATGAATCAGCATATGGTGAAACAAATTATGTACACATTTTAACCTAACCTGCTTTCCTCGACTGCCTTCAGACATGGGAGTTGTCAGGAATTGTCCTCGTGTTAGTCTTAAATTTTGGTCTAATTCTCTTCAGGTAGTTAAGTTTCTGGTTGAGCGGAATAGTAATAATGCCCTTCATGGTCAAGTGACAATTGGGACACTTATTTTCCAGGTGTGTTCAATTTTTGGTTAATTAGTTCGCTGAAACAATTCAGCTTATCTTATCTTTACTTTCATGAGGTGGATATCATTCTTCTCTGTTTGGATTAATCTTCCAGGACTGCGCTGTGGGCTTGTTATTTGCTTTACTCCCTGTTCTGGGAGGTAACAGTGGTATCCTGCGAGGAATGCTCTCCATGGGAAAATTGTAAGTCCGGGTCAATGCAGTTTCATTAGTCTTTTGTATTAATTCTTCTCATTGAACCTGTTTTCTCTGTTGATTTCAGGCTACTCACTCTGTCCATATATCTCAGTGTCGCTTCTGTATTGACTTGGTTGTTTGTCCCCCGCTTTTGAAGTTGATGATGCAACTATCAAGCCAAGTTAGTAAAATTATACAAGTTATTTGTATATTTGTGCTAATTTTTGGAGGAAACATAATTTAAGTCCTATTTGCACAAAAATACCACTTACAAACATCTTTCAAAGCTTTTTCTAGTCATTCTTCCAGAAAGCATATATATAAGTATGCCCGAGATACTACTGCAAAAAGATCAGAAGTGATAGCACTGCTCCTAACTTGATGTCTGCATGCAGTCAAGACCTAAAGTTGGTCTACAACTTTGGAGTCTGTGATTGATGAAACCCTCTATAAACAATTTTTGTTTTGGCACATTGGTTATCACTAGGGGTTGGCATTCGGATCGGGTAATTCGGGTCCTGACCCAATCCGATGGGGTTCGGGTAATTTTTCGGATTTTTTTGTTTAAAAATCACCGGATACCCGACTTCTAAAAGTCGGGTAGGGTTTCGGGTAGGAGAGTCCTACCCGATTGGGTACCCGATATTAAAAAAAAATCCCTTTCCTTTAAATCTTTCTTCTTTTTAACAAAATATCCTTTTCAAATATTATTTTACTTTTCTCGTATTTTTGCGATTTATATTTTTACAAACCCTAAAATATTACAAAAAGAAAGAGAAAGAAATTTAATAAACCCAAATATTGGTATTTAATGTTTAATTTTCTTCTTATATGCTTAGTTTATAATGGTTAATTTAATATCTATTGTTTAATAAAATTTATTGAAATTAAAATTTTTATTTTTTGCTTCTTTTTAATATACTAAAAGATTAAGAAAATATATTAAAGTATCTTAATTAAAATAAAATAAAATAAAATCGGGTACCCACAAACTTTGGGCCGGGATCGGATTCGGGTACCCGACCCAAATTACCCGAATCCGAAATACCCGACCCAACGCCCACCCCTAATTATCACTGATCATCAACTATTTATGTGTACTACTGTGAAAGAGAAGGTTTATCATGTGAATTTGGGGAAGCTATTAACTGTTCCAAATTGTTGATTTTGGGTCAGCTAGTTAAAGTTCTGGGGTTTGTGGTTGATGTTTGCAAGAAAATAAAATAGCCTACAAACTTTTCTGTGGAACATGTATTTTTCTTGCATTATGTAGATGTAACTTGTTGATTGTGAATTTGACCTTTAAAACAGTCTTTCTCTTACTAATGGAATTTGTTTGTGTGATTTTTAGACAAATGAACTCTACCAGCTGGCTGCTGTGGCCTTCTGCCTGATGTCTGCATGGGTAAGGACTGTGAACAACATAGTGCTTATACATTATGGTCTTGTTTCTAATCTTTTCCATTTATTGTTTCACATGGTCAACCTCATGCATATGCATCTTATCTGTCGGGCTATTTATGACTGTAACATCAAAATGTATGTAAAAAATGATGATAACAGAACTAATATAAGGAAGTGAGGCTGAATAAGATGATAATTGTATCATAAATCAGCTTATGAAGTATTAATGCATCATGTCGTGGATGATTTCCTTTTCGGGGGTTTCTAGCGTACCTTGTTATGCAGAACTGGGATTACATTAGAGAAATGCATATTAATAGATGACATGAAAGTGCTGCTTCTACAAATCTGAAATTCGGACGTGCAGTCTGCTTTGAAGCGGAACATGTTGAGGGAGACTATTAGACAGTTGTGAAGATATCTGTTCATGAGTATAGAGAGGATGCCTTGCTTTATGTTTAAAGGTGGCTTGAGGGTTTGTTGAGGCAAGCATCAAGAGCCAATTTGGGGTGTGGAGTTATTTTTGTATGATTTATGGCTTTTTCCTTTGGACAAGATACTGCAGCAGCCTGCAAGGGTGAAGCTTATTGTGTGGTACTGTTTCTAATGGTGAAGTTGTCACCCCTGACAAAGGAGACAGTCTGATCTGCCGCATAGCTTGAATGCTTAGCTGACAGCATGTCTGCACTCTTATGATTTTTCTAGTTTCTTGTATGAAAAGCAAATTTTGGGTGTCTTCTGGGTCAAACAGAGATACTCGTTTGCATGTATCTGGTAGTTTTCTCATAAAACCTTGCGTGTCCTACGCGGAAATATCGTAAAACATATAAAAATAGATGATATGTGGGGTGCATTCTTTCATGCTTTCTCTGAACCATAGCTCTTTTAGATGTTGGGGCACTAATATGTGCATGAAATGTTTCTTAGTAATGCTATGTTTTATCATTTTCCAGTGCAGCGATAAACTGGGTCTTAGTCTTGAGTTGGGATCATTTGTGGCTGGGTCATGATATCAACCACTGAATTTGCTCAGCATACCTTAGATCAGGTATTATCCGAAAACTATATAATTTTATATGATCTCTTGCTTCCATCTTTGACTTAATTACAGCCCTCAGAAGAGACTTTTCTGTCCTATTTCTATCTTCAGAAACTTCAGAAGTTGTCTTTCCCTACCACTGAGAAATTCTTTTCAGCCATCCTATAGGCTCCTTTTATGTATACTAAAGTTGCCAGTTTGCGCATGTTAGAATTTCAGGATTTTGTGATATCTTCTCTTATTTGTGCATATCTTTAGTTATCTAAATAGGTGTCTTTGATTGTTATCTATTTAGTTGTAGTTATCTTAGTGGTGAATAATCAATAATAGACACACAACATTCTCCTTTCTTATCTTACTTTCTACAACGCTTATAGATAAAGGATTGCTTTGCATGATTCACTGCTGGTTAAAGTAATGGTGTTTTATTTCCCTAGTTCTGGCAGGTGCATTAGTGAATTTTTAGATGGTACTGATGATAAAAGGTTCTTATGATAGCTAATTTAATTTGCATCAGTCATAAGTCTTGTAGCTTCTCTACCTGCATTCTGATGGAGTATGTTCTGAAGCTCTGCCAAGCTCACATCATCGCACATGCTTTTCTCACAGTTCTAGTTTCCTGGCTTTCCCCTTTTCTGTTTTTGAAGAAATGCAACTTTTACAAGAGTGTGTAATGATAGTTCGACTCGACAGTTTGAGCTCACTGTGAAAAATGTACTTGCTAATGTTCTTAGCTTTTTCAGTGGCCATAATTATTCTGGGGTTTGGATATGTATTACCTTATTTTTAATTACATCTTCTTTGCAGGTCGAACCAATCCGTAACTTCTTTGCTGCTCTTTTCCTTGCTAGTATTGGAATGCTCATACATGTGCATTTCCTGTGGACACATGTGGATATATTGCTTGCCTCTGTTATTGTGGTGGTGGTTGTTAAGACTACAGTTGCTGCTGTGATCACAAAAGCCTTTGGCTATTCTCAGGACATCTCTCGTTGTAAGTTTAACCTTTTGTCAGATTTTCTTTATCGATATAAGTGTGTGAATCTACTATTCATGAGGATTGATGTACTTCACAGGTGGGTGTGCTGCTTGCACAAATTGGGGAATTTGCATTTGTTCTCTTAGGCCGTGCTTCAAATATACATCTTATTGAGGTGATTTTCTTAATTTTCAGTCAGATATATTTTCTGCACTATTGATAGATACACTTTCTTGTCAGCATTCCCAATTATGCCTCCTATTTAATACTTATATTCTAAAGTGATGGTGAAAATCGGTTCTACTACATTTTGGGTTCACTCTCTAATGCTTGAAATTCTTTAAATTTTGGCATGCTCAATGAACTTGTTCGGTTGTGCATCTGGAATTTCCTAACTCGTAAATTTTATGTTTAATTTCTTTTCTAAATCATCTCACAAAACATCCTGAAAAAAATTTGTAGGGGAAGATGTATCTTCTTCTTCTTGGAACAACAGCTCTCAGCCTTGTAAGTCTCTCTCTTATGTTTTCCAACTGCCTAAATGAATTCTCATGGTTTCCTTTCTTAATACTCGATCTGAATAATACTACAGGTCACAACTCCTGTTTTATTCAAATTGATACCTGCTTTAATGCACCTGGGCATTTTTATGCGCTGGTTTTCTTCAGAGAATGGAATTAACAATGAGTGGTATTCTATCTTGCACATCACGCAAACACATTGACTCTCGCTCCAGTCTGCTCATTGATAACATTTCTACTATCATGGACTTGTTTTGAACTAGTCGATCCCTCAGTCTATTGTCGTTCCGTATGTTTCTCATGAATCGAATTTGAACTCGAGAAAACATAACATTTCTCTCTTCTCTTTAACCTTGTTTTCAGTCTTAATTTGATTGAGCATGTACACACTGATGAAACAAGATACGAGGTTTCTGTTTATGATATATTCCTTAAAAAATGTCGGTCCATTTCTGCAGGAAAAAATCTCAATCGTGAGAAATGGATAACAGATTTTCTTGGCCATTCTTGTCTAAAGAGATGGATAAAGGAGCACAAAATGTACTATAGTAACATATAGGTATCAAAGTGGAGTTAACATTTTTGTTGCAGAAGCAGAAGCAGCAGCCATCTGGATATGCTTCAGCCATGGAGAGACTAACATAGATTTTTATTGTGTACATATGTATAGCCTTAATATTACAGGACTTGTAAATACTTCACATGCTTAAAGAGCTGTGCAAGTACACATCGATATTCTTTTGCTGTTACTTCTTTCTGTAAGAGCTCAATGACACTTAAATGATCTTCTGTACTCGTATTAGCTTAGTTTTGTGATCTATTGGGAGTTTTTAAATTTCAAACTCCTTTTTCGGGTAATATTGTTTGGTTTGATCAAGAAAGGTTTGTACTCATGGGTTTGGCCCAATTTTTGGAAGGACAAATTTTTAGGATACTTGTATTTTGTATTTTAGAATAACTAACTTTTGATAGCATAAAAGTGCAATTAATGGATTAATCTTCGTTTATGAGTTCTAACGTTGTAAAGATTTTGATTTCTTTTTGGACAATTCAAAGAAATATTCTTTCAACTACAAATTTATGTAAAATTTAACAACTGAGAAAAATGGATTTTAATTTGAAATTTCTATATTAAAATAAAAAGATTTAAACGGGGGCGTGTCGAGTCGGACCCTCAAACCCGGCTCCGAATTATTGCATGAAAATTCGGGCTTAGGATTCGAAGCTTTGCAGCGGGCCGTTTACATTGACCGACGCTCAACAATGAAGCCGATGCCTTCCATTTTGCATAAATAGATAGTAAATACCTACAGAATCTCTCTCTCTCTCTCTCTCTCCCCCACACACACGCACCAGAAGACTAGTTGGAGATACACTTGAGAATGGCGAAGGTGCGATGCCAGAGGATCGGATGCGACGCTATGTTCTCCGAAGACGATAATCCAGACGGTTCCTGCACTTACCACGATGCTGTATGTACTCTCTCTCTCTCTCTCTCTATTGAATTGCAAGTTATGCTACTGTGCATCCAGTTCTGTCTCGCTATCGGCGAAGTATAGGTTATTAGTTGGAAGATCAATTCTACGAAGAGGGCTCAGTTGATAGTATCCGAGTTCCCCGCAGTTACTTTAAGCTAGTTGGATCGAATGGTGGTATATTAGCTCAAACATTATAACGGTTGGTCGGTCTTTTTTAATCTTTGCTACTCTTGTTTTGTTCTTTTTCTTTGCGTCAACAAATTTGGAGGTGTGTCTTCCTTGGATTCATTTCTCGCTACCGAGTAGATTGCTGTTATTATTTTTTTCTTTTCGGTGTTTGCGTGTATGTGTTTTTGGAGGAGTGTTGGCCATGGAAGATTAGAACCATTCGTGGTTTTGGTCTTATTTACCTCTTTGAGTGCATTAGGAGTAGTAGAATTGGAGTTTGGAGTTGTTAAATGATGTTCCGTGGACCAGCAGCATGCTGTTTCCAATAATAAATGCAAGAATAGGATGAGGATTTCAAGGAGAAATTTGGTTGGGAGACGAGAATGGGCATTGGAGATGGAGCTACATCTGGAAAGTAGGCTATGGATAATTTTTGTGCTTCCTGAATGTCTTTTGATCACCATCCCTGGTAGAAGGCTTTGATGAGGATAGATAAAAGATTAGAGAATGCTAGGTAGAAAATGTTGCTTGTGTGGTGGCTAGGACAGTTCTAAGGAAAATATCATGGTTACTTTATTTGATAATTGTGTGAGGAGAAAGTTTGCTGATTCATTTTTCCACATGATTCACTTTTGTGAAATTGACTTCTCAGATTCTGGTTTCTTAAGTTTGACTGGAACAAAAGAATAACTGAATAAGATAACTGTTGAAGCATGGCAGTTTCCATGCTTTTTCAAGACCGATAACCAGAACATCATATCTTCTGATTATGACCTGTTTTTTTTTTTTTTTTTTTCCATTTTTATATGTTCTTCATCACCTACTTCTGCATCCTTCATCAGGGTGTAAGTTTCATGCCCTTTTTCGTTTTTGGTCTCATTTGATGATGTATCCATCAGGCTAATCTACCCATGTCCAAAACTAATAACATAACTATTCCTTTTCCCAGCCAATATTTCACGATGGATGAAAGAATGGAGCTGTTGCAAGAAAAGGAGTCACGATTTCAGTTTGTTTCTGGAAATTCCTGGGTAAGTAGTTCTTTTCTCCACCTTTGTATTCCATTCTTTCCTGTTCCTAGATCATGGGGCGTAACATTTATCCATCTAGATGAAGATTCTGCCCATGTTTTCCGGACCTCAAACTGTAACGATTCAGGTGACACTGTTTTTTGTGGCTGGTCATACTGATGTATCAGTTTTGGTGGTAAGTTGTTTGGGCACTTAGCATTGGGTATTTCTGCAGTTTTAGTTTGAAATGACTAAATGCTAAAGTATTGTTGAGCTTACCACCATAAATATGGCAGAGATTGATACTATCTAATAAGTCACATGTTCATGTCTGCAAACCATCTGGATTCATTTCTGAGAGGGGTTTCCCTGCATTTGAACTTGTTAAGTTCTCATTATGGTTTGTAATCATTTTTGCCTTGAAGGTGTTAAACTATTGAATGTATGTTCAATTGTCTGTGTAGTTTGACTATTGATTTACATATTCTTTTGTTGTGAAAGTGTTAATTTCTTTTGTGTGTAGTTTATCTATTGTCAGCCAGTAAAAGCTTATAAGCATTGGTAGAAATTACAGTACTTCAAAATGCAACTAAAGAACCAGTTCTTCATTCCAGATTGACGAGTATTTCCACTATTTATATGTAGTTTGATCATGGAGTTCCATTCTTCACATGAACAGAATCTGTAACTGGTTTGATTTGTGCATTTTCTATGATTTGTCGATATAAGCTAATCACATTTATACCGTTAGGTGCAAGACAGGAAAACACACAACCGAGAAACCAGTGCTTGCAAAGGCAGCTGCAGCTCCAAAGCTACCGGTTTCGACCCCAACTCCCACAACCAATTTGTCGTCAAAAGATACTTGTTCACGGTGTCGCCAAGGGTTTTTCTGCTCTGACCATGGTATATTTTTCTTGTCCATCCTTTTGATTTCTTTTTGCTAGGGCCTAACTATATGCTGAAGAATTATTTGGCTCATATTATATTCTTAAAATGCATATATAGTTTTGAACTGCCAATCTTTGAAGCCCCACCATGAAAGTGTTGTTTGGTGTTTTTTCTAACTAACCTATAAATAATTTTCCTCACGTATAAATACCTTTCCAGGCTCACAAGCCAGGATTTAAATATGTAATAAAAAATTAATAATAATCAATATGAAACGTAGATATTATGACATCTGAAATAGAAAAATCACTAATATATGATTTTCGATGAGAGAGGTAGTTGTATATGTTTTGTAATTTCTTAGTGCATCAAGGTAAGCTATTGTGCTTGACCACTTAGTACCTTGATACTTCGTAATTGAGATAAAGATTTTTTAAGTGTTGTACTTTTTGTGTATTTATCTTTAAGTCCTTTGTAGGTTTATTTGAATCAAATGGCTATTTTTCTTTAAAGTTTTGTTTATTAATTTTTTGTATGAATTCATCTTATTTTCTTTTTAGGCATGGTCTATACGTACCTTCGATATGATTGATCATAATGGTGCTGTAATAAACTTGAAATTAAAATAAATATCACTAAATTTGCAGCTTTAGTGTTGATGTATTGAAGTGTCGAGAATACAATATGAAATTCTAAGGATTTACGTATATTTTGATTATACCATTGTACGAAACAATTTACCTTTTTTCTTTTTTTTTTTTTTTTTCTCTTTGGAGCTTACATTTAAAAAAAAATAGGATATACTTTTGTTGTGCAAGGCATTGATATCTTACATTAGAATTATGTATTGAAGTACTACTGAGATTGTTGTTTTCTTATGTAGTTATTATGAGATTTCTTTATGTTCAATTTACTTTCTTTATATTTATTATAAACATGTATTCTTGTATTTTTGCATTTTTGAAATTAGATTCATTTTCAAAAAAAAAAAAACACTAAAAATGTCTATTAGTGAGGAATCGAATATCCCACAATGATCTTTTGAGGAATCGGATTTCCCACAATGATCTTTGTGACAAAATTTATTATTATAAATAAATTTAAAAATACTAGGAAGTTCACATGCATTCCACCTGTAGAAGCATATTTTTAAAAGTGAATACATCACTTATTAGTATAAAAAAATATAAAAGTCATAATTTTATTTATTCTATAACATTGAATCATCAGTACACAATTATATTAAAAAAAAATTGATATAATAGTTTTAATTGATGAAAAAACCATTTAATTTATTATTTGTAATTTACTTCTAAATTTAATTGATACTATTAAATAAAAAATATATTCCTTTAAATTGATTTTTGCCTTTCGTATGTACTAATTATTATATTTAATAATTTTGTGTTGGAACAAATTAATACGAGAGTAAACTATATAATATTTATATATATAAGAGATCCAATATTAAAATAAAATTAAGAAAGTCCCGTATTTTTTATTTTTTATAATAAATTCTACTTTAAAATAATTGATCATGTTTTATTTGTAGGTTTTTTTAAATGTATATTTATTAATTTTTTTAACTTTATTTTATGTTTGTGATATTATTTATCTGAAATGTTATATTTTCTCGTTTATTATAATATCCAGATGCCTTTTATTTTTAAATTTATTTTATGTGAAATGATTTTAAATTGATTATTTATTAACTAGTGTTTTAAAAGTTTAATCTAGTTAGGTATATCCATATTATTAGTATTAATTTATTTTGCAATGTCCTATAACTATACTAATAATTTTACTATTAAATGTTAAATTTTGTCAAAATATTATTTATGTTCTTCATTAACTTCTAAATTTGAAATATTATTGCATAAAATATGCTTATTTACAATTTTTAACTTCATCATATTTTTAGTGTGATTTCTTGATCAACTAAGTCATTTAAATTTAATTGATATTATCTATTTCTTATTAAATAATATTTTATGTTTAAAAAACTTAATCTTTCATGTATATATACAGGACTATCTAATATTGAAAAAATAAATAATATGAGATTCACTAGATAATTAGATTTTTATATGCAATTTCAACTTAATAGAAATTAGTGGTTTTAATTTGTCGATATTTTTTATTCTTAATATTTAATTTTTTTTGTTAATCCTAACTAACTTTGCATCGAGGAAGAGCAAAGGATTATGTGTTGGGATATTTGATAGGAGTATATTTTTATTATAATTTCAGTGATATCTTGCTATCTTTTGAGACTGAAATACTCCTAATCAAGTGCTACATTGCAAAATTTGCTTCTAAGAGATTGGTGAAATGAAAAAAGGAAGAAAGAGGCCACAATCAGCATTTTGACAGATTGGAATGACCAGTTAGGCGTGCCCATGCCTAAAAATGTGGGAAAGCAAAAGAAAAAGGAAGGTTTAAAATACGACTTTTGAAATGATTTGTGGTTGATCAGAGATCTATGGCTGATTGAAAACTCTCCTTACTGAAGGAAACTCTTTAGGATAATAATTTCAATTCCTTAGGTCTTTTAGTTTTATTAGGAATCTACCTTTTTTTAGTCCTAATAGGTAGTATAAATAAGTAAAGTAGTTCACAATATGAATATCTTTGATCGTGGATCTTTTGATCTTTGGATCTTGGATTGTCTACGTTTTTATAATACTTTATCTTTATGTGTCCTTCCATGAGCATGTTAGGCTAGATCTTTTATTTCTAATTAAAGATATGGTGAATGCTTGATTCCAATATATTATGAGATCTAATTTGTGTTTTATACTTTAATTCATATGGGCATTTGTGTTGCTCTCTGTGTTTTTATCACAAATAATCTTATTTATGAATGATAGGTACATTTATTCATTATCAAGAATATTTGCCTGTCCAATTGAACTTGCAAATTCGTAATTGTTTGTTTAGTTCAATAACTAGTGGTAACACAACATAGTTTATCATGTCGTAGTGATTGATTATGTTGTGAGCAATGCACAATCTAACTTAAACAAATCTTTCTAGGGATTTATTGGTTAGAATTGGATCTTTTTTTAATGTTGTTGGTAAATTAAATCTTTAGGACGTTCCCAAGGTTTTTATTGATTAGAGAATTAGTCAACAAAAGTTCCTTGACTAATGACAAGGTAAGGAAATGTAAGGCCGTTAGGTCGTAACAATATCTGTAACCAATTTATCTATTATGAATGATTGTCATTTTTTCATCTATGATCAATCGTGAAATTAAGCATGACCCTGTCTTTAACTAGAAATATTTTTTCTCATATTTATTTCTCATCTTTATTTTGTTTTCCAGATTTAGACGTTTAACAAAATTCCCCCCTCTTTTATTTTTTTATTTTTATTTGAAGGAAATAATTCATAATCAATCTCTGTGGATTCGACCCTACTCAATACTATAACAAGTTTAGTGGGATAATAATTTTGGTGGATTCGACACTCATCAATTATTATCATTTGACAGGTTCTAGAAGGACATATTCTGAGTCCTCCCAACCTTTGATGAAGGAAATTATTCAGATCTCCCAAAGTTTGTGTCGGTCCATACTACTCTTCGTATCTCTATTCTTCCTGGTCGAAGCCAAAAATAATGTATTCAAAATGAGATGGACTGTCACAAACCCATCAACGACGAGAATACCAACAATGCGAAGATCCCTCAAGACACCCTAATGTGTCAGTGCAGGTCGCAGACCATAAATAATATTTGTAATAATTGATTGTATTTTTTAATTAAGATATGCTTAAATTTACAATTAATTATAATTAGTAAAATAATTAAATTTATTATTATTAACTAATTATTACAACAAATAATAAAACTAATTTTTAAATTTAAAAAAAAAAGAAAAATGGGAGAGATAGATGGCAACTACGGCTTCAATTATTAAGTCGTGCATGACATTCGCAACTCTAATTTAAAATAAAAAATAAAAATAAAAATTGCAGGTCATGGATGGCATCCACGACTTGCCTTAAAATTCTTAATAAAAAATTATTTTCTTTTTTTATTTTTTTTTATTTATTAAAATAAATAAGCCAAATAAATGAATACATGCCCCATATTTTAAATTATTTGATATTACACTAAAAGAAAAATCCCTTATAGCAATGACCTATATTTCTTACAGAATACTTTGGGTTCTTCCTTGTTGCTTCTGTAGGAGGAGGGTCCTTCATTGTCCTCTTTCTATCGGGCTGGTCGTTTTTGTTTGTTAGTTGGGCATCTTTTAGATTTATGTACTTGTCCGCTCGACCTAGTAGGTCATAGAAATAAAAAAAAGACTTCTTAGCCAAGGATTCAAAGAGAGGTGATCCGCTGCAAAGCCCTTGAGTGATGGGCACTAATTAGGACTTTTCGTGGTTAGCTAGGACCTTTAGAATTGCTTTGTTGAAGTGTTTGATATATGCCCTCAATAACTCCTTTTTCTCCTTCACTCTAAAGAGGCTAATGATCGATTTTCGGCACTTCTTATTGTTGGTGAATTGATATATGAAAAAAAGCTTAATTCTGCAAAAGATCTAACTGATCTAATTGAAAGCTAATCGAACCATTATTGAGCAGAATCGATTAGTATAGTAAGAAATACACGACACATAATACTAATCGGTATACCTATGCTGCAGTTTTGCATTTTCAAACTTACAAATGCGCTTAGCTGGATGGGCGATGCCATTATAAGTGGGAAGGTGCAAGAGTGCCCTAAAATGAGCATGAATCTCCTCTGCCATGGTGTCAACGCTGAAAGAAATACCATGCTCCAGGAGCGGGACTTCCCTCCTAACTCCTTGGCAGAACTCTGTCATCTTCTTCATCAAACAGTGCCAGCTTCCGAGGGGTCTTTGGGGAACTTCCTTCTTGCTGGTAAGCCCAGTGGGTATAGGACTGTAATGCTATAGACCGGCAGGAACTTTCTTGTTAGTTCCCTCCTCACAGGTGTTCTACTATTCTCCTATTGGAAAGGTTGTCTTGCTCCACTAGCTTGGGAGCTTCGGATACCTTCATAGGCAGTCTCCATTATTAACTATTGGAGTTGTTAAGCTAGCCACAGTTTGACGGCAAAAGGCGTACCCACTAGATCGAAAACAAGATTGGAGGTATTGAGTCCCCCTTCGACTTGTTGTGGAGGTGGAATGGTGGAACCAGCTACAGTAGGTAGGGAAGTGCTTCCCTCCAAGGATTCGGTATCATCTCCATCATCAGAACAAAGGATTTCTCACCTCTAAACTCAAGCGTTCCCATATACGACAATGATGCATACCAAATTTATCCATACCATACGGGACGAGGATCTTAAGATAAATCATAAGATCAATAGGGACTACTGCAAAACAAAGGTCAATACTCTGATGCTTAAGCCAGTAACAGTTTACTGAAAAAAATAAAAAGAAAACTTGAATCAAAGTGAGAATAATGGAGAAATATGATGTTGAAGTGATTATATTAATGTGGAGTACAAATATAAGCTTAAAACAGTATAAAAACAAGAGAGAGTTAAGAGAATAAGTGAGAGTTTGAGAGTGAGGATTGAGGTTACCAAACAACTGTGTAAGACCTCTATTTATAGGCTTTTTCAGAGTAGAATAAGGAAAGTTGTTGTAGAGAGTCCTATACCATTTGAAGGCTCTTTGAATTAGCTAACTAAGTGAAAAATCCATGTGCGATTTAGACTTGAATTGACTGAGATAAACCTAATTGACTAAGTCTTGCCAGGTCTGCTTGAAAATGCAGAAATCTGTTATTTGAATATTACAGCTCATTTGCCATCAATCTACTAGAAGCCACCAGGAGATATTTTAAGATGATGTGTCTTAATGTGTTGACAAGTTGTATGATGTATTTGGCTAGTTTTGTGATAACATGTTTGGATGGAATTGGCTCGATTTCTGGACCTGCCAATTCAATAAAGTTAAAGGGAGATAACTTTTATGAGCCTTACCTCTTATATGTTGGACAACTAGGTTGCAACCAGCTGGATTGATGCATATTATTTGTGTGCTTGGCTCATGAAATGTGTAGAGGGCATCATCAGTCGCGATTTAACCATTTTCTTGTAGTGTATGTTTTACTGATCGTTGATGTGTGATCGTTGATGTGTGGGAATTTGTGCATGCTGTAAGAGTTGCATGCGAGAACAAGACTAAATTGATTGTGGTTTTAATGAAACACAAGGCTTTTAGGAAACCATCTCTTTAGACCCCATTTATTTTGGTTCGTTGCTTGATGTTTGTGGAACACAATTATATTGGACGAGGATAAAATAAAAAGAAAAATTTATCGAGTATTTAGCATTTCTTTCTGAGACGGCTTTGATGTTTTGGGTTTTAGGACCAAATTCAAGAATAATAAAAAAAATTAAAATCCAATTAAGTGTCATATGATTCATATGAATCATATAACAGTTAGTAGTATTAATATTTGCGGATGGATCAATTGACGTGATTTCTCATAATTGCTGTTTAAATTTAATGAGCATAATCACCAAATAGTTATTATATAGTGTATGGAAGATAAACACAATATATTATTAATTTAAAATCATAATCTTACAATAAGTGAAATGGGAGAATAAAACAAACTCAAAACTATATAAAATTTCAAAATGTAAAAAATAAATTAATTATTAATAATAGTTATTTTGGGTTTGGAGCAAGTTGAGGGTGGGTCCACAAAAACTAAACCCAAATCTACCCTGAAAGCTATTAATTAAACCTGAACCTGCCCCATGGTGGGGCCTCAGTTGACTATATGTTTTTGGTTTTTTTCTAGTTTCTTTTTCCTGAATTTGTTTTATTAAATTTAGTTTTAACCAAACTCTTGATTTTTAATTTTAAGAACTATATTATATACGGCCTTGCTCACTACTGTCTATAAAGTGATGAGTCGAAAAATCATTTCAGTGATTAAAGTGACTGTATAATAAATAAATGAGTGCACATATTTACATAAACAAACTAAAAATTTTATCACGAAATGTCCAAAAAGGAACTAAAAGCCTCAATGGTGGGATAGAGAGAGTATTAAACAACTTAAGTATGTTTGACAATTAAGGAACCACATGGTATTATTGCAAGTGAAGATTTCAGGCAACTGGAAAACAAATTGAAGGACTACTCATGGACTTCTCGTACAAAATTTAGCCTTCAAATCCACTTCAAATCGATCAAAATTTCTGTGTGATGAGCCCTCAGCACCCAAGGAATCGTGCAATTTCTTGCTGACTTTCTTGATCTGTTGCTTCATTTGGACAGAACTTTCACCCCTCATCAAGATATTAACTTGACTAGCAACTTCCTCCCTCCGAACTTGTTCTCCCTTACAAAGGTCGACTCCAATCTTCCAATCATCAACCACTAACTTCCTGTTTGTAGGTTGGTCAACAAGAGATGGATAACAAATCATTGGCACACCAAACCATGTACTTTCCAGTATCGAGTTCCAACCACAGTGTGTCAAGAACCCACCCGTCGCCGGGCTGGAAAGGACAATATTCTGATTGCACCATGGAACAATTAGTCCTTTGTCTTTTACAACATCCTTAAAATCCTCAGGCAAAACATCACTTTCCTTCCCTCCAATAATATCAGGCCGGAGCACCCAAACAAAATATACTTCACTTATGAGAAGCCCATGAGCTAACTCTCCAATCTCCTCTTTGTTACTATGTGCAATGCTGCCGAACGAAACGTACAAAACCGAGCCAGAAGGCTTGGAATTGAGCCACTGGGTGCAGTCAGATTCGGACCAAAGGCTCCTCGCTATGCTAGTTTTGGTGAAATCAGTGTAGAAGTTGATTGGACCGACCGCGTAAGTTGGATGCTTCTGATTCAGGGATGAAAGAGTTTCTAACTCTAACTCCTCCACTGTATTACATAAGATAAAGTCTGCTTTTCTAACCTGCTCAAATCCCTTCTCAGCAATCTTAATCAACATTGGTATAGCCTCTGGATCTTGGAGATACGTCATCAAGTCCCTAGTGCTAAAGGATTGGATGCCCGGAATATAGTTTATGTGATTGTCAGCGTTGCCTGAGATTTATATAAGCCAGATGTAGTTAACAAATGAGGAAATTTGAAAAATGATAGCAAGAAATAAGATTACAAGTGCAAAGAACTACTCTTACCATTATACGGAACATGGCCGTTTTGTCTGAGAAGCTCCAAGTTATAGTTCAGCGAGAACACGATAGCAGGTTCTGTCCAAACGGAGACATTCACCATGTTGTGTTTCTTGGCTATGGTTGCTGGCCATGTATAGAAAGTATCAGCAACCAGGAGAAAAGGAGGCGTCTTCGGCAATACATCAGCTTCCATTGTCGTCGTCACAATTTTATCAACACGATCAGGAAAATCCCGAAACATAGACTCCCAATACTCGTTGAAGTTGAGATCCCTGTCGAAGTCCAGGGGAAACCCGTCGGAGATGGTCGTGTAGCGTATGTCGAGGCCTGATTTCCGTGCCTCGGCAAATAAATCGAAATTAGCAGCAGGCAGATTCTGGGCTTTGCAGATGAAGTGATGAATCAATTCAGTTTGGACAAAAGTGATTGTGAAGCCTCTTGAAGCCAGCCTGATTGACAGATTGATCATGGGAGTAACATGGCCTTGATAAGGGTAGGGGATCACAACCGCGTGCGGCTTTGGATGTGCCATTTGCATCTGGGAAAAGTTTGATTATCTCCTCTTGCTTGGAACAGCCAAGAGATTATTGATGATAAGAGTAAATGCCCCCCTCCTGCAAAGCTCAGCAGATATGAGAAGGAATATTTTTATATTTTCGCTACGTAACTTATGTATTTAATAACTATATATACACCACCATAAATGTGAATATTATTTACTCAATTCATTTTATTTTATGAAAAAATTGCATATAAACCCCACAAAAAATATCAATATTATTATACAATTTATTTTTTTTTGTTATCAAGAATCATTTTTATAATTATACAAATATAAAAATAATTTATGTAAACATGCCATTGGAGAGGGATGTAAATATTATACCATATAAAAATTGATTGGACATCGATGACTTTGAGGTGTCTTTACTATAAGTTTTCTTGTCTTTTTCTTCATTTCAAAATTATTGATAATTTTAATTAAATAAAAACTTTAGTAGCTACTGGTGGGTAGTTCCTACAAAAAATAAAATAAATTAATAAACAAAGGGAGGTAGGTAATGTAACCTCCTTGTAATACGAAAATAGCTTAAAAGATTCGTTGTGTTCAGGGGTATGCAATAAAATTACCGGATTGTCTCAATCGATCGACCCAATTCAAATTGTACCGTAATTAGCGGGCTAAGGATGAGTAGGGTTGGTCTTGGACCAATTAAGAAAAGATTATATTTTAGCAATCGAGTTTGATTTTACGTTTCTATAGACTGCATAAACCGTGTTTGGTCGCAATAATAATAATAATAATAATAATAATAATAATAATAATAATAATAATAATAATATAATCATAATAATAATAATAATAATAATAATAATAATAATAATAAACAACTAGAATTCTTTATATGGTTATACAAAAGTTTTGATTATACATAAACTAATATTCAAGACACTAATAATAAAACGATACTTAATAAAATCAATTACTTCATTAATTCTTGATTTTGCTAATTTTTTATATGGTTGATAAATGCAAGAACTTGAAATCAATTATATCATGATTTTGTTACAATTTGTTTTCATAATTATTTTATTTTAATTCAAATACTATTATTTAATATATAATAAAATGATCAGTTTCTTATATAATCTATACTATTATAAAAGAAAATCTATTGATTGTACCAATTTTTTATTATTCCATTTTACCATTTTATTCATTTTATTCTTTCAAAAGTAATTGTCCATAAGAGTAATTTTAATATTTTTTAATTAATTTATAATTATAATTTTTTCCTCTCTACCCAATGCTCCATTTTCTCTCTCTCATGTTCTCTATATTTTTTGCCCCACAAACTTTTATAATTTAATAAACTTTATTACAATTAATTTTTTCACACTTATATTCTCCATACTTATTTTTTTAACAAGCTTCCATATTTTTAATAAACCCATAATTTTTTTTTCTTTCTTACTTCACCCCATATTTCTTAATTTTTTTCGCACATATTTTTTTCTTTTTCATCACCTTACTACATTTTGTGTCTTTTTATATTTTTTTTTCTCTTCATCTCACACTATAATTTTTTATATATTCACGAAAACCGCACGCAACAATAATTTGTTAATTTAAAATAAGAACTTTATTCACAATCTTATTTATAAAAACATTGCTAAGTTTTTTATATTAAGTTGTATTCTTTTAAAATAAACATATAACTATATATAGGTGTTTGTTTTTTACACATTTGAATTGATATATTATATTATTTTTTTTTATTAGCACTACAGGAAAATACATTTCTTATGACAAAATAATTGTAATAAAAGTACAAAACACTAATATGATTGTACATGCAATTGACTCTATACTAAAGATCGCAAAAACCGCCCCAACCCAATTAGACTGCAAAGTGCAAGTTTGATGATTATCGGGTTGGGTTTGGGCAGAACTTTCTAAAGACCGCAAACTTGGGTTGGACCAAAAAATTACCTAAATTGCCCCAACTCGCACCGCGTATACTCCTAGTTGTGTTAAATAAAAATCAACACACTCTACTTCTGTTAGTTAATGTTAAAAACGTTAACAATTTAGGTGGCTAAATTATCTTTTTGGTCACATTAAAAGTGGACTTTTTCTTTTTAGTTCCACAATTATGTGATTTTTCGATTGGTCCTTTTTTTATCAAAAACCCAAAAGGTCCGTCCAAGCTTAGTCCCCCAACTTCATTTTCATCTATTAGTTAACGGCTGAAGAAATTGTGCACTGGGGTCAACATCCCCCAAACCCAAACGCTTGAATACCTTCTCTTTAGGTCTCACTCTCCTTACAAGCGTAACAACTTGGGGAATTTGGTTCCCTTTTAGTCCCAACATTTTTAATAGTGAGATTTTTTCTACATTTGAGCCCCATTTTTAGCTCATGCGCAAGCAAAGTTTTTTTCAAGCGATTAATTTCTATTATATTTCTCCATTTTCCAGTTCACATAATTTGATAGCGATATTTAGATGGTTTACCGAATATGCGGATGGCATCCCATTCTTTCGTATAATTGGTTTGTGTGACTTTTTAGTCTACTAACAATATTTTGGACATTTATTGCCCGATTTATTGAGCTACTTTAATCTGGTTAGAAATTGGCGAGATATGATTATGTAGTGCTTAATTAAAAGGTAACACAAAACACACAAACAACCAGGTATTTATCACTTACTTATTTATACTAGATTTCATATCTGTGCCCAGAAGGATGTGCTGAACAGAACCAGGAACTGAGACACCACCATGTTAATTAGTGATCAAGTTAGATAAATGGGGTTATAAGTCTAAATAAACATGATGGAAAATAGCAAATACCCCTCAAATATGATATACCCAAACAGATGCATCAATGTGAAATCAAATTGTTTAAAAAAGATATAATAACCACTCATAAATATAATACATTAATTAATTAAAAAAGATTAACCTAAATTTACATTCGTCCCTTGTGTTTATGATTCGAAAGCTGGTCAAAAAAGAATTCCCCTAGCCAGAGTTGATTGTCATGCACGACCTTGACTGCGATTATATAGTCTTGGAAAGGCGTATGTTATTGTTTATAATTTTGCCCTTCATCTCTGCCAAGTAGATACTATTAAAACTAATAGATATTATTCAGTAACTATCTACATATACACATATAAGTGTATATTAATAATGAGTTCTATATAGTTAGTAGAATTGTTTGTAGATTAATATTATTATATAATGAAATATCACCAATTATCAGTACCAGGATATTCACAAACCAGGAGAGTAAATTTAGGAAAATGTTAACAGGACGCATTGTAAAAGAAAACAAATAATGTTAGAGGGAAATGTAAAAAGAATACTTATACAAAAAATAATTTAAATATAAAAAAATAATGAGCCGAGAAAAAAATTTAGAATGTTATAAACAAATTATGTAAAAAAACCACGAACTTAAGGAGTATGATTCAAAATATTATGAAAGTGAATCAACACAAGATATGAAATCAGAAACTAAGATTGGAAAAGATGAACTTACTGAATTTTTTGAAATTTGTTTGATTACCACAAGAATTTACAGAATAATTTGAAAATGATTGCACAAAGATATTGTAATTATCAAAAGGCACATTCCGATTTTCTGATTCTTGAATTACCAAAGAACTTCAGGATTTGTAACGTTAAGTTTGATAATGAGGAAAGAAAGTAGAAAAAGTAAAAAGAATTGTAATGTGAAAATATGCTTTCACATAAAAAGGAACTTAAGAAATAGCGTGAATAAGGTAAAGAAAACAAAAAAAACATGTATTTGACGTTTTATTAGTTTAATAATTTATGGAAGCTTCTAAATATCTGAATGATATGTGTGAATATTCCATACTCTGTCCATCTGCGTGTCATAATATTTAATAATTATGATAAAATTCACATGACCTGTTAATTTAAATTATATATACTCCATTGCGAGCGTCATAGAAGTAATTTTATACATGAGAATATGGCCATTGTCCGAATCGAATATGAAGCTAGTACATATGGTTCAAGGATGCACATTATGAATGAAGTAGAGAGTGGTAAGCAAAATGTGTGTTGATCATACAAAAAATGACATATAAAATAATATTTACAGGATAACTCAATGATCATATTAGACTTGATTGAATAGTATTTAGAAATTATGTTAATATATATTATTAATATTTTTTTTGTGGTTAATTTTTGGTAAAAAAAACTGAAATAAACAATTAAAAAAAATTAAAGCTCTACCCTTTCAATTACGAATTATCAGATTTCCATATAGATTTCAATGAAGAATTTGAATACTATAAAATATTAAGCACTGAGGAATCAATGCAGTCATTTCTATACATTATATTCATTCTACCAAGTAGATATGGTATGAAATCAAAGGATAAAATAATATGAAACAGAATGGAACCAAAAGCATGAGGGTAATAAATATGAATACAAATAGTCTTCTCTATATTTACACAACCCTATTGAACATACATTCAAGGAATATTTCCCTCTTGAATTAATTCTTACACAATTTAGCAGTAGTTGCTTTTGGGCTATTCTTGCAAATAAAATATAAAAATTATTTCTTCATATCGTTGTCACTAAGATGTTGAGACAATTGCTCTGTGTTGAGAGTGAATTGATTTATGTTTGCGTATAGTAAATTGTTGGTAATTAAACAGTTATATGCGACTTGGGGATTTCTTGCTTTGTTGATATGAAACAAACATTTCAAGAAGATATTGCTGGTTTGCTTTCATTAGAATTTTATCACACACAATAATTTCCATCTTTGTTATTAAGTACCATCCTATTTTGGATTATCATCATCATTAAATAATTTTTGGTTCCCGAAATTCATGTTATGATAATAATTATTTATTATAAACTATCTTATGTGTGTCTATCTATCATTATATTAGGAATATATTATTGTGTAATTGGAATTGTGTTACTCTGAAACCATTATAGTATATACAACAGGTGAACCCGTTGAGGTGTTGGATATGACGAATCTTGAGCACAGTGGTAGAAAGCAAGATGAATATTCCAAACTCCATGGCTAAAATTAATCTTCAATTGTCCCAAGGACCACAATCCTGTCCCTGTGACAACTACCTACATGTACATTTTTTCAGATTTCAGAAGGATTTTGAAGGCTTCTTGAACTGGTTTTGGTAGAATTTCTAGTTCTGGTCCAAAATAGTACCACCATCTGATAAACCAATTTGGAATTTTTCTGAGGTAATTTTGGTACCAAAAAGAAAATAAAAGACATGGTTTTTTCTCGTTCTGTTTGAGGAGAAAATGTTGAAAGGCTTTGATGCAATCCCAATAAGAAATTAATGGGTAATTTTTATTGGGAATACTTTTGAGCTCATAAGGACTTTTTCTCCATTCAGACAAAGAAAGGATAGAATTTATAAAAAAATTTCGGTAGCCAATTTGTGAGGAGTTGGCTGGGGCTCCTTTGGGAGGCATATTTTGAATGTAAATGGATTTGGTTGAAAGAAGAATGTCTTCATAAAATTGTTGGGTTTTAAGAGGATCTTCATAGATCCTATTATGATTTTGATCAAGGACCATTCGTGCCATTTGTATTGGATCATCATGAGTTTGTTCATTGATCCATTCATCTTCAATTACACATCGAGATGAAAATCTGCTTTTTTCAATATATGGAGTATTTATGGAATTGGTTGGTGAATTGGTTTGTGAACTGACTGGCCTAGCAGTAGAGGTTCCTATTATATCTTTGTAAGTTTGGGTAAGTTTGGAAGGGCAAGAGGAATTGGTTTTCCCAATGGGATAAACCTATTTGTGATTTGGACAGCAGTTTGTGGTGTAGATACTGTTTTTGAAACTGTTTGGGTGAGGGTTTTTGGTTGGATTGAAGGAGGAAGAACTCGTAATGATTTTGGATTTTGAGGATTTTGGAATTTTAATAATTGGAGATTTTGAGGAGTTTGGGGTTTTAATAATTGGAGATTTTGGGGATTTTGAAGTTTTTCAGAGGGGAGAGAAGGATAATCTAGTTTGATTATTTGTGTAGAGGGTTTTGCTAAAGGGCTTACCTTTAGCTTTGATTCTTCAGTTGCTTTTGACATCCCTGCAGAAATTCTCTCATCAAATAGTTAGGAATATAATTGTGAGTTCCTTTAATATATTCAATATCAAATCAAAAACAGATAGTAAAGCTTGCCATCTGGCAAAAAATTGTTTTGAAACTAAATTTTTAACATCTTTTGTAAGTATATCTTTTGCAGCTCTACAATCAATTTTTAAAAGAAATTTCTGATTTAATAAATCATCTTGGAATTTGGAAATGCATAAAACAGTGGACAATATTTCTTTTTTTATTGTTGGATAATTTTGTTGAGCTGTTGTTTTCCAGACTCCAGAATAAAATCTTACTATCATTTCTTTTTCCTCAATAATTTGACTAAGGATTCCACATATCCTATTTCAGATGCATCAGTTTTAACAATTTTTGGTGCAGTGGGATGACATATGCTTAAACAAGGAATTTCTTTAATTTTTATTTTTAATTTTCTCACTAAATCTGTATGAATTTGAGTCCAACGTGATGGAGGAGTTTTTAATCTATCATATAATGGTTTACATATTTGTCTATGGTTTGGATAAAAATCTGAGACATAGTTTAAGCTTCCTAGAAATCTTTGTAATTGTGTTTTATCTAAAATTTGGTCTGGAAAATTTTCTCCGAATGTTAAAGATCTTTGAATTGGAACAATAGTTCCTTGATGGATTTGGTGTCCTAAAAATTTAATATTAGTCTGGAAGAGTTTTATTTTAGGAGCTGATACTACGAGACCATTGTCTTTCATGAGCTTAAGAAATATTTGTAAATGTTTCCAATGTTTTTCCATGTTTTTCACTAAAACTAAAACATCATCAATATAAACAATAGTGAAAGAAGTATATGGAGTAAGAATATCATTCATGATTTTTTAGAATTATGATGGAGCATTTTTTAACCCAAATGGCATCCCGTTCCATTCAAATTGGCCAAAAGGAAGAGTAAAAGCTGTTTTATATCTATCTTTTTCATCTATTTGAATTTGCCAGAATCCTGATTTCATATCAAACTTAGAAAAATTTGCATTATAAAGTCTTTTAAGGAGATCAGATTTTGGGTATAAGATATCTAATCCATCTTAATGTTTTATTTAAGGATTTGTAGTTGATGACTAACCTTGGGGTTTCTCTTTTTAATTCAGCATTCTTCTGGACATAAAAAGCTGGGCAAGACCAAGGAGATTTTAAAGGACGAATTAATTTCTTATTAAGAAGATCTTGAATTTCTTTTTTACAGTATTCTAATAATTCTTTGGTTCATTTTGATTGGCTTAGCTTTTGTAGGAATTTATCTTTCATCAAAATCAGTTTCATACGAGAGAGTAATAACATGTTTTTTTCTTTCCCAAAATGCATTTGGTAATTCTGAACAGACTTGATTTTGAATTTGATTTTGAAATTCAAGAATTTTCTTTTGCACAAATAGTGCGGAAATTTGTTCTTCTATTTTCTTATGAGTGATTTCATCCTTCAAGAAAAGAATTTGTTTTTCTTTATTACTAATATTTTCTTGAAATATGAAGTTATCTTGGACTACTTTAATATCTCTTTGGGTTACAGGGAATTGGAATTGAAATAAAATTTCTTTTCCCATTACTTTGGTTCTAATTCCTTCAGAACTCACACTAATTGGGTAGAGCATTTGGAGAAATGAATTCCCTAAAATTATTGGAGTATTAAGGTTTTTAACTAGAACAAAACTGGTCTTGAAACAAATTCCATTATTACAAACATGAGCTTTTGAAAGTTTAAAATTAATTTTGAGACTGGCTGAGTTAGCAGTTGAAAGTTTGTCTTTGTTTTTTCAAAATATTTGATAGGGATTAATCCTTCTTGGATACAATTCATATCTGCTCTTGAATTCATTAAAGCAATAGCAGTTAATTTGAAGTCTTCAATAACTAAATTAATTTTTACATACCATTTTTTATAAGCAATTCTAGAGATGGAGTTGACAAAAGATTCTTCTTCTTCTTCAGAACTTTTAGATGGAGATGCCTTACTAGGATTTTCTCTAGAAATTTGATTCTGGAGTTTTATAATTAAAACTTCTTGTTGTAATTGGTCATGATTTTCTTTTAAAGTTTTAACTTCTCTCTTTAATTGTCTAACTTCATGCTTTAAATCAGATATAGAAACTTAGAGTTGGATGAATCAAACATGTTCATGATTTCTGAAAAATCCGTTTTAGGAGGAGATTTTGATTTTTGGGGAATTTCATTTGAAATTAATTCTTGAAGTTTATGTAAATAGGTTTTCTTATCTTCAGGATTTTGAGTTTTATCAATAAGATCTAAAATTAAGGAAAACTCGTTGGTTAAGCTATTTGTTTATTACAAAAACATAATCCTGGTGGACATCCGAAACATTCATTATTTTCTTCTGAGTTAGAATTTTGAGACTCTTCTTCTGAGGAGGTATATCCTTCTTCTGGTTGGAGTTGATCTAATTGTTCTTCTAAATTAGGATTTTCATATTATAATTCAAATAATTTTTAAGTCTTCTTCATCTAAGATATTTAATAATTGGTTTGTTAGGTCTTCTCCTAAACTTAGTTCATGGATTTTCGGTCTCATCCTACAACTACTGGCATAATGACCAGGCTTTTGACATTTGTAACAAATAATGGAGCTAGAAACTTTTGAGTATCTTTTCTTTGGAAAGTTTTTCCTTTGGAAATTAGGCTTAGGAGAGGGTTTTGAGAAAGGAATTTTCTTTGAAGATTTATATCTATGATTATTTTGATGTTTTGTTTTTGATGATGATGAGCGTATTTTTTGGAATCCAAACTGTTCACACCAACTTCCTAATTCTTTCCTATTAGTAAGGTTTTGTTTCTTTAACTAGGCTTTTAAGGTGAAATCATTACATAATTGTAATCCTACTAAATTAACATGATTATAATTTCTCCATAGGAAAGAGATGCAATATTTTCATACTTTTCTTTGATTTTATGACGAACTTTTTCTGCAAAAGATTTTGGTAGTCCTGAAATAAATTTTTCTTTCCAAAAATAACTGTCTGCATCACTTCTTTCATAAATCTTGGATAAGAAAACATCTTTATACCATCTGAAATCATGGAGTTTTCTACACTTTAGATTTTGCAAAAATTCTGTATTTCTTTCTTGGTATATTTGTGGATTTCCAATAAAATGAATAATAATAGTATATATTAAAGAAGATATTGCATTAGAGATGGGTCTTCCTTCATCATTATTAATAATATTTCCTTCTAGATCTCTTTTAACACTTGAAAGAATTTGTTTTTTGCTTGAGGAGTTATGGTGTTATCCCACCGGCACCATCCTTTTAACTGACCATTAAATCCTAAAATGAGATTTTTTGCAGCATCTTCATCTGTTAGACCTGCTCTTTCTTTATAAATATTTGATACTATAACCATTTATTTACATAAACTAATAAATTTGATATTCATATAAGGTATCTAAATTCCATTCATATATCGAACTACCATCAAAAGACCTAAATTTTGTACTTCTTCTATTTTTAGATCAGGGGGAGTTGGTTTATAATAATTTCTATAAGATTTTAAATGTTGGAGAGGGTAAATGAATTAGAGATTTTTCTTTATCAGAGTTTTCAATATTTTGTTCAATTGTGTTAATAACTTTATCTTTACCTAAATCTCTTAGTCTTTCTTGGACTCTTAAAGGGATAGATTTTTCTGAATTTAATTTTGGTATATAATCAGAAATTTGAGAAGGAAAATTATCAGCGGTAATATGAAGAGTTTGGGTCTTTGGAAGTTATTAGAGAAGAAGATAAGAGATTTGAATCTCTTTTTTTTTTAAACTTCTTCAATTGTATTTTCTATTCGATCTAGTTGTTTTCCTATAGAATGAAGAATTAAATTTGAGAAATTATTCTCTTTAATTTGAACAGTACTTATCTCACTGGCACTTGATGACTTGATCTTTTTATAGAGATCCCAGATTCCTCTAATGGTGGATGTTCACTGGAGACTATTGACCCATCTGTCTTTGTCCATTTTTTTAGAGTTTTCTGGATAACTGTAATTTATCTTCTCCACACAACCACCCCCATTACCAGCAGAATATGGACTACCTATAGGAAATATACAGAGTATTCATATAGGAAAAGGGTCATTATCTTGTTAAATTTCAAAATCCGGATGATTACTTTGTTGCTCTAGCTGGTGGTCCTTGGTTTCTGTTTAATTCTTAACTTTATTCAACAATGGAAGCCATGGTTTATCCCCTCAGATGAACCACCAAAGTCTATCTTCCTCTGGTTACAACTTCCCAAGTTACCTATCGAATATTTCAACTTTGATGCATTATTTCAAATTGGGAAGTTAATAGGGAACCTATTAAAATAGATTCTCATACATATTCACAATCCAAAGGTCGATATGCCAGATTATGTGTAGAAGTGGAGACCACCAAACCATTACCACCTGCGATAGTTGTTGATAATCACCTTCAACAGATGAACTATGAGATTCACATGGCATTCTGTAGTAATTGTGGGAATCGGGACACATTCCAGCTTCTTACAAAATGTCATACTCACAATCTTCAGCTCATATGGATGGCACTGAAAAGACTCAAACTCCCCAGCCACAATGCTTATTTGTCCAGAATAAGAAAAGAACTATAGTACAGGAGAAGAACTCTGTTAAGTCGAATACAACCAAAACCCAGTTGAATTCTGCAATGGATTCTCAAGCTCCTCAAGTATATCTCCTACAAGCCGAAGGTTAATAACACAAAAAGAATGTTACTCAAAAATGGGTTCCTAAAACACAGAAAACAGATGGATAGAGATAAGATGGTAGAGACTATTCTAGTTCATAATTCATTTTCAAGGCTTAGTCAAGATCTCCAAAGCCTTCCAGATAGCTCAGTTAAGGAAAATCAGAATTCTTCAGACGCACTTATCACCAGCTATTTACACCATCTGATTATGTCATTACAATTGGATCCAAACGTATACACTACAAGTAACAGTGGCGAACCTGACAAAAAGCATCAAGTATTGCATAAAGAAGGGGAAAAAATCATAATCACAAACGTCCAACTATTCCGGTGGTTTCTCCTTTCCCACACAGTACTTCTACTGAAACAATGGGTGGCATCACTGATGAGGTGGCACCACCTCTAGAAGAACCAATCATATAAAAGAACACATTGGAAATCATTCAGACACTTGGACACTTCTCTAGCAAATTTGACATATTTAATAAAGATTTTGAAGCAACTAACGCAGAGTTTGCTTTATCCTCTTTACCTTGTCCTGCCACCACTATTGCTACTTTGCAGAAATAAAAACTTCATCACGAAATAGCTCCTGCGAAAGACAGAGTTCCAACTAGGACAACCAAGCTGGAAACCAGCAGGCAACAACCCAAATTCAAACTTCTACACAACAGCCAGCTTTGTCACAGAATCCCCCCTTTTCACGTCCTCTTCGACAGCATTTTAGGAGAGTCACCCCTGCCAATCATCCTTTACATTCACAACTTCAGGGCAATCCACCAACTAACTAACAATCACCCACAATAAACAACTCTCCCAGCTACAACCTATTCCCTCTTCAAACCAATGCCAAAGTACACAACAATATGATCTCTCTAGGCTCCAACGAGTTTTTGTTGCAACCTTATCACATGACCCCTCACCTTTTCTTAAGCCCTTGCACTCCACAAAACTTGGTACTCGAACTAGCTCAGGAGAGGGAAGCCTTTGCAAGAGAAAGGGAGGCTCAGTACCGACTTTACCTTCATCCACTAGAAAGAGATCTCTAAGCATTCTTGAGGTCTAGACAACTCCAAAACGGCCCTGTGACAATGACTACAACAGCAAACACTACTAGCCCCTCACGCCCAACTTTGCTGAACTTACCTCCTTCCATGAGAATTGTTACCTGGAATTGCAGAGGTGCAGGAAGACCTGAATTTCTTACTACAGCAAGATACTTAATCCACCGCACTACTCTTGAGATTTTTATAGTGATGGATACGTACATGCATGAAGAAAGAGCAGACCCACTAATTCAACGCTTACCTTTCACAGATTGTATTGTGCTCTCTACTTTAGGTTTGGCAGGGGGAATTTTGCTTTTATGGAATGCGGACATGACTACTGTGCGATAGATGCGATTAGGACTGCGTACTATCCATAGTGAGGTTGAGCACAATACTAGGGATGAACCATTCCTTCTGTCTGCCGTTTACAACCATCCTCAGCGTAGTCTGCAGCTCCAGGTATGGGACGAGCTTAATTCTTTATCTGATCAATATCTTAATTCCAGATGGGTAGTGATAGGGGGCTTCAACTGTATTCTGCATCCTCATGAAAAATTGGAGGTAATTTTTATTCCTCTCGAATGCTTAAATTTAAGGAATGCTTGAATTATTGTAATTTGTTGGATTTAGGTTACATTGGTCATAAATTTACCTAGATTAACAAACAATTTGGTAAATCTTTTATTTGTGAAAGACTTGATCGTGCTTTAGCTAATCCTTACTGGTGTAATGCTTTCCCTAATGCCACTGCTTCTCATCTTAGCGCGAGCATATCAGACTACTCTCCTATTCTTCTAGACACTAATTTTAAAAAAACCATGGAGGTCAAAAGTTTTTAAACCTTTTAGGTATGAATCTAGTTGGGCTTGCTATGATGAATTTTTTGAAATTGTTAAAATGCATGGAAGTTTGAATTTTCTCATATGATAAATTTTGGGTTTAGGAATAATTACTTTGAATTTGTCGCTACTGCTATAAAATGGTAAAAGCAATGTGTAGGACATGTTGATAATAAAATATTACAACTTTCCAGAGTTCTTGACGACATCAATTATCAAATTCGTATTAATCCTAATAATTTGCTTACTGTCCAGGGAGTCTATTATTCATCAAGAGATTAATAAGTTATTACAATATAAGACTAATTATTGGAAACAAAATCTACGCTCAACTGGATACAATTCTAGTTTTTTCCACAGATATGCTAACTTTAGGAAAAGAAAGAATAACATTTTGGGTCTTAAGCATGATGAGGATGTATGGATTATTGATCCTTTGCTTATCAATAAATAACTTAAAATTGTCACTCAATGTTTCCATTAACCCTACGAATTTTGAATTTTTTAATGTTAATTTACCTTCTTTAAACAGGAACAACAAGCGAGGCTTTTGTTAAAAGTCACAAAATCGGAGATTTTAAAAGCACTTAAGCGTATTGGATCCCTAAAAGCACCTGGTCCAGACGGACTAAACTCTCATTTTTATAATACTTATTGGCCTAATCTGAAACATTTTATTATTAAGATCACATTAACTTTTTTGAGAATGAAATACTTCTCGATTACGTCAACAATACTAATATTATTCTTATATACCCAAAAAGGATAACCCTACTCTTCTACTCATTTTCGACCTATTAGTCTTTGTAATGTGATTTATAAAATTATTTTCTAATGTAATTGTTAATAGAATTAGACCGACCTTAACTCAATTGTATCCCCATATCAAAATGCTTTCGTGCCTAAAAGATTAGTATCAGATAACCTATTACTTGCACATGAAATGCTCTACACTCTTCGTAGAAAGACGAATGAAAAATCACACTTTATGGCTCTCAAATTAGACCTAGCAAAAGCTTATGACAATCTAGGATGGAATTTTATTAAATTTACAATCTCTAAATTCAAATTCCCAGCAGTATTTGTTGATCATATTATGAAATGTGTCATGTCAGTTTCTTATTGCCTAACCTCTAACTCTATCAAATCACCACTTTGGCATCCGAATAGGGGAATTCGCCAAGGCGATCCATTATCTTCATATATGTTCATTCTTTGTCTAGAACCCTTTATAAATAAAATTTTACAAGATTCACCGGATAAGAAAATTGATGCTATGAAACCATCAGCTAATAGTCCACCTCTCCCTATTCTTACTTTTGCCGATGATTGCCTTATGTTTCTTAAAGAGAATAATAAAACAATTGAAAGACTCAAAAGTATCCTGAATGAATTTAGTATTTGCTCAGGGCAAACCATTAGTTGGGAAAAATCTAATGCCTTGTTTCCCTTATACTCCTAACCGTAGTTAAAAGGATTATCTTGAACAACTAAATCTATCTTCTCGGGTTCATAATAATAAATACCTTGGTCTTCCATTCTATTCTTCTAAATATGTCTAAAGAAATGTTTTATGAGATCATAGATAAAATTGAAAAAAAGATAGCATTGTGGTACAATAAAAATCTTTCCTATGCGGTAGGACTATTCTTATAAACATGTGCTTAATACAACGGCTGATTACTATATGTCTATTTTTAAAAATCCTAGTTCTGCTTTAAACAAAACTGAAAAACTAATGAAAAATTATGGAATTCTAAGCCTAACCAGGGTAAAACTAGCTTAGTTAAATGGGAAAAGGTTTGTTCTCCTAAAGACCAAGGTGGTTTGGATATTAAAAGTGATTTTTTAATATAAACGATGGAGGTTTTTTAATAAACAAAGTTGGAATTCAATTATGGGATGTGAGTCGTTAGTCGTATCATTTCTGGTTAATTAGGGTAGTCTAGTTACTAGGTTGCTAGTTTTGTGTGGAATCGTTGTATTGGTTGATAAGTGTTGACTGTCATAGTGTTAGGATCTCAAGATAATGAAGTCTTTAGCACTAAGCAGATTTTTCGGTATTTCTTATTATAAGTGGAAGCGGAAAGGCATTTATTAATGTAGAAGTGGGACTTAAACCGAGATTGATTTGTCAACTTTCTTTGGGACCTCATGCCATTAGTCATTCTCCTACCTACTCTCATGCTAATATATATGCTCTATTCCTAATGTTAAGAATTCAAAGAATGATTGTACTTGGGCGTGGACACTCTGATTGTGTTATTTTATTTATCCTCGTTACTCAGTTAATATCCTATGTCTTATCGTTAATCGTGAAGTGTGTGGTGGGGGAACTGGTGGCTTTAAATTATTATTCCTAACATAGGACTCATAATACAACCAGGGGCATTTATTATTTTCTTTCATTTTATAAATATAAAAAGAAAGAGATTATAAGTAAATAATTACGATCTGTGTTTTGTATCAAATCGTAAGGTTTACGAATTTTGTTAACGAGGACTGGGCAAGCGTACTTGGAGATACACGCGACACGGGATCCTATAGTGTACGAGATTTATTTTTTTATTTTTAGGCTCTCGAGTAGATTAAAGTGGTATTTGAGCTAGATATTGTAGTTTTTTCTGATTCTGTTTGATTTGTTTTTTTTGTGTCTGGTTCGGCGGGTGCGTCCGGGTGACAGCGATCACGGGGAGTTCCGGGTATTGGGAGGGGAGCGCGAACTATGTACCGCGGGATCTCGATCATTTTAAAAAAAAAATCATTTAACTAATTTTCGAAATTATTATAAAAAAAACACAATATTAAGTTATAATGAATAAAATAAAATAGTTGCTAAGGGGCCGGGGCTTATTACTGCCGTGGAATTAATTAAACGATTAGTGTATATGTACAAATTGAGTTGACTTAAGTGACAAATTAAGGAAAAGGCATGAGATGTATTATTTAATGAGAGATCGCTGGCCGCACGGGGCGGTGTCCACAATTACGTTGTGCACGTGTTAGACTGGTTCTCTCGAGGTGCTTCGTATTTCTTTCTACTTCAGGCTAGATAATTATTTCTGTTTTTGGTCTTCTTAGTTTTTGTTGTGCTTTATTGGTCCGTATCATATTTTCTGATATCTCTTATTGAAGCTGAATATGTTGTTATTATACATGTTTGTGTGCATTATGTATCATCTTTAGGATTTTGGGGATATACTTCGTCTATTTTTTTATGACGAATGTGTGGTGAAATTTTGGGGTTGTTATACTCCTTTTTATTATGCGTGGAGTATATTGTCATTTTCTTTTTTATGTTACTGATTAGGTTTTTTATTGTATTTTGGGTAATGATGGATTACATGTCTTGGGCCTGTGGTTTTTTGTTGTTGGAGATATGTTGATTAATTTTTTTTTGTAGGGGCCTGTTCGGTTTAGGTTGGGGTCTCTTGAGATTAACTCTAGACGTTATGCGTTTCTAGAGCAGCGTACACAAGATGCGTAACATGTTGATAGCCTTGTTTTAGTTTCATTTTTCTTTTGGGTTTCCTCTTGATGTCACTAGGAAATTCGTGTTAGAGGAAAAACAGATTTGGTTCTATGGGGAGAGTGAGATATGTATTACCACTTCATTCTCATTCTTTTATGGTTGGATATTCAGGGATTGAATGTGCATTTTATGTCATTTGTAAATCACTAGACATTCCTTTTAAACTCTCATAAATGGCCTGGCAGATTGTGCTCCGTGCTGTTGAAGCACGATGTTTCCTAGACTGTTAATATTGCTTGGTGAATGGTGTTTTTTATGTATTGGAGCTGTTGGGTTGGAGTGGAACAAGTTTTAGGAAGTTACTTCCCAAGACTTTAATCATGCTCATGATTCCATACCCTCCATCAGGGGTGTGCTATTCTCTTATACTTTATTTGTTTTTAATCAAGTTTTGGTGTGGTTCGCTTGCTAAGTTATAAGAAAATTATAATGCGATGTTTTGCCGGAACTGTGGATTATCTATATTGAGACATATTGCTTTTCCGGGAGGTATTTAACATGACATTTCTATGGCCAAGTATTCGATGGGTCTGTGTATCTAGCATATGCATAGTAGCAGTGGAATAATTAATTGGCAGACATGCATTAAGATTTAAAATATGTTTAGATTGTGCAGTACGTTGCAATTGAATGCGGAGTACACTTGGCCTAGTGCATCTGCAAAAAGGACTTAGTGAGTCCCCTGTCCTAAAAATTAGCTGCAACTTTTGAATGCAGACGTTTGATACGGTGCAGAGGTTTTTGGGGCAGCTGTTGTTAAAGTTAGAGAGGTTGCATGCAGGATGTTAATTTTTAACCGCTGCTGACTTTTTGGCCAGCTGTGTTAATTGACCGTTCTTCTTTAACGATCCGTGGACTTTGAGTATCTTTAAAATTTTCGAGGGATTATTGTAGTTATAAGGCATAAATTGCATTTTGAGAAGGTGTATTTATCAGCGTGCATCAAAGTTTATATGTTTACACAACAGTGCTATCATTGATTAATTAATTCGATGTAACTGTATCTCAGTAGTATTTCATTATAATTCACTCGATTAACTTTAAGATGGTGGATATGATTTTTTTTTTTTTTTTATATGCAAGGGGAGCAGCGAGGGTAGTTGTAAGGTGGAGAGCCTTCGGAGAGTTGTTACAAAAGTCCAAATTTAGTAATAGACCCGTTGCGGCAAGATATACCGTGATATAAGGGGAAAATTACATAATGTCTGAATAATATTGTCCTCTCACACGTATGCGATAAACGAGGACTTATAGTGTCATTCCTTGGCAATTTAGGACAGTGAATGCAAACCCGCCTATGGAATAAAACATGTCATGTGCAGAATCAATGAAGGATGCAAATAGGGTATTTAATTAATTACACAACAAGCGCATGGTACAGTTTGAAAATAGGCACGTGGTTTAAGGTAGAGCTCTGTTCAAAAGCTATCCTAAAATAATTTGGGAACATCCAAAAGTATAATCCAGGAAGCTATTGCTTGAATGGAAACAAGCAAAGGTTCCGCAGTCAACTGGTAAATATCGTTGATGGAGTATGTCTTCTGGGCTTCATATTTCCGTTGTATTGATGGGTTCGCTAATTCTGTGTGTCGAAAGAGATTATTAGGTGTTAGATGTTGGCACCCATGTTATACACAAGTAATACTTAATGATACAAAGCTGTTGATTGCAGTTTGCAAGTTGACATGGAGAATTCAAAATGGTACTTGCCGCCCTTCTCGGCATTTGCAATAGTCAGATGAGAAACTTATCAATCTTGAAGTGGTCTTTCAACAGTTGGAGTCGACATTGAATATAAAAAGAGGGCGACGCGGCGGATGTGCCTTATTAAATGACGTTCAATTGGGCGGGACATTAGTGGTAAAGCAGTTCGTGAGCTGTCCAGACTTTGTGTCATCTTACATTGGAGGTACACGGTTTCTTTATGCTTGAGGAATTGGTTGATTGCTTTACAGATTTTCTCTCAAACGAAGGTATTAATAATAAATTCTAAATATTAAAGATATTGTTGGTTTAGAGAGAGGATAATTTGTTGGCAAGTGGAACGTAGCGAATATCAATTAAGAAAGTTCAACACAGAACATTATGAAGAAATACAGAAGCTAAGTAAGATGTCATACGGTGTTCGACATAACTAATAGACTGGTAAAAGGTCCTCTTGAATATACGAAGAGTCTAAGGAAAGATGAGGGGACAGCTTGCTTAAACGGATGAGTGGATGGCCGTACTGCTGGGAGGCTACTATCTGTCGACTCCTGAGACACGTCAGAGGCTGCATTTGAATGAGGTTCTAGGAGGGTGCTCGCCCGCCCAACTTGTTAGGTCCGTACCAGGTTATCCGTGCGGCGCTTATAACGTGCCCTAAGGTCTGAAAAATATTACCTTCGCTGTGAACTACGTGTACCCCCAGAGCTTGAGTTCGCGTTAGGGGCCCCGCCGGCTGACTTAATGGGCGTTCAATGTAGAAAGTGTTACACACAAACAACTGCAAGTGTGGTACGGATTTCTCCTCTTAAACAATGGGATGTTAAATATATTGGCCATAACAAAAGACGCGTTTGAGCACCTTAACGGTCACGAAATTATATGTCCACGCTCTAAACATCCGCGGGGATCGCAGTCGTTACAGCGCAGAATTTACATGATAAAAGGCACCAGTGTATGTCAAATAGTTCGCAATCCGCCCAGAAATGTCTGTCAGTACGAGGGCAATAGTGCATGATCAAATGTGATCCGCTTTCTCAAAGCGTCAGAAAAGTATAGCGGTGCCCAGGTATCCAAATATTAGTGCTTCATGCATCAGAGTAGGTTATGGGATATGACTATAGGTATTGGATGTACAACAACACATCTTATTCCGTACAGGCATTGTTTTGTCAAGACCAGATGCAGTACTAAAGCATTATTTGGGCATTCGCCGAAAGAGGGTCCGAGTTGGTGGCCCGAGCTCAAATTATCTCCGTCCCCTCGTGAAGCGGTAACAAGGCTAGCGTCCGGGTGTCGGAAGAGGTCCCCGTAACAACAACAACTCAGTATCATAATGGAGAAGGATTGTCTGGCAAATCGCGTAGCAAGTCATAGGAAGCCAACAGACAACAAGGAGATTCTATCAATACATAGAAGAAATGATGTGCGGTAGGCAGAATTGATGAGTGAATGCTTGTATTTATTTAATATAAATATAGAATTTGTGTTAACCATATATTGAATGTGTTTGTGATTATTTAAATTTGTAAGGTCATTGCAGTGTAGATAAATATAATAATAAATCGGTTCAAAGTAATTAAATGATGATAATCAATAGAAGATGATAATAATTTAAATAACGTTAATTATGGAAGATGATTGAAGATTAAGTGAGAATTAAATATGATAAATTGATAATTGTAAAGAAGAAAAACGAGTCGCGGTTTGAAACGCGACTCGAATCGGAGGAGGGGTAACACACAAAAAATGAAAATATCAATTGATATTCGAGGTCGCGTTTGGAAACCGGCGAGTCGTTAATAAAACTGTTAAAGTTTAATTAAAAAAGAAATATTTTTTCGTAGTTTCTTCTTTGTGTTGATAATTAAAAGAAAATAATTAGGTCATACAACGCAACTTCCATGGTTCAAGATTTGAACATATAACATACCTCCTAGAATTAAATTTCATGCATGGCTTATAGGACATAACAGTCTTCAAACAACATCTTTCCTTTCCATCGTCATCGGACCCCATCTGATATCTGTTGACTTTGTAAAGAAGATAGCGATACTATTGAACATCTATTCACCCGGTGTAAATTCGTCCTGCCTATATCCAGATTTTATTGCCTAGTATTTCTTTGCTCAGTAAGACTAATATTTCTTGTATTCTTCAATCATTAAAATCATTACCACAAACACAAACCATATTATTACACTCACCATGGTATATTTGGAAGGTTTCGCAATGAAGCTATTTCAAGAATGCACCTATTAATAATAACCAAATTTGGAGATATATTCAATTATCTGTTGAAAAACGACCAGGTAAGAATCTTAAGACTAAATCTTTAGTGCAAATTAAGTGGACTGCTCCACCAAAAGATTGGGTAAAACTTAATATTGATGGATCATCAACTTCCAATCCTAAACAAGCAGGTAGTGGTGGAATTTTCAATAATAACAAAGGAGAATTCATCATGGCATTTTCACACTCCATTGGAATATCAACGAATTCAACGACGGAATTACGAGCTCTACATATAGGACTTTTAATTGCTAATCTAAAAAAAAATTTACGTTTAATTATCGAATTTGGTTCTAAGTTCGTGATTAATCTATTCAATAGGGAAACCAGAGTGCCGAAACATCTATTGATGCTGCACCAAGAATTGCCAGAGGATATTGACTGATCTTGAGGCATGCCATATAACTTTTGTCTATCGGGAAGCTAACAAGGTGGCAGATTTCTTAGCCAAACATGGTGCTGCAATGAAGTGGTTTTGTCAAGAAGTTTTTGTAACATGCCCACCTTTTGAACTCGTTGTAAATTTCGAGGAGCACTTTACTAATTTTGCATGTTAGTATGTTGCTTGTTTGTCGTTTCTCATTAATACTAACATTGAAAATCATGCTTCTGAACCTGATTCCTATAATTCTAGAGTTGAAAATTAGTCCTATAATTTTTGTACATTTCGCGATTTTCCTCCCGATAGAATTTTCCATCAACAACTTTAAAAAAAAATTAATTAATTTTGTCATCTAATTTTTTTAAGGTTTTATTTTTTATTTCCAATCATTTTATTTTATTTTAGTATTATTTATCATAAATCAATGAATACTTAAATAACTATACATAATTAATATATAGTAAATTTTAATAACTATTTATAATTTTAAATAGAGGTATTTGTTTGTATTTATTTACTTTTAAGTAATAGCTTATTGTATTAATTTATTTATTTAGACGCATAGCTTTTAATAAATTTTAGTTAATTAACTATCTAATATATGGAATGGTATAACCCATCATTTCATTCCACATTATATGTACAAAATCTTTCTATATCTCTTTAAATATGTTTTTTATGAGTTTGACTTTGTGGGACGTCCTCTAGCTTTTAAAGAATTCTCGTGATCCATACGTTAATTATATTATTAAATTAGTTATGAATAAAATATCCCTAGTTACTATTATAACCAAAAATGAATTGGCACATATTTTAAAACCCCCTCGTGGAAAAGTTTGATAGTTTCATAATATGATACAATGTCGAGCATAAACATTATAATTTGTTTATGAACTTAGCAACAACCAATCCACAAACTTTTGTTTAAAAAACAATAAAGGTGAAGAAATATTTTGCTCCTCGAATTATGACTATTGCATGTGATAACTTGGAATAACCTTCAAAATTGTTCACTCTCAAACGGTCAAATCCTCCATTTTAACGACATACAAGCTAATACAGTTAGGAAATTAATGGCGAGTGTTTACTTGTGAGGAAAATTGCACAATTTTGAGTTAAAGGTGTAATGTGGTGATTACAAATGACATAAAATGCAATTTTTCCTAAAATCAACATTAAAGAAATAGCAAGAGAAAATTTTCTAACCCTATGATTCAAGTCATTTTTCCTTTTACACGAGATATTTTGGAACAGGAGGAAACTCATAGAAAGAAAAAATGAAGACCAAAACAATTGTAATTTGAGGCCCCGTTTACTTTGATGTATAAGTTTGTATAAAAAAAATTAATATAGGCTAATCTACTTTAATGTATGGAAGCCCGATATAAAACTAAGGTCCTGTACTAATTAATGTTACACATAAAATAACTAATACTACCTGGGGAGATGTTATAAAATAGTCTCAAGATTGCACCAAGATGTGAATGACCATTATACCCTCAAAATTTAACTGAATAATAATAATAATAATAATAATAATAATAATAATAATAATTTTGTTGTCTACCAAATTTTGTAAACAAGCTCAAAATTAATTTTTCTACCAAAAGCATGTGGATATATCATAGTAAATAGTTGATAGAATTTAGCCTAATTCGATAATAGATATAAATAAATACATGATTAATTATACATAACTTTTTTATCTTTCAATTAATAAAAAATAATCGTATCATTTATTTAATACGGTTTTCCAAGTAAAAGGGCCAAAAACCTTTAAATTTGAAGAATATTTTATTTCTTTTGAAACTTTGGTATATGGAATGACAATAGTACTGGTTGGCCTGCCCCTTCCCAGAGCGCCTCTATTATATCATCTCATGCTCTTCCTAATTGCCACAGCAATCTTCTCTTACCATTGTTTAATTTCCACTGCAGGTAGTTAATTGCTCTCTCTTGCCCCTTTATGGGTTCCCAGTATCCAATTTTTCATTTTGTTATGTAATCCATAATACCATACGAACATTAATCTGTGTTTCTGGTTATCGTAATTATGGCTCAAATGCAGGAAATATCAGAGTTTCAAACAAGAAGCAATCATGAAGGTCGATGTCGTTTTAGCCGAAAGCTGATAAAGTCATGCAAGCCAACTCCCTCAGACCTCCGCACCTACAAGATATCTATAATAGACGAACTCAACCCCATCAATGCATGTGATTCGCATCCTCTCTTTTGAATCTGATCATGCTGTTAATGGCAAACATATGATCTCCCTTAGGAAGATCACTGTCCCAAGTTTTACCCTTTTTTACCATTTTGGCGGGCCGATACGACAAGGAGAAACACTGTGTCGATTGCAACGATGAGGGTGCGGACTTCTCAAGTAGCAGAAGTCGACTTGCCATCACTCATCCATCAACTCATTGGCCGCCGAAGTGATATCCGATCAACCACATCCTCCACTATAAATAGGCGCAACGGACGAGCTGACCGACCCAATGCTAGCAGTCCAGATCAACAGGTCCAGTGCGGGGCCTGGCCATCGGATATGCTCTTCACACAGGATTTTCGATTCAAGCTCACTAGGCATATTCCTGAAGGCCTGGGCCAACGCTTCTACCGATGGGGGATTAGTAATTTGCCCGGATTTCGACTCTCCCTTGTACTTCCCGTCGGAGAACGTGGCACCACTTCAATTTGAGGTGTCGAGAACTCGGGACAAAAGTATTGTTAGCAGGAGGTTTGTGTTCGACAAGAATGCCATATCGAAACTGCGGGAGAGCATATAGTACTGAATGGAAATCAACTGGAACCGAACGCCCGCCATCCAGGGTGGTAGTGGTTTCTACAATACTAACCCAGGCTCTTCTGCGTGGCGACAGGGCAAAACACGGGAAGTCGAGAGCCTCGCTGATTGCGCAGGCAATCAACGTCAGAGAACGGACTGTTCCGCCTGTGGGGAAGTATTCTTGCGGCACGTGGGTTTCCATATCTTACTTGGACTTCAACCCAAACCAGAGCCATGAAATGGAGCAGAATTATCTTGGCATGGTTCTAAAGATGCGGGAGGCCACTGTTCAGGGAGTCAAAGACTGTGCAAGAATATTGAGTGACAGAGAGTTTGGAAAATGGGTTTTGGTTGATAGTTATTTCCATGCAGCTCAAAAGGCCTCTGGACCTGATTACAAGGTCATTTGGGTGACTGATTGGTCTAAATTCGGAGAGTATGAGCTTGATTTTGGATTCGGGAAACCCGTATGGGTAAGCTTAGCCGATGTGCCGCTCCGAGATCTTCTCATTCTAATGAACACCAAAGACAACGATGGGATTGAAGCTGTGGTTTTTACTTGCATGAGTCGGACATGGCGTATTTGGAACGCGATGAGGATCTTCGAATGCTTACAACGCAGTCATGATACTCAAAGATTTGGTCCAGAATCACATCAGCCTTTAAATTTATTTTCTTCAATTTCAATAAGCAGTTACTTGATAAATGACTACTCCATGAGAGATTGCATGTTTCCAAGATTTGTCGTAATTACTTTGTTTATTGAGTGAGTTTGATGATTATCTTTGGGTGTGCTTGTTTCAAATAATGTCAACTCTCTTTATTTGCCTTTCATCTTTATTTTTCATTCTACTTCCGTCCTCTATCTCTTGAATAATTCCTCATTTCTTATAAGCATTGTAGTAGTTCTTACCTTTTAAATACATCTTACTATTGTTCTTGATCGTTAAAGTTTAACGAAATTTATACCAAATAAAATACAAATATTAATAAAAAAAACAATCAATCTTCAAAGTTAAAATTGGATATGTATGAATCTCAATCAATATATGTTGTCTGTATTTTACTCAATTGATTTTTCTTTCTCAATTTGATTAAAATATATTTATTATTTTGTCATCTTTTACCATCTTTATTTCTTCACATTTATGAAATTTTCATTTTTCAATAACTTATACTAAAAGCCAAATTTAAAATGCGTTTCAAACTTTAAAAAATATATTCAACTTGCATTTATTAATTTATTTATTTTCTGTATAATTAGTAGTTAATTTTAGGGTAAAATATACTTTACTCTCTCATTGCATGTTACATCTCCTATTGCTTTTATAGATTAATGACATATGGACAATCTTAAAATTGAAGATGATGATTAGAGTTCTGAATAGGAGAGAGAAAATAGTAAGCAAAAACAGTAGGCAAGAGAGAGAAAATAGTAGGTTTCATCCAAACAAACACATAAAATAATCCATGGCAAGAGAAAGAAAAAATAGACAATTTTATTTTCCAAACTTTTTTTCGTTTTTCTTTAATTTAAAAGAAATAAAAATAAAGAATTATTGACTTTGAATTTTTTTTTATTAAATTCAAAATTGTATAAGTTTTTTACAAAATTTGTCATACTTCTAAATTTTTTGTAATTTTTGAATATGAAACAAAAATAGACTATTCATTTTAAATTACACTTATTTATGATTATATTTACAATAGTTCAACGTTTCATTATTACACAAATTAACTACATTATATTTTGCATAACGTGTAGGAGGACAAATATTTTTAGTCCCATAACACTAGAAAATTAGAACCTCCATGAACTTAATGAAAATTTTGAAATTTTTCTCTCCATAATTTTTCACATTATAAATAGATGAATAATAAATTATTCTATATATATATATATATATATATATATAAATAATAAATTATTATCAATATTTTTAACGTCGAAGAAGATGACTAACAAAAAAATAAATTTCTTTATTTTATTTCTTTTAAAATTAAAGAAAAGGAAAAAATGAGAAAATAAAATTGTCTATTTTTTTCTCTCTCTTGCCATGGATTATTTTATGTGTTTGTTTTTTGGATGAACCTACTATTTCTCTCTCTTGCCTTACGTTTTTGCTTACTTATTTTCTCTCTCCTATTCAGAACTCTAATCATCATCCTCAATTTTAAGATGTCCATTATGTCATTAATCTATAAAAGCATATAGGAGATGTAACATGCAATGGAGTAGAGGATCCCAAAGCCGTTCCTTCATGAAACCTCAGAAGTCCCTCTTCAGGGCCTTCCCACCACAATTAACACCGTCTTTCTCCCACAGTTTCACAGACGATCTTCCGTTGAATGCTAGTGCTGAGTTGCTGCTGTCAATCCGCCTGACCCGCTCATTTCCAGCTCTTCGTGACACGTTGACTTCCTTCAAGGAGCTGGGAACTTCAGCTGCTGCTCTTGTGGTGGAATCTTTTTGCTACTGATGCCATTGATATAGCAAAGCAATTTGGAATCCCAGCTTACTTTTCCATGTTATATCGACCTATGAATTGTCACTCTCTGTGCTTTTGCCTAAGCTTGATGAGTCTTGCACATCAGAGTACAGAGACATGGTGGATCCAATCACGTTGCCAGGATCCATTGTATTAAGCCCGGAAGATTTGCCGATTCACTGAAAGAAAGGAACAGTGAAGTTCATAAATGGTGCAATAATTGGTTTCCTGGAAGCCGATGGCGTTATGGTGAATAGCTTTCTCGAATTGGAATTAGAAGCAGTCAAGGATTTAGAACCGACGTCTTCCGGGTGTTCCCCCGTTTACCCTGTCGCCGACGGACGGAACGAAAAGCCGAATCAGATGCAGGGTCTGAGTGTGTGAAATGGCTGAATGATCAGCCACCTAAATCTGTGCTTTTTGTTTCCTTCGGTAGTGGAGGGACCTTATCAGTGGAGCAGTTCAAGGAATTAGCTTTGGGGCTTGAAATGTGTGGGCAGAGGTTTCTTTGGGTGGTGAGAACCCCTCAAGAAAGCGCCGCCGACGCATATTTGAACACTCAAAGCTTTGTGAAGGATCCTTTGGATTATCTACCAGAAGGGTTCTTGGAAAGGACTAAAGGGAGAGGATTAGTGGTGGTCTCATGGGCTCCTCAAATCCAAGTGCTAAGTCACAGGTCAACCGGCGGATTCGTGACGCACTGTGGGTGGAATTAGATACTGGAAAGTGCAGCGTTTGGTGTGCCGTTGATCGCATGGCCGCTCTGCTTCGAGCACAGGATGAATGCAGTGTTCTTGACGGATGGTTTGAAGGGTGCAATAAGAGTAAAACCGAATGAAAATGGGATTGTGTGGGAGAGCAAATCGCAGAACTGGTGCAGCGCGACTGATGGAAGGGGAGCAAGGGAATCAGATCCGGAAGAGGATGATTGATGTGAAGATTGCTGCTGGAAATGCTTCGAGCCCAGAGGGATCTTCAACCAAGGCACTCGCTCAAGTTATCAACAATGGATCAATTGGAAGTAATTCCAATGTCTAATTTTTTCTCTTTGATTTCACATGATCTTAATAAATTAGGGTAAAAATCAATTTACCCATAGGATATTACAAATAAAGAAATTACTTCTTTATAAAAATGAATAACAATTTGTCCCTTTTATTTTTAAAAATTTCAAAAAATACGGAAAGCACTTAACTTTTTAACACGAGGTAAAGTACTTCAATTTTAAAAAAACATAAAAGTAGGTCCAATTTCTTTTTGTTTATAGGGGGATAATTTACTTATTTATAATATCATAGAAAATTGCTTGTATTTTTTCTTAATAAAATATTTTTTATTCGAATTAAATTTGATTTAATCAAATCAATCCTAAAGCAATTGCAATTTTCTTGTATCTTTGGAGCTGGCTGTTTACATTTTTTTATGGATGGATGATGGATTAAACCGTAATTCAATGAGAGATGTGATTATAATAATGTCAAAATCTCACTGCTAGTCCATATGCTTCATCTCTTGTTTTTATCTGATTTTGGTCCTTTATTTTTTGTATATCCTATAATACTCCATCTTTCAATTATATATTCTTTAATTAATTTATAATAAAATACAAAAAAAAATGGCTATCCAAATAAGTGTTGTGTATGCTATACTTAGATAGTCTTTTTAAATTTCATAATTATGTCAGGTACTAAAAATTATTTTTTATTCTTATTTATATTTAGGTAACTCTATGATTATTGATTCTCACCAAAACTTTTCACCAGAATATTTTTTTGATAAATCGTTAGGAACTTTTCAAAAAAAAATTTGATATCTAATACTACTTAATAATTTATTTTTATTTCCTTCAAGAAAAATAAATTGGTGTGGCATTGATTATCTTTATTTTTAGGAATTTACTCATTTTTTAGGTAAATTTCATTAGTAAAATAATGTAAATATAATTTTTAAAACAAAATGTAAATATAATTTTATATTCACACACTGTTGTGTTTTTATGCTTATTAGTTACTTATATTTTATATTTTAAAATTTAAATGAAATGTAGATTTATTTATTTATATTTATTTATAACCTACATATTTTGTCCTTAGGATAGGATTTTCATAATTTATGCCGACCCAAACAGCTTTGAGCTAGGGTCAATTTATAATTTTTTAAACTAAAAGGGTATTGTTTTTAATATACATAATTTAAATATATGTATTTGTTTAATTTTTTATTGGAAAATGGTGAATGATAAATTAAATAATAAATTTATTATAAATCGTGATAAGTGATTGGTTACGATGTGGGACGCATAACAAGCTCGTGATACATAGATGATACTTGATGGCGCCAAATCATCATCCAACCGTATTTAATTCAATCGAACAGTTGTGTCATTTGGTTGAAATGATGTGTCCATTGGGTGAAACCCTTTGAATAAAACGACGCATCTATTTATGTGAAGTGGTATGTCCTTTTTGTGAAATGATATTCAAATGAAAGGTTATAACCTTTTTCAAAGTCATACTTTCTGATCGGACATGACCATTCATTGATACATTTCCAACTTCTATAAATAGATTCACCCATTTCATTTCATTCATTCAATCATTCAATAAGCATTCTTAAGCAACAAAAGCATTTTGCAAGTATAGTGTTAGTAAGAGAGTTTCAAAATATTGTTTGGTTCGTCGTTTCTCAAAAGTTTGTATTGCTACTACTTTGAGATTTTAAGTCGTTAGAGACAAATTGCCATTTCCGTGAGCACCAGACCGGGGCAATAATTGTTTTAAACATAAAGAGTCTAACTCTTGTCTCGATTTCATAATACATAAATCTCGCATATCCCAAAATTCTCCCTACATTTTATAGATTAATTACATTTAGACCCCTCTAAATATGTTAAACTACACTTTTCCTAAAAAATATCAAAGATTATTCATACACCCCCGGCTCTCTAAAAATTCACTGTATACACCTGACCCCCTTATGTTAAAATTTGAACGAAAAATGCCGATGTTAGTAAAAGAAATTACATAATTTTAATTTTATCCCTCATTTAAAACTCTCCTGTAATATTTTTGTATTTATAAGGGAAAAAAATAATTATGTCAACCACACGCCATATATATAATCAGTGGCCTCTCCTGTAATGCGGATTTCAGATTTTCGACAGGCCTTGGATGAGGACTCCTTAATAGATTTGAGTATTTTAGGAGAACGCTTCTCTTGTGCAACAAGCGGGAATACCCGCATACGATTAGAGCTAAAATCGATACAGTTTGTGCGACTTCAGACTGGGGCCAATTATTTTTTTAATATCAAAAAAATGAAAAATAACGAAAAAATATTTTTTTTAATAAATTAACATTTTTATTACGAGTCGCGGTTTGAAACCGCAACTCGATATTTTTTATTTTTTATTTTTTATTTTTTAAATTTTAAGCGGAGTCGCGGATTGAAACCGCGACACGGAGTCGCGGTTTGAGACAGCGACACCGAGTCGCGGTTTCAAACCGCGACTCTGTCATTTTTAAAAAAAAATTATTATAACTAATTTTTCCGCAAATTAATTTAAAAAAACACAAATAATAATTAATAATGAATAAATGAAATATTATAAATATTATTACAAATTTTACAATAAAAAAGTAAATATTAAAAATGCCCCCCTGTCCCACAATTACGTCCGTGTCGTTGATGTCGAGGTCTTCTTTATTTTCGCCGATATTTTGTATTGGCTCATTTTGTCCATCATTATCATCACCACCGGAATTAATATGCAAGTCACTTGATGATGCTGCAGATCTGGACTCCACATTATCACGATATGCACTAAATGATGGAAATGGAACTGGTGAAATGTTATATTCTGGTGCATATGGTTGGTTAATACGAAGGCCAAGGTCAAGATCTACATGTGAAGAATAAGCTTCTGCATGGCTTGGCATGTATGAAGTCGATTGAAACCAATCATCTTGTGACGGTTGAGGCACATAGTAATCCTGAGGCGGTTGAGGCACGTAGTAATCTTGAGGCGTATATGCTGTTGAAGGACCAGTTATATCCACCCCAATATCACCACGTTCAACTGAACCAATAGACATTTGGCTAGAACTTCTCCTTTGTCTGTGGGATGTGGTGGGAGCAGTATCGGATGGTGTTGCAGTTTGTTGTCGCTGATGTGTTATGGCTTCAGCGATAATTTGTACTTTGTGTTCAAGTTGGGCCACTAATTAGCGATACCCTTCAACATCTACTGGTTTGATTGAAAAAGTGTTTGAAGAGTATTTACCTGTTGAGTCTGAAAAAATATAAAAATATAAGGAATTTCAATAAAAATTATTGTTAAAAATGAAGTATATAAAATAAACGTGTGATATAATGTAGCATACCACAATCTGCAACACTGGTGCATCTCCAGGTTGGTATCCGCTTGCCACGTCTATCAGTAGACGATGAAACGAAATGACGTGTTATGTTGTTGTACCATTCCCAATATACTCGATCTGTATCTCTTCTGTTGGAAATGGGTTGTCTTTGTATGACTGTGTCATATCGTCTTTGCCATCTAGTGATGTAGAGTATGTGCTGCAAAACCCAATCTGTGCCCGTACGATTGGAACGGGTGATCTTATGCAGGCTCATGTCCCGAGTATCTTGCTAATCTGGAATATTTTGCATCATCCCAAATTGGCGAAGGACCCGTTCGGGATGATGCATCTCTACTATTGCATAAAATATCAAGGGACATATTGATCTCCACAGCTGGGGGTTAAAATCCCCTGCGTAAGCCATAATGACATTTGATTCCATGTCATACGGCTGCCAGATAAACTGTAATAAATAAAATAATGCAAGTTAATGTCATTTTATATGATCGAATATATGTAATTAAAGTCATGAATATAAAATACCTGATCATATTGCATCTCATCTAATATATCTCTAATGACCTGGACAGTTGTTCGCACTGTCCGGGTGAAAGTGTGCTCACAGTTCCACATTGCACCATATGGTGCTCCTGGGAGCACACGGTTATTATCTATTTGGTGTGGGCCCATATGTACACGTGGAGCACCAAATCCGGGACAAAGTGGAATGATGCGTGACCAGGCCCAAATCTGCAGAGATAACATAAACTCTAGTTATTACATGAAAAAAAAAATATTTCTCTATAAATTCAATGCCCCCCCACAAGGTACATCTTGCGCCTATGGGCCGCTATAACTATCCAAGAAGACACTCCAAACTGGAAGGATAAAGAAACCGACCCGGTGGACTGCCGAGCTACAAGTCCTACGACACAGGAGCGGGATTCTCTAAAAAGCCAAGGTCGTGGGTGGCCAAGAGGGCCCACTTGGAGATAATTCAACTTACCTGTACCAACTGCAACGCGCCACCTATTGCAGCTTTGCCTTTTTCGCTGGCATTACATAATTCACGGTATAAAAATGCCAGGACAGCACTGCCCCAACTGTAGTTCCTGACTGCTACTATATCCTCTAATTTTGCAAGATTTAGTAGCGATACCAAGTTTCCTGATGAATCAGGACACATCGTTCCACCCAGCAGCAATGCAACAGCACGCGCATACTGTACAACATTAAGATGTGGAGTGTCGGGAGTGATGTGGACACGTGATATATGAGATATGATGGCCTTAACCTGCAACCGTGAACCCTTCAACGCTCCCTTTTTCTGGTGCGAAACCTAAATACTGCATGCAGTATTCTTGCCACTGAACACTGGTTCTTTCGAGATCAGTCCCTGAGACTGGCTTGCCATCTATTGGGAGTCCCCATATTACCTGGACATCTTGTAATGTAATTGTGGCTTCTCCGACACGAAAATGAAAAGAGTGTGTCTCGGATCACCACCTCTCCACCAATGCAGTGATTAAATGGCAATCATATTGAATTCGTCCGCACCTATAGACTCCATAAAAACCTATTTGGTGTAGTATTTGTTGCACACGAATGGGGAGGTCTTGTTCACGTAAATTTTTCCAAAATTTACCGTCGGCACGTTTTGCCTGCAGGACCTCATCAATGTCACCATCAAGGATCTCATCGGACCTGTGTTGTGATTGTTGTGATAATACAGTTCCATCTCGTGGACCATACACTTCTCTTCTATCCATTTTTTAAAAATATAAAAATGGGTGACAAATAAACAGTTGAATAAAAAAGCCTACAACAACGGAAAGATGCAATTTATAAATGCGATGTTAATGATGAATGGTGAATGGTGAATGATGAATGATGAATTTATATAGTGAACGAATTTTTTTTTTTAATAAAATATCGCTGCTGCATCATGAATGCAGCCAATGCTGCATTCATGATGCTGCAGCTGGGAAATAACCGTGTATGCAGGGACACATACATGTGTTCTGAATAATATGTCTCTCTCACACGGTAATATAAACAGGGCTTATATTGCTTCCTTGCATTTAGGACACGTGAAATGCAACCCCTCCTATGGAATAAAACATGTCATTCAGAATGTGAATGACCAAACAGGGTATGATGTACCATACCAAAAGGTATGGTACAATTTGAAAATGGCACGTGAAATTATTTATGGCACGTGGGAGAGCTCTGTTCAAAAGCTACCTAAATATTTTGGAGCTATCCAAAAATATAATCCAGGAACTATTGTTGAATGGAAACACAAAGGCTTCCAGCAGGTAAATATGTGATGGGATATGTCTTCAGCTTTCAAACCGTGTATTGATGGGTTCCAATTCTGTCGAAAGATTATTAATGTAGATGGCACCCATTTATACACAAAATATAAGTACAAACCGTTAATTGCAGCTGCCATGGATGGGAATCAACAGGTACTGCCTCTCGCATTTGCAATAGTCGATGAAGAAACTTATCCATCTTGGAAGTGGTTTCTTCAACAATTGAGTTGACATGTTATAAGAGAGCGACGCGGGATGTGCCTTATTTTCTGACCGTCATGGCGGATTCATTAAAGCAGTTCGTGAAGGTCCGGACTTTGTGTCACCACATGGAGTGCACCGGTATTGCTTACGACATGTGTGTTCCAATTTTAACAGTAATATTAAAAATGTGGTATTGAAGGATCTTTGTTGGCAAGCTGGCGCGAAATATAAATTAAGAAAGTTCAACCGCATTATGGAAGAGATAAAGAAGCATGATGTCAAAGCGTTTGCATACTTAGACCAGATTAATAAGGAAAAATAGACAGCTTCTCATGATGGTGGATAGCGAAGCGGTATTTTGACGACCAACATGTCAGAATGCATTAATGGAGTTCTGAAGGGGGCTCGCCGCCTGCCGGTAAGTGCACTAGTTGAAATTACTTTAGAACGTACTGTCCATTATTTTCGCGTGCGGGCGATTAAGGGTCAAAAAATGCTACAAAACAACCAACTGTGGACGGATTTCGCATGCAATATGTTCATATATTGGCAACAAAAAGCTGTTGAGCACACGGTCATGAAACACAGTCACGCTCAACAGTCCGCGTCGGTCGTTACCAGGCGCCAGAATAGACATGGGATGAACACCCATGTTGTCAAAATTGCCAACCGATAATGCTCATGCGGCAAGTGGAATCAATTTGGCATCCTTTGTTTTCACGCTCAAAAAGTATGCGGTGCATACAATATTAGTGCTGCATCAATAGTTAAGGATTACTATGATCTAATGGCTTACAACACCTATTCTAAGCATTTTGAACCTGTGCAGTCGGAAGATTATTGGGATGACCCAAATTTCCAGTTGGTCCACGACCCTACTATCCGTACGGTCACACGTCCTGGTCGAAATCAAACAACACGCATTCATAATGAGATGGATTGGCGGCAAACGCGAGCAAGGCAAGAAGCCCAACAACACAAGGAGAATTCTTCAATACAAGAAAATGTGTCATAGGAGGATTGTTGATAATACTTGTATTTTTTAATTAATACAATTTTTTAACATTATAATTTTGTGATTATTTAAATTTGTAATATTGCAATTTATATAAATATAATTAATACGTAAAATATAAATTATAACATAAATTTATATAATTTAAATATGTTAAATATAAATTATTAAATTAAATAGAATTAATATATAAATATAATTTAAAAAAAAAACAAGTTCGGTTTGAAACCGCGAGTCGGATTAAAAAATAATAAAAAAATTCCGAACCGCGACTCGGTAAAAAAAAAAAATTATCGAGTCGCGGTTTGAAACCGCGACTCGTCATAATAACATTAACTTATTAAAAAAAAATATTTTTTCGTTATTTTTTCTTTTTTTTATAATAAAAAATAATTAGGTCCTTCAGACTGAGTGAACCTCTTTCGTGAAGTGAATAGGGTAAATTGCATAACACCCCTCCGTGTTTTGGTAAAATAACGTGAAATTCTCCTATATTAATTTAATAGGTAAAAAACCCTCTGTACTTTATAAAATACAGCGAAAACCCCATCTCGATTCTCCATTAAAACAAATGGAGAGTGGCTTATACTCACCTTTTGTGCTAGTGGGCTCCAATTTTTACCTTTTTTATGATTACTTTAAGTATGTAAATGTCTATTTTGCCCATTTCTTTCATATCTAATTACATTTTCAATTGATTTATTTATATATTTATTTAATTTAAATTATTTATTAAATTCAAATATATTAAAATAAATTATATTTATTATGAGATATATTAACTTAAATATAAAACAACTAAACAGTCTTTAAAATTTTTAATTTAGAAAACACAGTACAATTTAATGTACCAAAAATTATATTTGAATTAATAAGAAAGAATTAAAAATCACTTATAATAATTATATATTATTAATTAAATTAAATTATTATTAATTGAAACATATTTTAATAAATTTTATTTGTTTTTAAATATACTAATTAATATAATTAATATCAATAAATTATATTAATTATTTTTAATTATATTATTTACTATATATTTTATTTAAAAAAATTATTTTGAAAACTTATATTTTTTGGTGATAACAAATATTTTGTCCATATATAGCTATATAAATGGTAAATGTTGATTAATTGTGATTAAAATCTAAATTTTCATATTGATTTGTTTTAACCCTAGTAAATAAAATTAATATATTGTTTTTTTTCTTAAATCGTAGTCTATTACAATATAGGGAATGATCTATTGTTTTATTCATCTATATGCCAATTTGATTTTAAAATTAGCTGCGCGAAAAAAAAATAGTTCAAGTTCCTTGTCCCCTCCAATCCTGCAACAATCGGTGCAAGATCAAGCACGGTACAATGAATTTGCGGGAACGCCTCGGCTATGGCCTTGGCCAAAGTTCCAATGCCTCCGCCGACGTCTACGAGAGAATCGAAACTCTCAAACATGTGCCTACAATCTCTAGTAATCACGTCGGCCACCATTGGAGTATCACTTGCCATGCCTTGATCAAACAGATGGCTAAACCTCGGGTTCCGCTCTTTCTGCTCCCAAATTGACATCCCATTATTAGCTGTATGAACCGCTGTGCGGTCGTTAGCATTTTGAAACCATCTACTCAAATGGTGCATTGGCTCCACAAGGATTGGATCAATTTGGGAAATTACAAAGGGTTTCATGCTCATGGGATGATCTCCGACCAAAAGACGTGAAGCAGGTGTAAGCGAATAGCCCTTCTCATTAGAGGAATTGATTTTTTCTAATACAAAGAAGCCAGAGTGCACGAGGATTCGCATGAGACGGTACATGCAATCGGCTTTGGCTTTGTCGACGCCCGAGAGAGCATCTACCAGTTCAAGGAGGGTCCTGGGGCCGCCATGCTTGTGGATGGCGTCGGGGATGCCAAGTTCAGTTGCACATTTTAGTGACATGGAGTTTTTAAGTAGTTGAACACCTGATTCCAAATGTGAGCTTCAGCCTCTAGTAGCTCAAGAGATTGCTATTGCCTAAACCATTCCATCCTCTTTGATCTTTTTTTGGTTCTTGATTTATACTATGGAAGTTTAGCTATTAAATTGTACCGGTCTGCAGACAAGAATGTTGGCTATCTAGGTCTATTTAAACATATGCTGAAACCAAGAATTAGGTTTGTAATCACTGACTCAACCACTTTTACTTTGAGTTGTTAACCCAAATATCTAACTTAATCACCTTTATTATTTTTATTTTGATTTTTTTAAATCAATCCGACATTAATAACTAAGCCTCTCACTCTACCTGATTATGGCTTGACAATCAAGCCCACCACTAAGATATCATGTGTCATCCGGACCCACCATATGCTGATTAAAAATCGACTTCTCATTTTAACCTCAAATGTTTCCCAGCAATTTACCTCATTGTTCTTAGTTGAGCCCATAATAACTAATTGACAGGCCCATTTTGTAACAATGGCAAGGGAGGCTTCTCAAGCTCTCCATTTTGAAGAAGAGATGTCAGAACTCAAGTGCTATTGAATGCATTCATTTTGAAAAAAATAAACAGATTCTACTCTTTATTTTGACATTCATTTTACCATTGAAAAAATACTTATTGATTGTTTGATTTTCTTTTTGTTCTATGAATGAAAGGACATGGCGTGGGACGGGCAGGGGCTAAGCAGGCGATATTGGGGGGCAAGAAGGGGACCTAAAGGGGTTGTGTTACGGTGGGTTGATGGCCAGGCTAGGAATTGTTGCTGGGCCGACGAGGAAGGGGACAAAGGGGACTGGGTGGAGGGGTGGCGGTACAAGGAACATGGAGGGGCGGCGCGGAAGGGGGTTGAGGGGGTGGCGGCTAGGGTTTGGTAGGTTTTGGGGAAGGGAAGAAAAATACATGTATATATATATATATCATTTAACTTTCATATAAAATATATTATTTTATTTTTAATTTATGTTAGAAAGTATCATGTGCAATACATGTATAAAATTATATTTTTAGTTGTGAATATAGAATTTATTAGTTATTAAAAATATTAAACTTATAATTTTATGTATATTTCTATTATTTAATCATTAGTGTATAAATATTTTCAAAATAATTGATAATACTTATTTTAATTGATCACGAAACTATTTAATTTGTTATTTGTAATTTACTTCTAAATTCAATTGATAATATTAAATAAAAATTATTTCTTAAATTGAATTTTTGCATTTCGTATTTAATAACTATTATGTTGAATGATTTAATTTATATCTGAACAAATTAATACAAAAGTAATATATATATATATATATTATATATAAAAGATCCAATATTAAAGAAAATTAACGAAGTTTTGTATTTTTTAGATTTTTTATAAGAAATTCCAATTTAATAAAATGATCATGTCTTATTTTTAATATTTTCTATTTTTTTTGTTGAACATAGAAAAAAAAAGATTCATTTTAATTTATGATTTATGCTTTCAAATTAATTGAAATGGATTAATTTGTGGCAATCTATGCACTAGATTATGCTTATATTCTTTATTTTGAATATTTTGTACTATAGGGTGAATAGCAATTTTAGAAAATATAAGGAGGTAAATTGCTATTTTTTTTCTATAGGGAATAATTTGTTCATTTACAATATTACAAGGGGTTGCTTGCAGTTTTTTTTTCTTGTAATATAATATACTTGAAATTCGAAAATTGTGTTTGATATACTTGAATTTTCCTGTTGGTCTCTTTCTAATGTTATTTTTCTCCATTAACTTTCTATGACAACATTTTTGGTCCTGTGTCTTTCTAACTTTCACTGAGTTCACCCTTCTCGTCGATGAAAGTGAAGTCCGGCGAACAAAATGATTGAAATTGAAAAAATTAAAAAAATACAAAATCAAAATGCTATCCTAGAAAATTTAAGGATGAAAACACAACATGACGTAAGTAACAGACCAATAATGTATTTAGTCCTTTTCAAAATTTATCTAAGAACCCCTCCTCAGTTAAAAAAAAAAAAAAATCCATGTGTTTTTAAAATTTTGCACAATCTCCCCTTCTGTTAGATAAATTGAACGACGTTCAAATTTATGCGAAATTGCCTGCTATGCCCTTCTTTTATAACCATTAATATTCAATTATTAAATGAATCTTTTAGATCTTAAATAATTTAAAATACATTTTATATTCTCTATATATAATTGTATATATACACTATATAAAACATATATATATATATACACTGACTTAGGCGGCAGCCGTGTGGCCGATAGCGTGCACAATTGGCTCTTTTACAAAAGGCGGCAACCTCGCGTCGCCCCGCTCTATATATCGCCCCCGTAGAAGGGGCGACCCTATGTAATATACTTGAATTTAGATTGCTGACATAAGGAACAAAATGTTAATCGTGGAGATTTGATATCAACGTCCACTATTTGTATTAGGATAAAATGCATTGAAGTAATGAAATAGATGAGTAGGTTAAATGTATCAACGTCCACTTTCTTCTCTAAATGACATTCTGGTCTTCTTAGGACTGTTTGTTTGATAGAAAACAAGGGAATCTCACCTACATTACCATAAATATTTAAGAACCTTTAAGTACTTTTTGTGATTGCTATAAATAATTGTCTAATTTGAATATTTTTAGATGTAATCAAATTGGACAGTACGAGTCAAAATGTATAACTAATTGTCCACGGAAATGGTGAGAAATCAAAATTTGCCTAAATTGTGAAAAAGGGGTAAATTGTGATCTATTTATCTGTATTATGAAAAATAGACAAACAATCTTAAATACTTTTTGTGATGGCTGCAATAATTGTCTAAGTTGAATATTTTAGATGTCATCAAGTTGGACATTACGTATCAAAATGTATAACTAATTTGACCACGGAAATAGTGACAAATCAAAATTTGCCTAAATTGTGAAAAAATGGTAAATTGCAATCTATCTACCCGTGTTATGAAAAAGGCAAACAATCTCTTTATAAAAAATAAAATAACAATTCATTCCTGTATTTTTCAAAATGTAGCAATTTACCTCCATATATTTTAAAATTGAAGTAATTTACCTCCTTAAGCAAGGAGATAATTAGTTCATTTTTTAAAACACGAGGAGTAAATTACTATTTATTTTTCATAGAATAATAATTTGTCCATTTCTAATATTACAAACGGATAAATTGCTATTCACCCTGTGAAAAAGAGGTTCGTCTGCTACCGTTCTGTCACATAGAAAAAAAAATGAATGCAATAAATCTTTGTGGTAGTTACCATCCGTGAGTTGCATGAATGAAATTATCAAAAAAAAAAAAAAAAAAAAAAGGAGTTGCAAGAATGTTATTAAGGATGACTGTAGGATAGATTTTAAAAAAAAAAAAAAAATTAGTACAAAAATTCATGTGGAAATACATATATGAAAATTGTTTGAATATCTAAAAATGACGTTGAGGAAAAAGCCATTTGCTATAATTTTGGCCTTCGAAATCTGCATTATAGTTTAAAACTTTTTTTTCCTTATAGTGTGTGCAGAACCTATAATTTTCCTATTTTTATTTTTTATAACTTTTGCTATAATTTTTTTGTTTGACAAAAGTTAGATTGTGAGATTAATTTTGTTGAAAAAGTTAAATGCAACATTGGGACCATTTTAAAATTCCCATAAAGCGAATGCCAAAAAATATTGACCCCTATTGATTATCTCGAACTAAAAATCTAATTTTACCCTTTTTTTTCTCATCAAAACATGATTTTTTCGTATATTTAATATATACACATTGCCTATTAAAAAAAATAAATATATATATATATATACACATTCATTGTTTTTCAATGAGAGGAGGTTCACACACTTGATGTTAGGGTAATCACATGTATTCGTTTTTCTGATGTTTTATTAATATTTGTAATTGTTTACGCAACAATTTAGTTACTGCAATCAAATTGTTAATAAAACTAAAAATAGAATTAAGGATATACTTCGATGATAGATCTCAATCCCAGGACAGGATGAATTCTATAACCTCCGAAGCCAGCATCAGAAAAGAGATCTGCCCATTCTTTTTCTTTTCTTTCTTTTCCACTAACTACAGACATCATAAGGATGTCAAAGAGGAGTTGAGTTTCAACGGACTCTGTGTTGGTTCTTTGGTCATCAACCACCATCTCGATGAGTATAACCTTTCCTCTCTTTCCATTGCTCGTTATTGCTTCTTTACATTTTTTTAGTATCTGAACACCGTCCTCGTCGCTCCAATCATGAAGTATCCACTGTCGGTATAAAAATATTAGTGACCATACTTACATTCTTCTTAAATGACCATTTCATCTAAAAGTTTAAATTATTAAAAAAACATATTTAATATTGATCGTCACGGCACGCCTTTCATGAGTACATAAGATAATTAATCTTTCACGCTTTAAAATTTACTGTAAATAAAATAAATATATAAATCAGTACATTAAAATAAATAAATAATAAAATAAGTTAGTTATCTTATTTTTTAAAGGACATTTCTCGGTCATAAAAAATTGATGTAGCAGTGTGGAAACCACCACTTTGTGTTTAAAACATATTTTTTCTTAATAATAGTATAGATTAATATATTGATACACAATGTGACACAATTGTTTTTTAAATGGGTGATAATGAGACTCGAACTCAGTACGCTTTTATTTGGTCTGACTCTGATAGCATGTTAAACGATCACTTGATCATTTAAAAGTTTAAATTATTAAAAAGGACAATCATTTAGTATTACTGGTAAATACCAATTAACCATGTTGTACTAGTCAATGTTTTGGCACACTAGCCATTATTTTAGCAAGCGATACCAAAACATTGCCAGGACTATAAATCATGACAATTTTTTTGTCCATATATAACTATATATATTCATGATAAATATTAATTAATAATGATTCAAATTTAAATTTTTATATTGTTTTGCTTTAACTACAGTAAAATAATATTGATTTATTATTATTTTTAAACTGTAGTCTATAACAATGTAGGGAATAATCTATTCTTTTAGACCTTATATACTAATCTGATAGAATTAACAGGTTCTTGGATAGAATTGAAAAATCTTGTATCATTGTTCACCATAAGCCAACGAAATGCGAAACCCTCATTTAGTGTTGTTGTATCATCACAATTGTTGAGGTATTTCAATTTCTTTCAAAGTTTAAAACTCACTAGAAACTTGAGGCGGGTTCATTGTTTAACTTCCGACGAGGGGTAGAAACGAAGGCATTTTTGAAGGAGGGTTTTCACCGTTAGTTTTTGAAGGCCGACAAATATTTTTGGAAGTGGCCGTTTCACCATTTTTGTAAATAGCCCACTCAAGTGCCAATGACGCCTAGCTCGGTTGGCGAAGCTGAGGCTTCATGATCTTAGAAGTCATGGGTTCGAACCTCCCCAAGTGCGTGGAATGTTGTCTGCTGTATAGCAGGGTCTGTCTACTATATAGTAGGAGTTATTGTCTACTGTAATAGTATGTGATCATATGATTATTGTAATAGTAGGAGTTATTGTAATAGTCGTTGTTAGATATTAATATCGATAGGAGTGATTGCATTTAGTAATCAATTTATTTCAATTAATAATAGTTTATCGCTATTACCTCAAAAAAAAAAAAATATTCCACTCGATTGGAAAAGGACAGATATCCGACCCAATACAGTCAAGTAAATAAGGCCTAGTATTTAGTCTTTATGTCGGAATAAAAAATTAAAACATTATTTTGCCATCTTTTATATTTTTAATTCATACTACTAAATGCCACCTTTACTTTAGATGATATGATAATATGTGATGTATTAAGTTGTGATTGAAATTCCGATAATGATATGATCGATTGTATTGTGATATGTTTACTTATTATTATTAAAAAATAGATTATGAAAAATATTAATCTATCTCATGTTTACTATTTAATATATTGGGACTGATTAAATTAACAAGACTTTTTTACCCTTGTGATAAGAAAAAGTTGTCAACATCATGTACTTGGGTTCAATTGCTTCTAAATACCAAAATTATACCCACATGAATATCAAATGAAATTTTAACTACATCCTAAATTTCAAAGTATCGGCTTAAAAAGCAGACTTAAAAAAATTATTTTGAATACTTTAGTTCTAAATATATAACTTGAACCATTAAAATACAATTTAGCCAAACAATCTTAAAAAGATAAATAAATTGGACAAAATATGTATATATATTTGTATATATATGTAGGATAAATAATATATTGTTTATTTTGGACTATAATTTAAATTAAATTCTGGATTAATTTAAATTTTTTTAAAATATCTTAACTATTTTCTTTGACAATTAATTTTTTTTTTGTTACAATATAATATATTGGTATATACAAATAAAGTTAAATAATATAAAACTTAAATAATATTTATATAAAGTTAAATATGTATATTATATTTTATACAAAAATAAAATATTTTATTTTATATCATTTTTTCCATTCCCACCAACGTTCATCCATCAAAATCATTTATTTAACATATAAATAAAATACTAAATAAATAACAAATAAGAAGAAACAATATATATATATATTATATATATGAATCTTTCATACCAATAAAGCTACCCGTCCCACCGCGCGCCCCCCCCCCCCCAACCCCAAGTCTCCATTCTCATCTGAGTCGTCTCCCCAAAGCCTCTGAGCCTAAAACATCGTCTCCCCCAGGCACCTTGAGCTTCAAATCTTGTCTTCCCCCAAGCCTTTGAGCCTCCATTTCTCGTTGCCCATCCTTGCAAACTTACCAGCCCCTCTCCCCGTCGCCGTTTCACCCACCCAGCACCGCCACCTTCGTCCCCCATACATGGCGTCCCTCCACCTGCCCCACCGCCGCACTGCCGCCCTTCCACCCCGCCCTCAGTCGACCTCTCAGAGCCATACCACCGTCCCTTTCCACCTCGTCACCGACTAAAATTTTGACTACCAACAATTAATTTTTTTTCCAATGGCAAAATGGATCTCCAAATAAAGATTACAATTTTTTTATTTTTTCAAGAAGATCGCATTCGATAATTTTTTAGCTGGGACACCACTGCAGTGTCTTCTTCAAAATGGGGAGATTGAGAAATCTATTTTTCCATGGTATAGAAGGAGCAGGTTAATTAAGTTATTATATGCACGACGAAGGATAATGAATTAATTTGGTTGTAGATATTTGGGGACAAACTTGGAATTCAGTTTTAATTTGCATATGGTGGGCCCAAGTGATATTGTAATACCGAACTGGTGGAGTTGATTGCCATCACCCAAATATCATCTACAGTTGCGGGCCTGAGGGGTTAGTGTCGGGCCGATTTATAATGAAGGAAACAAAATATAATGAGTGATTAAGGATGATATCCTCACTAATCAACCGAGGTAAAAGGTGGCCTAAGGCTCTTGACTAAATTCTTGGAGGTGATGATGGCAATTAATATTTCTTTGAGAACTGGGGCAATTAGTACTATAAGGCTTGTCCCAATAAGTTCGTTTACTTTTTTTTGGCCCGCCCGACTTACGTATAAACAAGAAAAAAGGGCGGATTTAAATCCCACTTTTTTTTGAAAAAATTTTTCATTTTCATTTTTGCCCTCAATGCTCCATTTTTAACATATTTTTTTTTTTAAACAACAAAAATGGACAACGTTTAATCTTCTACCTCTAGCCGCCGCCACCACCGCCAACAACACCTCTCCCTTCCCCTTCCTCCCCCGTCGCCAGGTCCTCCCCAGTCCCCACACCTCCCTTGTCTCAAATAGTTCAGGGGAAGCAAAGTGTATTTTTTCTTTTATTTTATACTTACATATAAATTATTGACAACATGACTCGTTTTTCATTCATCTATAGCTACTAAAGATAATAATTTAGAATATCATTTTATTACAATCACACCTTTTTTAGTACTATTTTATATATTAATTCATTTAATCCCTTGCAAATATAAGAATATTATTGTGGTATTTTTGTCAATATATTATACAAAATGCTGATTTTAAATAAAGTGTCTTTCGTTCAATCATAATAGAGGGGGTACAAGAAATTTTTTGGGGAGGGGAAGGAGTTAATGTAATTCTTTTCGGAGCAATATCAGTTCTATCTGCTAATCTGACAATTTGATTAAACGAATTTTATGAAAGTAATTAAGTAGTCATGAGAAATTAATTATAGATCTTCTTCATTATTTATAAATTTGACAAGGTACGTCTTGCATTCCCCATTAAGAATTTACTTTTAGGATAGGTACAGGCGTATGAACTTTACATCATGACATAAACCATAGGTTCGTCATATTAGTTGATAACCGATCTATTTAATTTGGAAAGTATTATCAATCTTAAAGGATTAATATATTGATAAAAAAATAGGCAATATTGTTGTTCATATATATACATGATTTTTAGGAAAATATGGGAACAGAAAACGATCAATGTGAATATTTCCTGGATCTTCTGTATTATTTACTTTTTAAAAATTTTGGGGGAATAGAATACTAGTTGAAATTAAAATTAATCAAGATAATTCTCAAATTTGTGAAATATTTTACTATGTAAATAATAATATTCTTGAGTTTAATTTTAGTTCCGTAACTGATTGGGATATTATTTCCTGCATAAATTGATTTTCACAATTGGGTCTTGTAACTTTAAGGTTTTGACAATTTTAATCATTTTCTACCAATTTAGTAGAAAAATTACATGTGAATTGCATATGATGGGATAAATTAAAATCAAGTGAAAGTACAGAAATAAAGCACAACTTAGAATATGTGAAATTCATGTGAGGTTACCTTGAGTAAAACTGCATCTGATGGGGGAATGTACTCGAACATATTTCCCTCAATATACTTCAAGTTCCTTGTCCCCTCCAATCCCGCAACAACCGGTGCAAGATCAAGCACTGTACAATGAATTTGCGGGAACGCCTCGGCTATGGCCTTGGCCAAAGTTCCAGTGCCTCCGCCGACGTCTACGAGAGAATCGAAACTCTCAAACATGTGCCTACAATCTCTAGTAATCACGTCGGCCACCATTGGAGTATCACTTGCCATGCCTTGATCAAACAGATGGCTAAACCTCGGGTTCCGCTCTTTCTGCTCCCAAATTGACATCCCATTATTAGCTGTATGACATGCTGTGCGGTCGTTAGCATTTTGAAACCATCTACTCAAATGGCGCATTGGCTCCACAAGGATTGGATCAATTTGGGAAATTACATAGGGTTTCATGCTCATGGGACGATCTCCGACCAAAAGACGTGAAGATGGTGTGAGCGAATAACCCTCCTCATTAGAGGAATTGATTTTTTCTAATACAAAGAAGCCAGAGTGCACGAGGATTCGCATGAGACGATACATGCAATCGGCTTTGGCTTTGTCGACGCCCGAGAGAGCATCTACCAGTTCAAGGAGGGTCATGGGGCCGCCATGCTTGTGGATTACGTCGGGGATGCCCAGTTCAGTAGCACATTTCAGTGACATAGAGTTTACGTAGTTGAACACCCGATTCCAAATGTGAGCTTGAGCTTCAAGTAGCTCAAGAGATTGCTTTTGATTAACCATCTCCATTTCTTGGATTCCTGATTTCAGGTCTGATGGTGTAATGGCTTGATTGGAAAATGCAAGCGATGTATGAATATGTTATGGTTTGCGAAATATATATATACGCACATAAATAGATATTAATACGTCATCATTAATTATATGTAGGGATAGGTTTATTTTCCGTCCCCAACTTAGACACTAGTTAAATCAGTTTTAGTACCCCATGTTGCGATCTCATCAATTTTGGTCTCCGATGTTTTTTAAATTCATCAAAATTGACCCCCTCCAATAATTGATCGTCAAAACTTACGGATACATAGTACCAGTTTTGGAGGGAACAGTGGAGAAAGCAAGGATAAATGGCCAAATTTACAGCCTTATACATGCATACATGGAAGAGGTTTGAGGCAGTTGAATTGAAGGAAAAATGACAAAAATTGTTCAATCTTTCTCAAAGTTTAGTGAGAATGTTTACGTAGAGAAAATTGTACTATGAGTACTGTGAAATTGAACTATTAAAAATTTCTTGGACAAAAATAAAACTGAGAAGAAGGTTTTGGGCATGTCCCAATTACCGAGTAAATCTCAATTTCTTTTCATCCTTTTAATTTTCTTTGTAATAATACACAATAATTATTTTAAATTTTGCTTTTAATTGTTTTTCCCTCCAAACTGGCCATCTCCGTTATTAATTTGACGGTCAACTAATGGAGAGGACCCATTTTGATGATTTAAGAAATGTTGGGGAACCGAAATGAATAAGGTCGGAATATGGGTATCAAAACTGATTTAGTGCATAAGTTGGGGGCCGAAAAATGAAATCGTTCCTATGGATGGCAATGGGGCGGGTCTGGTACGGGTCCGCCCAGACCCGAGACCCGCCCCATTAAATTTCAGCAAGATTCATAACCCGCCCCCGCCCCGCCACGTAGAAAACCCGGCCCGGCCCCGCCACCCCCCCCCCCGCCAACCCGCCCCTCGAACCCGCCCGCCACCCGACCCTCCAACCCGCCCCAACCAGGCTCGAACCCGACCCGCCACGGCAATTTATAGATTTTTTGCACTCTTTTTTCGATTTCTTAAACACAAGAAATTAAAATTTTTCATGATTCCATGCAAATAAAGATATAAATTCCATTATAATAAAACATAACCTATTATATTTTAGTTAATAAAAATTATATTATACAAAGAATATAATAAAATTAATATTTTTATATTATACAAAGAATACAATTAATTTTTAATATCTATTTCTAAGTTTTATATTTATATCAAGATACATATATGTATTATGCAATTTATTTTTATTTTTAGTGATTCTTATGAATTAATCTAGAGATAATGATAGTAATAATAATAATGATGATAGTTGAAAATTTTTAAGTATTTTAATTATAATAAGATAACAATAAGTTTAATCAATAATTATGATATTTTAAAATTCCGGCACCCGATTCATTCCAAATTCAAATATATATAAGATTATGTCAATTGGATCATATTAGATGGTGTGATTTAAAATCACATGGCCTGATTGAACGATACACCGTCTTGAATTTTAACGGCCAGATCAACTTATGTTGTTCAACAATATAAGATGATAGTTACATCAATGTAATAATAACATTTATGAATATATAAATTTATTAGTTATTACAGATTGTAAATATATATAAATGTCAACTGTAAAATATTTTTATGTATTTCAATTACATTACTTCATATAATAGATACTTTTCTTAGTTTTCTACAATTTAAATTATTCTGTATGAATTTTATTTTATTTTTTGGTATATATTACTACTAAACTAATTAGTAGTTTATATTTATAACAACTAGCCATTGTGGCACGCCGTCCCTGCGTGCATATAATAAATAATTTTTATACTTTAAAATACATTATATAAGAGTAAAATATGTAAATCAATATATTAATTTTAAAAAAAGAAAGAAAGAAAAGAAACTGATTTATCAGTTAAATAAAATTTAATAATTTAAAAGTTAGTTATATTATAGTTCAATTGCATCTTTTTTCTATATTTAGATATAAATATAAAAGATATAAACAGATAGATAGAATAGATAATAAGGCTAATTTTGGATTTCAAAAAAATGATGCGGCGGTGTCACGATAACTTTCATTTGTGATTGTATAAGGAATTTCTTTTTATATTAGTATAGATATAGATAAAAAGAAGAAACTAATTTATTAATAAATATAATAATTAATGTTAGTTGAAGGATATTTTTGACTTTACAAAAAGTTGGTGCGACGGTGTCATTAACCGCCATTTGTGAGTGTGGAACCTCTTTTCTTTTTATATTAGTATAGATAAATTAAAATATTGGATAAGACAAAAATACGTTCATGTTACATGTAAATTATTAAATTTCTTATCAACTATTTTTTTTCTATTTTTGGTATTTTTGTACAGTTGGGTACATACAAAAATTATTTAGGATTCACATATATATATATATATATAATACTATAAATTTTTTATTTATAATATATTATATATTAATAATATTTAATAAAAAAGGGCGGGTTCGGGGCGGGTCCGGGGAGGGTCAGGGTCCGGGTCCAGGGCGGGGCCGGGGCGGCGGGTCCGGGACCCGTAACCCGCCCCGGACCCGCCCGGGGCTAAAAAAATTTGCCCCGAACCCGCCCCGGACCCAGAAAATTACGTCCCAAACCCGCCCCGTTGAAATTGCCATCCATAATTGTTCCATTACATGTAAATTAATGAGTGATGTATTACTACTTGTCGTTCGATCTCCACCATTTTTATTGCTCTAATTAATTTTAAAACAAATTGATGAGTAGTCAATTAATTTTAATGGATTTTAATTTATAAGTAACCAATTTTCAAATTAAATAAAATGATTAATATATGATATTTGTGTATTACCCTCACCTCATCGAGTCAAATCAATTGGTTTAAGCCTTATTACGACACATCTTGACTGACAATTTTTTTTTGTGGATTTTTTTTTGTTTCCCTATTAAAAGTTGAATTCTTAAAGTATTTTTAGAGACTTTTGATACAATACAACCTCCTAATTTTATCTATACCCAACTATCATCCAAAAAATATGTAAACATACCCTATTCATCTCTAAAACCTATTTTTTCCACACACTTCTTCATAGGCGGGAATAAACAAAAACTCAACCTTCAACCGTCATAAACTCATGATATTCCACGTCTAAATTTGTTGAGTTTAAATTGGGTCTCGTAGGAAGGAGATAGAAAAAGTTGAGGCAGTTCGTGACGGAGAATTTGATGTAGTTTCTAACCTGAAACTTTTAGTATAATCATGTCCTGATAAGATAGATTATTTGTTAGTACCTAGAATATTTATACTTTAGGACCTATGTCATTGATTGAGGTTTTGAATTCTTGGGTGTAAAATGTTATAGCCAGTACATATTATATATATATGACTTAAAAAAATTCTATTGGAATTCATTGGAGATTTTGTATTTAATAAAGACTGAATTTTCAAGGAGAAATTATCCGTGTTGGTCCAAAAAAGTCATGCCCACCCACACCACCTGCGAGTGCACCCCACCTTCCGTTAGTTTCTAGGGGAAGGGGGGTTTTAGGCAGGGTTTTAGAAATCACGGAGTGTTTTTTGCTTATCTTGAAAAATAGGAGAGCTTTTACCTATTTTCAGAAAACATAGGGATAATATAACAATTTGGCCTAAAAATATGTTTTATTTAAATGATAATTTTGGATTTAAAGCAAATGTGATTCGAGCATATGATATTTTTGTGAGTTCAAAATTGAGGTACATGTGGTAGGATATTTTTTGTCAAATATTGATGCAAGCACTTTGTCAATCTTGAAATTTGAAATCGATTAAATTTTGTCTAAATTATTCTATTGTCTTTTATTTTTTTGACATCTTTTCAATTGAGACACTGAAAAATGTTATGATACTTTAGGTAATGCTAAAGCATGCTTAAGTTCATCGGCTGATAGAAGAACATGCTCAATCGCTAATGAAACCACTGTTAACTGTGAAAAATTAGAATTGTTTTGAACCTTCTCAATTGGGGTAAAATATTGATAACTTATGTCTGACCCTCTTAGTTAGGGTTAAAGACTAAAAACTCAATCAGGTTTAAAGATTGAGGTCTGAACTGTGGATTATAATAATAGTCACAAATAAGTATGATATCTATTATTATGCTAGCGAATAAGAGCATTTAACTGAAATGGTTGATTAACAATGCACTTGCACTATTTAAACAAGATTATGGTTGTCACACGCGATTATTTTGTACGCATTTGTTCTGATAAAAAAATTTAAAGTTCTCATTCTTTTAGCAAATGTAACATGTTGACAAATGATAGTTATGCATTATCAATGTGTGTATGCTCGCATCTGGTAAAAGGTAGGGACCGCTTATTGGACGATTAATCGCTTATGCCACTTATCATATATCGCGCATGAGGTATATGAGGAGGAGTTTTACTGGGATTGGTAGTTAATCAAGGAATGCACATGTAGCGTTGAAATTAAGTTTTATAGTTGTTACGATGCGATTCTAAAGTTAAACCTTTTGGATTGTTAGGACGCGACTCTAAAGTTAAATTGTTAAGACACTATTTTAAAGTTAAACTTTCAAATTTATGTTTTCCCATTGTAAATAATATTTTCGATTTTATTGCTTAAACATTGATAGTGTTGAGTTTGGATCCACAGTTCGTCTATAAAAGCTTCATACTACTAAGAATATGGATTTGGTGGTATGGTCTTATCCTGACCCCTAATCCGAGGCGTAATCTATATCATTGGGAGAATACAGAAATATTTTTAACTATGTAAAAGGTAGAACAAAGAGTTGTAATGAAGAAAAGAAAAAGAACAAATATATGTTAAAGATGAAATAGCATGCTATAGAATTTCAATAATAAAATAAATTACTTAATATTTTCCTTTATTAACTTGAAGAGATAATCCAAATAACATCGAGGAAACGTAAAACTAAAATTGCTTGCTACATTAAATTATTAAATTAAGTTCCATTAGTTTATAACATTGAGTTTACAAGTTCCATTAACACGAGAGCCATCTCTAGAATTCGATGTCTCGCAGTCGATTATGGGCCACATCATGCTGGTTATGGGAGCCCTCTCTTTAATTTATTGGACAAATTGCTATATAAGCAAAAGCCACCTCTGGAATCATAATACTTGGCGGCAACGTATCATGCACTATGTCACGCTGTGACGAGGACATTGTATTCTGAAGGAGGGATGATTGTGATACCCCACCCACATGGGTTATGAATTAATAAGATAATCAATGTATATACAAGTATTGATGATAAAATTCAAATGCACCCCCTAGATATTTCTTTTGAATGAGTTATTATAGTTGAATTTTAAGATAAATAAAGTGAATTTTGACATAATTCTCACATCCAACAAGCTCGCGAACCGAGACGTGACACCTTGTCTACTTACGTGAGACGAAGGACTCTATTAATGTTGCCTTGGGTGTTAGGTCAGGTGAGAAGAAATATATCAATTTACCTTAGGCGATTAGTTTACTAGAGAACAAGTACATTAATATTAGATGTCAAGCCTATCTAATCGATTGATTTATGAAAAGTTTACAAATTTAATTACTTAAAGTTAATGGATAAATATGCATTTTGGTAGGCATGTGGGACTCAAGAACTGGCTGCAACAAGTTCCAATGGTCACGGGAAAGTTGCATTTTTAGTCCCACAAATAGTGTGTGGGTCCTTTTGGTTCCACAGTTTACAAGTTTAATTAGTATATTTGGTGTCATAAAATAAAATATTTTAGTATTTTTGGTTCATAAAATAAAAATGATAACACATTTTATCTCATAGGATAACAACTTGTAGCTTTTTGGTGCCAAATGCTATAACTTTTTAGACTATACGACTAAATGTGCTAAGCTTGTAAATTGTGGGATCAAAAGTGCAACAACCACTAGAAAAAAATACAACATTTAATCATGGTTGATTGTCAAGGTTAAAATTAAAAAAACCATAGCAAAAAGTCATTTACCACGATCATGCAACGGTTGTTGACCGTGGTATCTGCGAGAGTTGTTAAAATATTTGTCATGGCTAAATAACTTCTTTTTAATGAAATTTATGTTCAACGATTTACTTAACCACTGACAATAAAATTTTTTATCACGGTTTTTGATTCATGACTATTAAAATTATAACTAATAATTATTTTTTTTTATAGCGAACCAATATTGTGTGGGATCAAAAATACAATTTGCCCCCTACGATCACCTAGGGAAATACATAAGACCTTGCAGGAAATTTGATTTGATAACAGCAAGGTAGCTCTTAAAGCTGGTAGTTGTCCTTAGACTATATCAGTAATCAAGTTTTGTGAAACTTAAAAATGAAATAAGGATGGCGCCGTCCTATTCTGATCAAAGAGAGAAATAGGGTAAGGCTCTACCTATCCTGTAGAGGGAAGCTTTGAGATAATGACTTAATAAATGAGCAATGAAGCCCGAGCATTCATGACAGGGTATTACATTTTACTCATATCGGTATTACATTTTACTCATATCGGTATTCATATCCACACAGGCTTATCAATGGGTAGGGTAAGGTTCTATTTAAGTCCAAATCCAAAAAAGATCCAATTTATTTTACCCAAATCTAGATCCTACCCAATCTATTTTACCCTACTTAAAACCCAATCAGACCCAAACCCAATTTTATTTTTTCTTTTTTTTTTCGATTTATTTTCTACAATCATACTAATTAAGTTAATTATTTTATTTTTTTTTTTTATCGATGATTTGTAGGGGTATTCAATTTGATTAACCGAATTGAGTTTTCGACTAATAAAAAATTTTGGCTTAACGAAACTGAACCGAACTGATTAATTCGGTTAGGTTCGGTTCGGTTATAATCGAATAATTTTTTATTCGATTCGATTATAATCAAAATCAAAAAATTTGTCCAAGTAATTAAGTGTTATTAACCAATTATATGTTAACCAACAATGAAAATCATACTTTAACTTTGAAATTATTCCTTTTATCCATTTGAAATAGCGTTTCAACATAATTTAATCAGTTTTTTAATTTAAGTTCAAAAACGTTTTATTAGCTCCATATATTAGTCGAGTATAACTAAAATAATATATTCTTTTTCCTGTTACGTTCAAATTTAATTTTATTATAAATTTAATTTCGAGGTGTCACTACGAAAACGAAAATGAAAAACTTTTTTTTTTTCAAATATCAATATGTGAAAAAAACTTAATATACTATATAAAAAACTTTAAAAATTTGAATGACAAGCACATCGTGTTAATTGATATATAAAAAATTTATAAATTTGATAAAATTTTATATTTATTAAAGTTTACCCGTTCAATACCCATACCCATGGGTATGTTAGGGTCTAGACCCTATCCATACCCAAAATACTTATTTTAATGGGTATGAGTCTAACATAAAATATTGAGTCCGGGTATGGATCTAATCTAAAATTATAGGATCCGAGTTTGAGTATTACCTGCCCATTGGCAAACCTATATCCATGAGTATTCTTTATAGCATATAGAATCAATCGATACCCAATATTTATTTTTAATAACTATGGATTTCAGTCTGAGTCTGACATAATAATATAGGGTTCGAGTTTGGATAATAGCTACCACAATAATTTTGAATTAGGAAATTTTTCGCTCGTTGATAGGCCTAACTATTTCGTTATATAGTATTGGGAAACAAATTTTTAGTCTTATAATTAATGGGGTTGGTATTTTTGATCCTATACAAATTGATTTTCGCAATTTAATCCTTTAACTTTAAATTTGTCAATTTTCATCATTTTTTTGGCATTTTAGTGCTATAATTATTTAGGAAAAATTGGCATTTTTAGTCCTATAATTATTTAGGAAAAATTGGCATTTTTAGTCCTATAACTTAGAAGGAGCTGACATTTGGTCCTACATGAATTTATTTGCAGGACTAAAAAAATAAATTGCAATTTTTGACCAAAATTACTAAAATTATAAAGTTAAAGAATTAAATTTGCTAAAATTAATTCGTATATGATTAAAAATGCTACTCCTTAAATTACATGTCTAAAATTACAATTTTTCCCTATAGTTTTGAAGAGCAGATGTCTAAAAATGACTAACATAATGTTACGTAAGATTAAATTTGTTATTAGCTCAACTACGTAAAGTTGTTAATATAAATTTATTTCCACCAACTTTTTGGTTTGTAAATCCCTTGAACTAAATCTTGCACTCATTTTCTTTTATTCTGATTTGATAACTTGCACACATTTGCCATATGGGAAGTAAAATCGTTGTACAAATCCGGTAAAAATTGTTGAGATTTAGTCAAGTTTAATGTAAGTGCTTATATATTTCTTTATTTATTTGTTGAAAATAAAATAAAATAAAATATTTTTAATTTATTATCTTTGCATATTTTTGATGTCTCATTAATAAGTCTGAAATTATTGTTTTGAGCCCATTGGATATATGAGTATTTGTTTCATTTATGTAAATAGTTATGTCACTTTATGTGAGTTATTGTAATTTATATCTTTTTAGTTACTTGAACGTATCATGTGCGTTGCACGTGTAAAAACATATACTTGGAGGGGAACATATCACTTATTAGTTATAAAAAAGATTAAGTTCATAATTTTGTTTATATTTCTGTATATTCAACATTACAATACAATCATATTTTCAAAAAACTGATAATAATTATTTTATAACCTTTTAATTCTATTACTAATTTTTAATTCACTTCTAATTTACGTTATACTATTAAATAAGTAGTTTAATCCTTAAATTTGAAATTTTTTATTTTAATATACTAATTAGTATATTTGATAGTCTTGTATTAGAAAAAATAGTGTAAAAGTAAAATATAAATATAAAAACAAATATAATATTAAAATAAAATAGCCATATTTGGATTTTTTAAATAGAAATTTTAATTTAATAAAATTGATCATGTTCTATTTGTAGTTTTCCTTTTTGCAGTTTGCTATGTTTTTAATTATATTTATTTTTAATACACTATTTTTGTGTATACTATATATTTTCTTTTATTACCATATATATCCGATGTCTTTTATTTTTAAATTATTGATATGAAATAAGTTTAAATTAATTATTTATTAACTACTATTAATCCATTTTAATCTAATTAGACATCCAGCGTTTGTGGGGATAAATGTATTTTTGGTCCTCAAATATAGGCATTAATGCAATTTTGGTTCTCAAACAATTTAGGGTTGCAATTTTGGACCTCAAATTTTAATTTTTTTGACAGTTTTAGTCCCGTTAAATTTTCTATTAGACATAACAAAAATTTCATTTAAAGTGAAAAAAATTGCTATTGTTCTTCCATTTTGTGGTGTTTTTTAAATTATATATCCAATGAATTTATTTTTCTATTTTTCTTCAAATTCAAAAGAGAATAAACAAAAAAAATTAAGCAACAAATTTTTTAAATAATCTTAACAAAAATTGTTAATAATAGAAAATTGTCAATAAATTTTAGAAATTTCTTGCTAAAATTTATTTTTTTGGTTTATTCTCTTTCGAAGTTGGAAGGAAAATAGAAAAAATAAGTTCATTAGATTACAATTTAAAAAACCACAAAATGGGAGAAAAAAGCAATTTTTTTTCACTTTAAATGAAATTTTCGTTAAATTTAATAGAAAAATTAACGGAAGGACCAAAACTGCCAAAAAGAATTAAAGTTTGAGAATCAAATTTGCAACCCGAAATTATTTGAGAACCAAAATCGTATCAGTGGCTGTATTTGAGGACCAAAAATACAATTATCCCGTGTTTGTATCATAAGGTCCTATAACTATATATGCTAATTTTGTCCAACTATTGTTACATTCTTCATTAACTTCTAATTAATTATAAATATCATTGAATAAAATGTTATTTTTTGCCTTTATTTGTAATTTGTAATTTAATATTTTTTGTGTATTTTTTTTATCTTATTCATATGAATCTAATTGCTATTATTTATATCTTATTCAATAATATATTATGTTTTCACAAACTTAGAGGGTGATCAACTAAACTTACTTAAAATATTTTATAAGTTCCTACATCTTATAAGGTGTTTTAAGAGCTTAAAAGGTTGAATTATATTTCGAAATAACTTTTTAATTAAAGAATTTGAATAAAATAAGAGATCAGAGCTTATAAGATATTAGAATTTTTTAGATCATAAACTTTTGGGGTTAAATGCAAATTACCCTCTATAAAAAAATTGCAAATTACCCCCTTGTGTTTTTAATAAGCAAATAAGCCCCTCACGCGATTTCGTAACATTCACGTGCTTTCTTTAGATATTTTATTATTTTTAAATTTTTAGTTATAAAATTACATTTACATCCTTATTAATAGCTATGGGATCTGACTGAATCTAAGGTCCAAATTTAAGTAATAAGATCAATGGTCTAGATTTTAAATTTGACCAATAGTCTAGACTAAAAGCTATATTTATAATATATACATAAAATTTAATTAAATATATATATATATGATATATTTATAGACAACCACAAGTTGGTTGGAGGAGATCATGAATTTGAGGGAGCATGACCTCACAGTTGTTAGATAATAGACTTGGTGGATAGTCCTTAGAAGTTGGAGGATCCCCCTTGGACTCGAGGGGCAACTGGAGCATCACTCCTTAGATTCAAGAGGACTATTGGAGCCAATTGTGCTATCTTTTGGGGGGATAAGGATGCATTCTTAGATTTGCAGAGAGGTGCATTATCCTGAATTGGTTTTTCCTGGGGGCATCATGGGCCTTGCATTTTTTTTTTTTCTTTTTGGGCTCCTTGTGCCTATTTTGGTTGTCTATTTTTATTCGACAAGGCAATATCTTTATCCCGTATTAGATACACAGCATACTCCAACAATCCCCCGAATCGGGGGATACTACAGCTAGCCCGCAAATTTGAGGGGGATCAACCAACTGGTAGGAACTCTACAACAAATATAAAGGGGATTCAACATTATCCATAACTTTAAGGTCATGCTCCCCCAAATTCGTGGCCTAACTTTGTTGTCGCTTATAAATAGAGAGCTCCCTTAACAGGAGAATGACATTAACATATTCACATGTTCACAGTATCAGAAGGACACGTTCACATGTTTACACTTTGAGTCTACTACTAGAATCTTTACTTTTTTGCTATCATATTAGTTTAAAGGAGCATTGTAATTTTACATTTAGAGCTTTGATTTCAAATCAATCACTCTTTATAAAGTCAATTCAGGACTAATCAGAAGATCCCGCATACAATTTGTCCTCCAAATCCTCGAGAAATCGATTAAAATTTCTGTTTGATGAGCCCCCACGTCCAAGGAGTCGTGCAATTTCTTGCTCACTTTCTCGATCGCTTGCTTCATCCGGATAGAATTTTCTCCCCTCATCAACATATTAATCTTGTTGGCAACTTCCTTCCTCCCAACTTGTTCTTCATCAATAAGGTTGACTCCAATCTTCCAATCATCAACCACTAACTTCCTGTTTGTAGGTTGGTCAACTAAAAATGGATAACAAATCATTGGCACGCTATACCATATACTTTCGAGTACCGAATTCCAACCGCAGTGTGTCAAAAACCCACCTGTGGCCGGGCTGGAAAGGACCATATTCTGATTGCACCATGGAACAATCAGCCCTTTATCTTTGACAATATCCTCAAAACCATCAGGGAAAGCATCACTTCCCTTCCATCCGATAAAATCATAGTGGAGCACCCAAACAAAATATACTTCACTTAGGAGAATTCCATGAGCTAACTCTCCAATTTCCTCTTTGTTACATCGAGCAACGCTGCCAAATGAAACGTATAAAACGGAGCCTGAAGACTTAGAATTGAGCCAGTGAGTGCAATCAGATTCAGACCAAAGGCTCTTCGCTATGCTCGTTTTGGTAAAATCAGTGTAGAAATTGATCGGGCCTATGGCGTATGTTGGATGCTTCTGATTCAGTGCTGAAAGAGCTTCTAATTCTAGTTCATCCATTGAGTTACATAAGACAAAGTCTGCCTTCCTCACTTGTTCAAATCCCTTCTCTGCCATCAGAATCAACACTGGTATGGCCTCCGGATCTTGGAGATATGTCATCAAGTCCGTAGTGGTAATAGAATGGACGCCCGGAATGTAGTTTATGTGATTGTCAACATTGCCTGAGATTATATAAACCAAAACGGAGTTGTAACGTTACAAATAATGAGGAGAACTAGCCTCTATTATCTTTAACATGAATGTCCTAGACTTAAAGATGGAGCATATTATTTATTTTTTTATGGAATCAATAATTATAGAGTTAAATTCATTTTGCTCCTCTGTATTATTCGAAAAGATCAAAAGAACCCCTGTGAAAAATCAATTATCAGGTTCATCCCCTATGTTACAAAAAATATATTATACTGGCCCCTGATCAAAGAAAGCCTAATTTTATAGGGGCAATGACTAAAATGCTCCTCCGAGTCAACTTGGTCAACTTAGACCTATTAAAATATATCTAAAATATATAGAAATTATTTAGACAAAAAATTATATAGAAAAAATTTTATATAGGAAAAATATCTATTAAAATATACCTATAAAATTATTTATATTAAATTTTATATAGAAAAATTATTTTTCTTATTCCGTTAAATATGCTTAATATTAATTTTAATTCGATAGCACATTTTTTTATAAAATTATTAAATTTTAAATTGATTAAATTTAGTATTTCAGTGGGCGAAATTTTAATTTTTGATCAAAAAATGACATGGCATGCCCAATATTAATTTTAATTTAATAATTATACTTATTTTTTATAAAAATATTATTTTAAAAAGTAATAGTTTATAATATTATATATAAATAATGTTTATTATATTATATATATATTTATTATATTTTATAAAAATAAAAAAATATTATTTAAAAAAATAATAATCAACCCCCCACCCCACCCCTCCACCCCCCAGACCGTTCCCTTCCTCCTCCCCCACCCCGAGAAACCCTGCCCCCCCTTCTGCCGCCCCGGCAAAGGGGGCGGCGACCTCCTCGTCGACCGGCGTCGCCCAAAAGGAGAGGGCGACGCCCTCGCTCCCTCCCCTGGGCGACACCGGGCCGACCAACGTCGCCCTCGCTTCCATGGGGGATGGCGTCACCCTTGACGGATGGGCGGCCGCCGTCGCCCAGGGATGAGAAGGGGCCACCTCCGCAGCCGCCGGGCAATTTTTTTTTAAAATAATTTTAATTATTTAATTAAAAAATATTAATATAATTATATATTTAGATATAAAGTTTATTTTATTATTAATAAATTTTTATATATTATTTTAAGATTTATTTAATTATATATATATATATATTATATTATATTATGGAGAAAGAGGCAAAATTATCAAAAAATATGTATTTTCAGACTCATACTTGCGGTCAACGCGAGTGTATTACACTCTCTGGCCTCAGGGAGTTTTTAAAATTTTTTTTTATATTACGGGAGGTGTAATTAATATTTTATTTTTCACAGGGGTTTTCTTGAACATTTCTAATATCACAAGGGGGCTTTTTGGATTTTTTCCAATAATTATATGTTTACATTAATGCTTCAATGAATTGAAAAATATATCAGTCCGATCAATACATCAATTCACAAAAAATTATGAAATAAATTACAATAAACTCATTTAAAGTGAGAAAAATACCCACACTTCCTGTGGCTATAATGACTTCGAACTTGTTCATGAAACTTCAGACTTAAGCATTATACTAAAATATTATTGGCAAACCATATTTAATTAAATCTACAATGTATATTGTTATTTTACCACTAAAAAAAAAGAGACTTTTTCGGTGGAAATTTGCAATGAATATCATGAAAAATCCGATGCAAACAAAATGGTTGATGGCCAACTGGACATCGTAAAACGACCCATCGAAAAGTATTTGGACGTTCTAGAAGCACACATCCCAAACTTTGGAACGGAATTTCAAACAATGTCGCAAAACTTGTCTGTTTGGGGGAAATCGCAATTTTGATATCATATGTTAGGGCTTTTACCAATTTAGTTTTATTTGTTGTAAGTTTTTTACATTGTACCCCACAAATTGAAAATTTTATTAATTTTAGTTCTCACATGCATTTTTCATCCAATAATTAATAAAAAATATGCGAAAATGCAAGTGAGGCTACTAATGGCTCTATTAGTTATTGGACGAAAAATGCACATGAGTACTAAAATAGATAATACTTTAACTTATAGGATGCAATGTGATAAAATCGTAATAAATGGGACTAAATTTAAAAAGGCCCTAACACATGAGACAAAAAATGCAATATTTCCTCTAATTGTTGAACAAATTTAGTCGCCCACTGCGACATATGTTCACAATATTGTTTTTCTCTTTCTTTTTTTTTTTTTTTTTTTTTTTTTTTTTTTTTTCGATGAAAAATTGATTATTTATATAATTAACTTGGAACTACTTTTGCCACAGAAGGCCACAGCATAATTGAAATTAACAACACTTGGGGATAATTTTCGTTTGTTTAGTTAGTAAAATTGGGATAGAGTTTTCGACAGAGCCATTCCAAATTTGTCTTTCGATTTTCATTATTGTGATAGTTGTTTGGCAGAGTCTACTTGTCACAAATTTCAACCGGTGCAAATCACTTTTCCCAGTTGCTAATTTTGCGACGGGACTTTTTGTTGTTTGAGACGATCATGATGTTTTGTGCACCTTTTTTTGCGATGTTTTTTCATTCCAAACTACCTAGTTTTTATTTGTTCAAAAATAAATATATTTATTTTACATGTTTTTATTAAATTGCATGAAATTTTTTATTTAAAGTTAAAATTTAAAATGGCATAATTACACCACCCTTCTTAGGTTTGGTGTAGTTACACGTAAATTCCTTGTGATTAGAAAAATTATAACTAATACCTGGGACATTTGCTTTCCTCCAACAAATCGATAATTCATTAGTAAAAATAGTTATATTAGAAAAAAATTGAATATAAATCAATATTTAGCTGATTGACTTATTACTAACTCATTACAGGTCAAACAAAGATAATTTTGTCCAAAAATATTTAGACCTGCAATAAATCACTAATAAGTCAAATAGGATAGATATGAATTTTTAGTCAAACTTTTTCACTCATATTAGTAAATTTAGAGAACTGTTTTGAATGGAGGATCTATTTATCTGAGAAAAAAAAAAAAAACACATCAGGTGTACTTGATGTAATGTCTCAAATCACAAGGAATTTTCATGTAATTACACTAAATTTTAGAAAGAGACGGTATATTTATTCTTTTTTAGAATTCAAAATACGAAAATAAAAGGATAATGATTATTAATAAATTAATAACAAACAAAAGTATGGGACAATTTAAGTGATTTTGAAAATATTGACTAGCAGTAAAAGTGAGAAGCGCAAGCGCTTAGTAAATAATTAAAACATGTAGTTAAAAGTAGTGGTGATAGAAATTTCAGAAAAAAATAACTTCTAATAGTAATTACTTAAAAAAAATGCTGGAAATACCCTAGAAACATTTTAATGTTTAATAGAGCTGAAACAAATAAATTGGCACAAAGTTGTTCAATTATATTTAATAATATTTATTAAATATTGATTGCCAAGAGATAAAAAAAAAGGCATCTAATACATATTTATGAATCCAATAATTTAGTAAAAAAAAAAAAAAAACCTGTTTAATAGCGATGAGTTTTTTCTCCAGCCTACATCTCAGTAATTATTTACAGACTTTCTGATGGTTTTTAGAAGGATACCACTTGGTATCCCGACGCCCTTGTCATATCCGTCGAAAATGAGAAAAATGCCGAAAAAAAATTGTTTGAAATTTGGGGTCAGTCACTACAAGAAAATAGCTTGATAGTAAGTAAAATTTTCATTACTAAATCACATTATTTAACACAAGATTTACTTGCTAACATATTTAACAACGAATTGTTCACAATATATATTAAATAGTGTAGATTAACAACGAATATTTTACTTGCTAATTAGCTTGACGCTAACTTTGACATCAAAATTTTTTATAACTATTGAACTATTTTCTTATAGTGAGTAATTTTCGAAACATATGTGGCAAAATGGATTCCATCACCAAGGACTAAAAGAAAGAGGATGTGATTAGATGATACGATAAAAAACTTAGTAAATAGTTTTCCCAATTAGAGCAGGAAAGGAGTTCTAAAAAATTAGAAGAAGAAGAATATTTCTGTTTAAATTGTTTTTTGCTTTTTTCTCATTTCTTTCCATAACTTTAAATTCAATAGTAAAGATTTTGGACAAGTGTCCCTAACTCTATCTTTTCATAACAACTCTTGTCCTATTATTTTGTTTTAGTTAGTAATAGTAGTCCAAAGCCCCATTGATATTGCAACAACTCTATTGGATTTTCTAACGTTTGGGACACTTTGCCTATTGGACGCTTCATCTTGCAAGAGGCAGTCTTTGTGGAGATGCCCAACAGACAGCCTAGATGACTGCGAGCCCAGTTCTTCATCTACCGAGAGCCCTACGAGGTAGTGGTTAGTATCATTGCATTGATTTTGCATTTAGGCTTTGTCCTCAAGGCTACCCAGAGTTGCGGTTGTAGCCTTGAGGGCCTCAAGTTGGCTCCAAGGATTTTCTTGAAATCGAACCAAGAGAATGTGAGAAGCGAGGCCTTTGACAAAAGGAGGAAGCGGAGATTGGGTGATGCGTACAATCGAGGTGAGTAAACTCGGAGAGGGTTTTTTTTTCCAGGTCCTTATCCATCGGTGTGATGGGAGCAGAATGTGGCGGATTTTAGGGGAAAAACGAAGGTGCTCAACGTCGAATAGGGACAGCGTAACAATGAGCTGAAGGGGACGGGGTGATGAGGTACACATAATCTGGCAAGGGAAAAGTGGCAATAAGGTGTCTTTGTTGAAAATAAGGATCCGAAAAATTGTAAGCAAAGGAAGAAATAGGACTGATAATTGATGACACAAATCATGTATTTTATTAAGCCGGAAAGGTGTTTAAATATAGAGGAGAAATGTAACTAAAATGCAAAAATAGAGGAACAAATTTCACTAACTAGTATGATTCTCCTAACAGTAAGACGCATGAGATTTAGGACTCTCAACAATGCAGTATTGACTAACTCAACTGCTTACTAAGTAAACCAAACATTGACCTCTAATGAGATCAGATTTATGCATTAGATCGTAAAATTCGCTCCCTTAATTCAAAAATCTGTAACACCCAATCTTCCTCTAAAATAAGAGAATTTTTCTACAGACAGTGGCTTTGTAAACAAATCAGCAATTTGCTCTTGAGAGCCGCAATGCTTTATCCTTATGCTTCCCACATTCACCAATCATGTATATAATGATGTTGAGTATCAATGTGCCTTGTGCGACTGTAATGAACTGGATTTTTTGTCATTGAGATAGTGAACTCATTATCACAAAAGATTGTCGTAGCTTTCTCTTGATGTTGCTTCATGTCACCTAAAATCATCCTTAACCATATTGCTTGACAAACAGCCAAACTGACAGCCATATATTCAATTTCTGACGAAGACAGTGCAGTAGATGTTTCTTCTTTGAACATCAGAAAATCGCATTCGATCGAAGCATAAACACATATCCAGTATTACTCTTGCGATCATCGACTATTGCAAGATATCAGGTCTACTATTTGTAAGATTTAGTAGATTTCCAACTAAAATCTGATACAACTGAGCGTCAATTTTTCTTCTCAATCATTTAGACAGAATTTTTGATTCATAATCATTGGGATTCCAATTGCATTCCACTCTTTCATATTGTATTTTTCCAGAAGATCTTTCATATATTTATGCTGAGAAATAAAAATTCCATCTTCACTTTGATGCACTTCTGATCCCAAGAAATAGCTCATTTCACCAAGTCAGTCATTTCAAATTCAGATACCATGATCTTTTTGAAATTGTTAATCAAGGCAACACTATTTCCTCTATATATTAAGTCATCCACATACAAACATATTAGTAATACCTCATCAGCTCCTTTGGTTTTCACATTCAACGTCGCTTCACTAGTACTCTTTCGGGACCCATTTTTGTTGAAGTGAGTGCCAATCCTTTCGTACCAGGCCCTTGGTGCTTGCTTGAGGCCGTAAAGTGCTTTTCTTAACTTGTACACCTTCATTTCCTCTCCTTTTAGTTCATAGCCTTTAGGTTGTGTACATAAACTTCTTGTTCCAAAAATTCATTCAAGAATGCTGACTTAACATCAAATTGATAAACTTCCCACTTGTAGTTAGCAACAATTGATAAAATAGTATGAATAGTGTCAAATCTAGCTATAAGTGAGAAAGTTTCTTCAAAATCAATACCTTCACGCTGCATATACCCTCTCGCAACCAACGAGCTTTATGTTTTTGGATTGAACCATCTGGTTTCTGAATTTTAGCTTGTAAATCCATTTCAGCCCAAAGACTTCTTTTCCGTTTGGCAAATTGACCAGCTCCCAACTCTTGTTGTTTTCCAATGCCTTCATTTCGACATCCATTACATTGCATCAGGCCTTACTTTGAGAGTTTCTTCAAACGAACTCGATTTGCAATTTGCACCAACTGGCATATTTCTGTCTGTTCATAAATCTCTGTTAGTGATCTCCATTTTCTAGGTGGTGTGCTAGAGGAAGAGGAGATCGCTGATTGTGAACTTAGTGAGTTAGGAGAAGAATCAGGTGTACAAGGGTACAAATTTCCATCATCTTTAGTCTCATTTCCTCCCGTTGTTTGCTGATTCATGAGCTCATCGTCCTCCTGAATGATTGCTTCATTTGTCTGCAACTCATTCCCCTTCCATGTACTTTTCTCATCAAACATCACATCACGACTTATTAGCAATTTATTTGTTTTAGGATTATAAAATCGATAGCCTTTAGTTTAGTCTCCAAGCTGTAACCCACAAATATGCATTTCACACTATTTTCATCAAGTTTACTCCTCTTCCGAGATGAAATAAGGACATGTACAACACAACCAAAAACTTTGAGATGTGATACCTTTGGCTTTCTTTCATTGCCTCAAATGTCAAAAGGTGTTTGACGTGTCAATGCTGACATTGAATGTCAATGTTCGACATGTCAATGCTGTCAATACGGCTTACGTGTTGAATCGTAGTCCAACGTCAGCATTGACACGTCATACGCCTTTTGAGGCATTTAATGAAAGAAAGCCAAAGGTATCACATCTCAAAGTTTTGGGTTGTGTTGCACATGTCCTCATTCCATCTCAAAAGAGGAGTAAACTTGATGAAAATAGTGTGAAATGCATATTTGTGGTTACAGCTTGGAGACTAAAGACTATCGATTTTATAATCCTAAAACAAATAAATTACTAATAAGTCGTGATGCGATGTTTGATGAGAAAAATACATGGAAGGGGAATGAGTTGTAGACAAATGAAGCAATCGTTAAGTAGGATGATGAGCTCAAGAATCAGCAAAAAATAGAAAGACATGGGACTGAAGATGACGAAAATTTGTATCCTTCTACACCTGATTCTTCTCCTAGCTCACTAAGTTCACAATCTGTGAGCTCCTCTTCCTCTAGCACACCACCTAGATTATGGAGATCATTAACAGAGATTTATGAACAGACAGAAAGATGTCAGTTGGTGCAAATTGCATAACCGAGTTCATTTGAAGAAGATGCTCGAAGTAAGGCTTAGTGCGATGTAATGGATGTCGAAATGAAGGCATTGGAAAACAACAAGACTTGGGAGCTGGTCAATTTGCCAGAAGGAAAAGAAGACATTGGGATGAAATGGTTTTACAAGCTAAAATTCAAACTAGATGGTTATATCCAAAACATAAAACTCTGTTGGTTGCGAGAGGGTATATACAGCGTGAAGGTATTGATTTTGAAGAAACTTTCTCACCTGTAGCTAGATTTGACACTATTCGTACTATTTTATCAGTTGTTGCTAACTACAAGTGGAAAGTTTATCAATTTGATGTTAAGTCAGCATTCTTGAATGGATTTTTGGAAGAAGTTTATTTACAACAACCTAAAAGCTATGAACTAAAAGGAGAGGAAATGAAGGTGTACAAGTTAAGGAAAGCACTTTACGGCCTCAAGCAAGCACCAAGGGCCTGGTACGAAAGGATTGACACTCACTTCAACAAAAATGGGTTCCGAAATAGTACTAGTGAGGCGACGTTGTTTGTGAAAACCAAAGGAGGTGATGAGGTATTACTAATATGTTTGTATGTGGATGACTTAATATATACAGGAAATAGTGTTGCCTTGATCAACAATTCCAAGAAGATCATGGTATCTGAATTTGAAATGACTGAGTTGGGTGAAATGAGCTATTTCTTGGGATTAAAAGCAGCAAAGTGAACATGGAATTTTTATTTCTCAGCATAAATATGTGAAAGATCTTATGGGAAAATACAATATGAAAGAGTGTAATGCAATTGGAACCCCAATGACTATGAATAAAATATTTTGTCTAAATGATGGAGAAGAAAAATTGACGCTCAATTGTATCGGAGTTTAGTTGGAAATCTACTATATCTTACAAATAGTAGACCTGTTGTTTATGCTTGGATCGAATGCGATTTCCTGGTGTTCAAAGAAACAGCCATCTACTGCACTGTCTTTCATCAGAAGCTGAATATATGGCTATCAATTTGGCCGTTTGTCAAGCAATATGGTTAAGGAAAGTTTTAGGTGACATGAAGCAACATCAAGAGAAAAACTACAACAATCTTCTGTGATAATCCAGTTCCTCACAATCGCACAAGGCACATTGATACTCGACATCATTATATACGTGAATTGGTGAATGAGGAAAGCATAAGGATAAAGCATTGCAGCTCTCAAAAGTAAATTGCCGACCTGTCTACAAAGCCACTGTCTACAGAAAAATTCACCTAATTTAGAGGAAGATTGTGTGTTACAAATTTTTGCATTAAGGGAGTGAATGTTACTATCTTATGCATAAATCTGATCTTATTGGAAGTCAATGTTTGGTTTTCTTAGTCAGTGGTTGAATTAGTCAATAATGCATTGCAGAGATTCCTAAATCTCATGGGTCTTACTGTTAGGAGAATCATACTAGTTAGTGGAATTTGTTCCTCTGTTTTTGCATTTTAGTTACATTTCTCATCTGTATTTAAAAACCTTTCCAGCTGAATAAAATATATGATTTGGGTCATCAATCATTAGTGCTATTTCTTCCCTTGCTTACAGTTTTTCAGATCCTTATTTTCAATATGACCAGGTTTATGACAATAATAACATTCGAACTTACGATTGTTTTGGCCATCATCATTTGAATGTTGTTTTCTATCGCCTGATTATCCACCTCCCCTGTATCCTCTGCCAAATCTTCTACCTGGATAACGAACCTCCACAATTGTAGTTACTTCGCTTGCGGCTTGTTGGATGAAAAACAGAGCTTTGGCATCCTTCTTTTCAAATCCTTCAGAACATCAGCCGTTGCATCTTCTTGTAGCAGTAGCGATGGTCTAGGTGTTGGTGTATTTAGGGGATGGTAGAAATGTTTGTCCTCGATGGCACCGGGATGAGTTGGATTTGGATAAGTGGGGTGGTGGAGGCTGTAGTTGCTTGATTATGTTTTGGGCTTTGGGTAGGGAGTCCACCAGCAATTGCCAGTGAGGGTGGAGGGTAGCGGGGAGGGTGTGTTATCTGTCGATCTAAAATCGAGCGAGATTTGGTAATGGAGGTTGATAATTGTCGCCATGACAATCAAATCAAGCATCTACAGTTGAACAGGAGTCTTGCACAGCCATCCCAAGGGACTGGATGGAAACTTGGAGGGAGTTGTCAGCATGAGGTTGCATGGTGAAGGAGCAGATTGAGATGAAAACACTAATTGATACTATAAAGAATTAGTAAATAGTTATCTCAATTTTGAGTAGAGAATGAGCTCTAAAAAATTAGAGAAGGATAAAGATTTTTTTTGTTGAATTAGTTCTCTGATTTTTTCTCATTCTTTTCCATAACATTAAATACAACTCAACAATAAAGGATTCTTGAAGTCACTTGTGCGCATCATTGACATTTGCAAGGCCATATGAGGATCCACTAGGAAAGAGATAGCCTATAAGAACAAGATCTTTATGGCCGTGCCGTCACACATAGGGATGCCCTCCACCCACATGAGCAAGTTGCGCCCCCCCCCCCCCCCATGACACCCGGCCGATGTATTAACTCAACAACCATCTAAGGACTCAGCCTCCCGGCAATGTTCAGGATACGACATTAAATTAGAATTTTATTTTTGTATTATTTATTTTAATTAAAAGTTCTAACGGATACATTTTTATTTAATCTATTGATTGTACTTGCCTTTTTTTTTAATTTTTTTTATTTTCCAACATTTATATCTAAGATTTAAGTTTAACTGCAAATAATAATTTATTACATAATACTAATATGATGAATTAAAATTATTTAAAGGGTAAATTGCATAACACAACCCTGTATTTTATTGAAATAGCGCGAAATCCCCCTATGTTATATTTATAGGCAAAAAAACCCCGTGTTATCTAAAATACAGCAAAATACCCCCCCTCCGTTAGAAACTAACGGAGAGTGAACCACACTCGCGCCTTGTGCAAGTTGTCCTTAGTTTTTCCTGATTTTCAGATTTTTTAAGTGGGCAAAATGTCCAATTTACCCCTTTGTTTGATAATGTGCATATGTTTTAAAATTTATTGTTTAACTTAAAAGTTTATATAAATATAAATCAAAATTACTTATGATATTATATATTATTAATTAAATTAAATTATTATTTAATTTAAAATATTTTGATATTTTATTTATAAAATATACTAATTAAATATAAATTAGTATTTATTTGAATAATATATTATTATTTAGATATACTAATTAACAATTTTTTAATTTATATTATTAAGTATTTATGATTTAAATAAATTAATTAGGTAAATATTTATTTATAAAATATACTAATTAAGTATATTAATTAAAAGTTAAATATTTAATTTTTTTTTTAAAAATAATCCTTCTTCTTCTCCGTCGCCCAGAACCTGGCATCAGGGGCGATGTCGCCCACACAGCAAGGGGGCGACTACGCCATTTAATTTTTTTTTATATATATACTTTCTTCTGCGTCGGGACTTCGACGGAGAAGAAGATTGGGCGACGAAGGTGGGCCTCTATCGCCCAGAACCTGCGATTAGGGGCGACATCGCCCTGGATCTGGGCGACGATCGTCGCCCAGATACAGGGCGATGTCGCCCCCCACGCGTCGCCCCCTTTTGCGGGGGCGACGACGCCTCCCCCTTTTGCGCAGGCAACGGCGAAGTCGCCCAGACTGTTCTGGGCGACGTCGTCGTCGCCCATTTGGGCGCCACGGCTCCGCCGCCCAGGTGGGCGAAGCCGTGGCTGCTAAACTTTATATATATTTATTTATATTATCTAATTATATATATATATATATATATATATTATATATATGTATATATAAGTATATAAAAATAAATAAATACTTTTAAATTATTTTAGATCTGGACCGTTCATTTTTACATTCAAAAGATCAACGGCGGTTATAAAAATGGTATAACGGTCAGTTCAGCAAAAATTCAACGTCGTTAGGGTTTAACTAACAGAAGGGGAGAGTATGCATCATTTTGGAAAACACAGGGGTTTTTTTGCCTATTTTTTTAACATAGGGGGGTTTCGCGCTATTTTTTTAAAACACAGGGGGGTTTTATGCAATTTACCCTTATTTAAAATATTTCCAATGAATTTTCCAACGACTTTGGAAAACTTTTGTTCCAAGAAACCGTCGGAGGACTCGAAACACCATTACTATTTTTTTCAATGAAAACCATCGGGAAACACCCTCCAATAACTAGCATGAATTTTTAGGCGGAAGTCGTTGGAAACATACCGTAAAAAAAAATTGGCTTGTATTTTTGGGAAGATTCCATAAAAAAAAATGTCAGAAACTGTCCATGCTTTTAGAATACTGATGGATTTTCCATCGAAAAAACCATGACAAAATAAAAATCCTTAAAATTCCGTCAGAAAAAGCGGTTTGAAAACTCCAAAGTCATCATTCGTGTGCACGACTTTTGTTGACATATTTATCAATATTTCCAACAACGGATTTCTTCTGTCCATCGAAAATTGTTTGGAATTGTTTTTCGCGGACACCTATTGGTACTGGTGTTTTTCCATCAGAAGGGCCATCGGAATTTCTATTCTGTCACGGATCTATTCGTTAATCCGTCGAAAAAAGCCGTTTCTGTTTCTTTTTCTTTTTTATTTTTTTGGTGTGTGTTCACTTTTGTCTAACCAATTAAGCATATATCTTTAGCTTGAAAATGAAAATGAAAGCAAGAAATAAGACTAATTACAAGTCCAAAGAACTACGTACTCTTACCATTATAGGGGACATGGCCATTTCGTTTGAGAAGCTCCAAGTGATAGTTTAGCGAGAACACGATAGCAGGTTCTGTCCACAAGGAGACATTCACCATGTTGTGTTTTTTGGCTATGGTTGCTGGCCATGAAGAGATAGTATCAGCAACCAGGAGAAAAGGCCGCATCCCTTCATCAGCTTTCATTGTCCTCACCACAATTTCATCAACAAGATCAGGAAAATCCCGGAACATAGTCTCCCAATACTCTTCAAAATTGAGGTGCCTGTCGAATTCCAGTGGAAGCCCATCGGAGAAGGTCGTGTAACGTATGTCGAGGCCAGATTTCCGTGCCTCGGCAAATAAATCGAAATTAGCAGCAGGCAGATTCTGGGCTTTGGACATAAAGTGATGTATGAATTCAGTTTGGACAAAAGTGATTGTGAAGCCTCTTGAAGCCAGTCTGATTGACAGACTGATCATGGGAGTAACATGGCCTTGATAAGGGTAGGGGATCACAATTGCGTGTGGCTTTGTCTGTGCCATTTGAATCTGGAGAAGTTCGAAATATGCGTAAGTGACGACCCCCTCTTGCCTTGGACTGATTTTGAAACAATTGATAGATTAAATAATTTCAAGTGAACTAATGTTCTGATAGCTACTTTTTCAAACCGAGGGAGGCCAAAAAAAAAAAAAAAGAAAATGCAAGTAAGCCAAGAACACCCTTGACAATTTCAATTAAAACTTTAGGAATACTTTTTTAGAACTGTTTTAACAATTATTTCTGGAATGGTGTTGTTTTTTAAATTTGTAGCATTTTGTTTGCAATTACTAAAATTGTTCCTAGTTTTTTTAGTTATATAATTTTTAAATAATAATTTAAAATATATAATTAATTATTAAATTTAATTATATTTATGAGTTTAATTAATTGAATAAATATTAAATATTAATTGAATGTCATAAATATTATGAAACATGAATAATTAGCGAATAAAATATTATATTAAAATAAAAATGATCCAATTACAAAATGTAAAATAAAAATAAATGTTTGATGATCAAAACTGTAACGGGCCTATGTTAGAGGATAAAAATCGAATAAGTGGCAATATTTGGGGACCAAAAGTGTAATTATCCTGCTAATTTCCATCCATTTTCCACCTCACGTGAGTCATGTGTGAGGCTCCACTATCAAGTTTGACGGAAAGATGATGGCAGGGATGGAAAGTGTAAAAAAATGAATGTTTGAGTACCAAAACTGTAGCAGCCCTATGTTGGCAGACCAAAATCGAATAAGTGGTAATGTTTGGGGGCTAAAAGTATAATTATCCCGAGGGTTTTTGTACCTCCTGTGCTGCCTCATTCTAATGGAAAATTTAATGGCAAGGATCAAAATTATAAAAAAAGTGTCAGTTTAAGAATTAATATTGTCAAGCTCATAAGTTTGGGGACCAAAATTGATAAGTGGTCAAGTATAGGGACCAAAATCATAATTCTCCCTTTCAAATGGATAAGATAAATTATTTCGGACGGCTATAAATAAAGAGGCAATGAATTATATGGGGATAATCAGAAATCTACTCTACTCTTCAAAGCATAAGATTTTAAAGTTTCCAAATCTTTGTAGTTTTACTTCTTAGTTTCATAGGGTTTACCCAACGAGTCAAGTCCTTTATATGTCAGAGGTTAATTAGTTGTCTCCTTCAACGGAAGAAATAATATCTATGCAATGTTTTATATATTTCTTAAATAAAAGTAAGGCTTCTGTTTAACTTGTTTGTCCAGAATTCTATTAAGTCCATATATTGGAATGTCTTCTATGCCCTAAGATAGGAAACAAATAGGGTTGTGTTTGTTTGTTGCTGAAGGAGCCAAGTGTCTGCGAACATCTGCTACGGTAGTGTAGTTGGAGGAAGTCTCTAAAACCGAGGACTTAAAATACCTGCGAATAAAGCGGTCGAAAAAAATACGAATTTATAAGGACTTAATTTATTTTGGAAGCATGTTGCACTTATCTTGGAGGATGTAGTGGATTATGGTTCATTTTCACTAGAAAGGCAAAATAGTCATAAAATGGACTAAAGCACCAAAATTGCGAATATTTAAAAGTTATAGGACCAAATTGCTACCTCCAAAGTTAGAAGACCAAAATTGCCTTTCCCTTGTAAATACAAGTCCAAAGTTGCAATAGGCCCTATATATATATATATATATTATATATATATAATTATTGATAATATTAAAATTGCTATTTGATTTTTTTTGTCGTTAATCTTCTATTTTTCTTGTAGTGTATTACAACGACTTGGTGGAAATCAAAACAGACACCGATTTTTTCCGTCCTCCGTAGTAAATAAACTAGTTTTGTTTTGTTTTTTGTATAAAAACAATTAAGTGCTACGACCACCTAAGGCAAATTATAATGTACTTACATGTGCACTTGAATGATAATACTTCAAATATAATTCTCATTACACATTAAATATTATATGGGCAAAATCTTTTTTTGATCTCATTAAAAAGGGTTGGTTTTGTTTTGGTACCACAATTCTTGTGAGTTCGGCTTTTGGTACCATTAAACCTGAAAATAAACTTTTTTGGTCCCGACTTAACGACAGACGATACATGGACCTTAACGGTCGTTATACGTGACTTTGACTCATGTTTAATGATATCAAAACAATAAAAAAATGTGATTTTTTTATACCGTTAAAGAAAAAAAAATATTTTGACCAACTTTAACACAAACTATAAGAAATTTTTTTTATATTTTTTTATACTCAAAATATAAAAAAATAGTTTGTATAGTTTACGTTAAAATTACTCAAAATATTTTTTTTTCTTTTAATGGTATCAAAAAAGCACATTATTTTTTATTTTGGTACCATTAAATATGAATTAAATTCACGTGTAACGGCCGTTAAGGTCCATGCATGTGTCGTCTGCTGTTAAGCCGGGACCACAAAAGCTTATTTTCGGGTTTAATAGTACCAAGAGCCGAACTCCCAAGAATTGTGGTACTAAAAACGAAATTGACCCTTTTTAATAGAATAAAAAAAAAGATTTTGCCCAATATTATGTATTTATATCCTTGTAATATCCGACTTAACCTAGATAATAAATAAATATATCATTCCATTAATGTAAAGTAATCAATAGGTTTAGCTGACATAACATAAAAAAGGATAATTTCTTTGAATTATATACATGCAATGATGGAATTTTGATATATATAACTGAATTTTGATCCAAACAACATCAAGTTCGGCACTTTTTCTAATAATACCAAACACCGAAATAGGAAATTATCTTTGGTTATATTGTCACCTTGTGCACTTACGTGAGAAGATAGCTCTTATCAATTTTTGCCTTGGGAGTTAATTAGTTTACTAAAGATATATAATCTTCTTTTGATGTAAACTAAGTTAAATTGAGTAAATTAAGCTGTTGGATATTACTTGTCACCAACTTCCAATGATTTGCAAATGTCTTGGGACTCATTTTCTTTCATTGTTGCTTAAACAAAGGGAAAAATGCAAGCAACCTTCTCTGATATTATAAATTAATAAATTACTTCTGTATGAAAAAAAAATAGCAATTTACCTCCCTATATTTTTTTAAAAGGCTAAAAGGCATTTTTCGTCCTCTAACTATAGCCCATCCTCGTTTTAGTCCTTTATTTTTCTAGGGTTTCAAATGGTCCTCTAATTTTCTAATTTGCTCAATTTTAGGACATTACTCGCCGGATTTTGCCCAAACTTGCCGGAAAATACCACCGGACTCTAATGTAGCATTCTAATTTGGGGGAAGTAATTTTTTGGCTAATTATGCATGATGTGGCAATTACGTGGCTTTAATTTAAAAAATTAAATTGTGATGTGGCATTAGTGACCACATGGCATTAAATTATATTATTTAATGAAATTATTATTATTATTTGAATTTAAATAAAATTTTAATAATTTTTATTATTTTACATTTTTTAAAATTAAATAATTTTTACTTCATTATTTAATACAAATATATTTTTCATTATATGTGTTTGAATAAAAAAATAAATTTTCTATTATTTCAGATTTTAAAAAAATAAAGCATGTTACTTAATTTTTAAGAAAATAAAGAATAATACATTTTCTTTTTTCAGTTCTCATTTTTTGTGTGTATGTATAAATATTATATACATACATATATAATTATAAAATATATTACATATAATATATATATATATATATATATATATCGTGGAGGCGACCGTCGCCCAGCTTTGACGCCTGTTTTCTTCTCTTAGCGACCGCAGTAGCCCAGATTTAGGGCGAATCGTCTTCGCCTAGATCGAGGGCGACGACGACGCCCATTATTCTGACCAACCCGTCGCCCCTTTTATGTTGGGCGACGGCGACGCCGCCCAGACTATCACTGTCGCCTAGAGGGTGCGGGCGATGGTCGCCTGAGGTGAGGCGGCGGTTGGCCGTCGGCGCCATCTGAAATTTTTATGTATATATGTGTATTTTTATGTGTATATATAATTGTTTATATATAAAATATATATACTATTTTTCTAAATTCTAAAATATATTTATGTAATTTGTTCCCCAAAAATTTATGTCATAATACTATGTCACATTTTATTTTTTTATTAAGTCATGTAATTGCCACATCATACAAAATTAGCCAATAAAATTCACTTCCCCCAAATTAAAACGCCACATCAGATTCCGGTGGTATTTTCCAACAAGTTTCGGCAAAATCCGGAGACTAATGTCCTAAAATTGAGCAAATTAGAGGACATTTTAAAACCCTAGAAAAATAAAGGACTAAAACGAGAATGGGCTATAGTTAGAGGACGAAAAATGCCTTTTAGGCTTTTTTAAAATATACTAATTTATCTCCTTAGACAGGGAGGCAAATTGCTTCATTTTAAAAGGGGATTAATTTTTACTTTTCATACCCAAAGTATACATCTTTTTCAATTTTAGTACCATATATTTCCAAGTCATCAGATTTAGTACCCAAAGTTTTTAATTTTCATCCACATGAGTATCCTCTGTTAAGTTGACCATTAATACTAACGGTCAACCCAATTTTGGAGGAAAATTAGGCGGGAATTTATCTATGTAAGGCATATTTAGCTTTTAATTTATTCAACACAAAAAAAAAAAATTCTATTTTAATTATTTTCGATTTTAATTTCATAATTGAGGACAATAATTTAAAAAAAATACATATTTAATTCAATTTATATATAAAAAAATCAATTTCACTAAAAAAAGCACTTTTTTTTTCTTTTTTCTTTTTGCTTGGCAACAACACAATTGTTGTCATACTCTATTTATCGAGGGTTTATGCTTAATATTCACATTTTTTAATTACTTTAATAAATATTTTTTTGGCTTTTTTGTGATTAGTGAAATAGAAAATTTTAATAAATTTACAAACAAAATTCTCTCAGCCAAAATCAATAATTGAAATATATTTTTTATTTTGTGCACAAAAATGGTATAATATATCAAAGTATGGGTCTGCTATTTTGTTTGACTCAAAAGTAAATTTTTCTCCATTTAGTTTTTGCAAACAATGCTTGTGGTACTTGAACATAAAACTCTGTTAGTTTTCTTAAATTATTACTTGGCGATTATCTACATTACTCCATATTTAGCATGCATTTTTATTTCCATAAATTTTAATTGGGAGAAAATATTTGAATTGGTATTATTTTAAGAACTGTTTGAATTAGTATTTTTTTTAATAAAAATTGGGTTAAAATTTTTTACATTATTATCTTCAATTATATAATTGAAATTAAAATATAACTTTTGGTGTGTTAAATAAAATGGCAGCACTGTCAAAAAATAAATAAATAAAATAACAACCAAACATGCCCTTATATAGACAAGATCCCGCCTAAGTTTTCCTTCAAAATTAGGTTGACGTTAGTTTTAACGGTCAACTTAACAGAGGTTACTCATGTGAATGAAAATTAAAAACTTGGGGTACTAAAACTGAAAGGGGGTATACTTTCGGTATAAAAAGTGAAATATCCCTTTTAAAAAGTATAGGGGGATAAATTGCTATATTTTTTTTCAGAAGGAGTTAATTTGCTCATTTTCAATATTACATGAGGGTAAATTACTATTCACCCAATATTTTGATAATTTAACCATTTCTATCATTTATTGAAGGGAAAATCTCATTTTTGGTCCCATATCTTAGGGTCATTTTTAATTAAGTCCCATTTGTTATATTTTTCTTAGATTTCGTCCTATATCTTCAGAATTTTCTCAAATATAGTCCCAAACTTCAATTTTCGTCAAATGGATAACGGAGCTGTTAGTTCCATTATGGAGGCAAGATTCCAACACTGTTTTGGAGGGAAAAATCAGCCATATTAATATTTCATAAAAATCTTGGTTGATATTCTATAAATAATGTACAGTGCAATAAAAAAAAAAAATAGAATTTAAATAATTTCACCAAAAAATATCAAATTCCAGTGGTTGTTGCAAATATCAAATAAATTGACTTTCAAAGTCAAATGAGTTGTTTTACACATTCAATAGTAGTATGGGTGATAAAAATATTCAAACATTCCAATCCGCCCTAAGCAAATCGAATAGAACTGTTTTTTATGATTTAATTTTAAAATTGAAATTCTAAAATGTAAACAAATCATATATCAAGAAGTGTAAATGTAATTATCCCTAATTTAAAAATAAAAATAAATAAAAATTTAGGTACCTAACAATCGAGTACTCAACAAATTTTGAATCAGAATCGGATAGTTAAAAATAGCTATTCGAATATTCGGTACCCATCCCATTATCCAAATCTGCACTATCCTACCAGATGTCCACTCCTAACGATAATAATAATTATTGATAGTTATACATATTTTATATAATAATTATAAACCCTCAATTTATAAATAACTCTCAGCGGATTAGATAAGATCAAATTCTCCACGGATTTAGTGGAGAATTTGATCACAGTTTATAGGCAACTCTGCCGTGCAGTCGTAATAAATGAATTTCCAATTAAAATACTTAATAGGAGTATAGGTAAAAAAAAGAATTACACTTGCAAACTAAGTAGACAGATATGTTCAATGTTCATAAAATAAATATAGTTAAGCAGTTAGCATGTCTCAATCATGCTCTTGAAATTGTTATCAGAATTCAATTTATTTTTCCTCTTCATCAGAATTCACAGCATACCAAAGTACTTCAAACTAATCCAACCTACTTCTTCGACCTTTTCATCCGAAACAATATTGAGCTCATCATGATCAGTTGCCACAGTGATAGGTCGTGGATTTAAAGCCTCGCCTTTTGAAAAAAGCAATATCAACTTTGGTTCAACATTCCTCATATTGTTTTTTAACTAATAAAATGTTAAATTACCAATAACGTTCACTTTGCATAGCTCATAAACCACTCCTTTTTCTTTTCATGTCAGAAAAACTTGTAAAATACACTTCTTTTTCCTTTTTTTTTTTTTTTTCTTTTTTTTCTTTTTGGTGTATGATTTACTCAAAGTGTAGGATGATCTGGGCTTGGACACTTTTTTATTTGCACCCTAAAATAAATGCATCTACTGACGACTATAATATAACTCCAAATTCTTACGCGTTTTATCCTATGTTATCTTTAACATCTTTAACAATTAATGTTAAAAATAAGGATAAATTTACACCCCTCTGTTCTTTTTACACAACCATCCCTGTCTTTTCAAAAATTACAGAAACCACCTTTGGCAGGCTGCAAAACCCAAAATACTCCTATTGACTCGGTCAAAACTTTAGTTTAATTTTTCAATGGCGAAAATGCCTCAGGGGTGTTTCGTAATTACCAAAAAGTAGAGGGTTGTCTAGTAATGTTTATGAAAATAAATAAGATTTAATTGCAATTATTGTCCCGTATATTAAGGGTGGTGGCAAAACAAGGACCCTAAACATAGAATTGGCAAAAAGTACCCCGTCATTAATTTTTTTTTTTCTTTTTTGCAATTGTAGGACTCCGGCCACTGGATTTTTAAAAGTCGCCGAAATTTGCTTATGTGGACAGAATTAGGGCTGTTTCTTTTTGGGGGCTTTTGTTGACCGGAGATTTTTTTTTTATTTTTCATATGTCAAATAAGCACTTACATATAAAAAGTAAAATTATGTAAAATTAATATGGAATTTTGTATTGTGTGTATAATAATAAAAATAAAATTATTATTTTATATAATATAAATTAAAATAAAAAATTAAACACCCTCTCCTCCCCCCCCCCCCCCCCCCCCAAAAAAAAATCCATCCCCTTGGGCCCATCGCCATGCAGAAGGGGGCAACGGCAACCCCAATAGAGAGGGGCGATGGCGTCGCCAACCGCAGGAGAGGGAAGCCGATGTTGCGTCGCCCCTAGTCTAGGCGACATCACCGTCGCCTAGCCGACAATTGGGCGACAGATCTAAAATTCTATTCTAGGTGACCATCGTTGCCCAGATGTGCGCTGGCTGTCGCCCAGGCTATGGGCACCTCGCCTCCCTCCGGGGCGGGGCCGTGGAGGCAGGGATTGAGGGGCGGGCATGGTGGCGGGGTTAAGGGCAAGGGTGTAAGTTTTTTTAATTAATTTATATTATATAAAATAACAAATTTAATTTTTATAATTTTAAAATTATCTATAATATTATGATCTACTTTTTTTATAATTTTAAGTATTTATATTTTATGTATATATACTTTTAAATTTATGATAAACATTAAAGTGTGTAAAATTATTTATGCATATTCAGAGACACCGTGGCACGATAGCTAGTATATAATATAAATTCAAAATTTATTTTTATGCAAATTGATGTTCTTGTTTCCCAAATAATCACTTATGCGGCAGAAGAAAACAAACAAAATATCCAATCAACAAAAAGTTCAAATAAAAAGGTTTTTTATTTTTTTCTACATCATTGCTTATGTGGAGGAGGTTTTTTTTCACTTAAATATTTAGGTGGCAGTTGATCTTTAAAAGAAATATCCAATCAGCAAAAGCCCCAAAAAAAATAGTCCTAATTTTGTCCACATAAGCAAATTCTATTGACTTTTAAAAATGCAGTGATCGGAGTCCTACAATTGCAAATAAAAATTTAATTACGGAGTACTTTTTGCCACCCCTATATTTAAACTCCTTATTTTGCTAACCCCCTTAATATACAGGGCAGTAAATGAAATTAAGCCGGATGAATAATATGACCCTGTATATTTCTTTATTATTTATACTAATTTTTAATTTTAATTTAAATTAATTTATTAATTTTTTTATTGAATCTCTATATAAAATTACACTTTTTAATAATAAAACATTAAATTATTCAATTAATATATTAATAACATTAATTGCTGAATTATAAGTTTAATTTAAAAAATTATCATATTTCAATATTTTTTTAAATTATTAAAATAAAAATTATTTATCCTTTATTTTTATTTATAATTAAATTTTATTATAATTACTAACTTATTATTCAAATAATTTATGCAGTTTATATTAATTGTATTATAATCAGGAAAATAAATAATTTATTTATTTAAAAATATTTAAATTATTAAATTATTTTAAATTATTCCTTCTTCTCAATTATTTTGTCATGCCCAGCCTCAACTCCTGTCTGTGCCTTCATTCCTACCGCCCCATTGCGGCCTACGACCTCGCCCCACTTGTGCCCAACCTTTTACTCTCCTCTGTCATCGATCGCCATCAAAATATGTATGTATAAGTGCATATATGTATAAATATATACATATTTATATATTTATATTGTATAAATACATATACAAATGTGTATAATTTATTAATTTTAATCTAGTTATAAACAAAAAAATATAAAGTTTTAAATTTTAAAATAATTTATACAAGTGTGATAATTTTTTAATTTGAATTTATAAGTTAGTAATAATTTATATTAATATATTAATTAAGTAATTCAACATTTGAATTTTTAAGAAGTGTAATTTTATATATGGATTCAATAAAATAAGGTTAATAAATAATTTAAAATTGAATTAAAAATTAGTTTAAATAATAAAAAGGATATGCGCGGGTCATATTATTCATCCCTATAAGCATTACTTTGACACCCCATTTACCTTTTGGTAATTACAAAAACAGTTTTGAGGACATTTTCGTTATTGAAAAAATTAAATTAAATTTTGACTGAGTCAACGAAAGCATTTTGGAGTTTTATAGGCTGTCAGGAGTGATTTTTATAATTTTTAAAAAGACAGCGATAGTTTATGTAAAAGAATAATAGATGAGAGAGTGTAAATATAATTATCCCTTAAAAATATTATCAACCACAACTTTTTAATTGTTCATGATATCGAGATTATGTCGTGTCAATAATCAATATGTTAACTTCCCAAATATGCATTTGTCACATTATATGTTTTTTCAATTTCATCAATTGATGTGTCACCGCTAAAATGAACCGGGTGGATGATCATTTTCAAATCTTTCCTTACATGCATGATTCCACTCTTTCATAAATACATTTTGGCACGACTTTTTTACGTTCGAATGATATATTTTGAAACAAGCGTTGGAATACAATTCAAACCTTCCTTTGGAATACTTTGGAATGATTGTGTCCTATTTTTGAAATACATATTTAAAAAGTTTTAGGATTTATTTTTGAACTGTTCGTACGACATTTAGTCATTAAGTTTGAAATAATAGTTGTTTTCTTTAAATATTCTGAAATGGTTATTTGAATACAATATGAACCTTTCACTAGAATATACTTTGGAATAGTTGTGTCCATTATTTGGAATACATGTTTGGAACGGTTCATACGATATTTAGTCATTAATTTTGGAATGTTATTTATTTTGTTTAAACACATTCACAAAGCATTCAAAAGCCCATTCTTAATTTATATATTTATTAAAAAAATATTTTTCAAATTTTGAAATATTTTTTTTATATTATAATTAGTTAGGCGCTGGGCTGTGAAGGGCCGGCAGTCGAGTCGGTGGCCTTCATTGACTTCATCATTCTCATCATATCGACCATGATCATCTCCAGTCGGACCATCCGATCCTCCATGTCCTTTCGTAGCGGTGGTGATTGTAGATAAGTAAAACTTCATACCCAATCGAATGATGACAAGTGTAAAATAATATATTAATTATCTATTATATTACTTTTTATTTATATTTTAAAATTTATTAAATTAATTTAATTTTAAATAGTTAATTTAATTGATATTTTAATATACACATTCAATCATCAAATCGATGGCCAACAAGTATCAAAATTGAAGTGTTTCGGTCAATTAAATTGTGTCTTACAGTCGAAGATCAATCCAATCAGACAGCGCCACGTGGAGCCTCAAGTCATGACAAATAATTTGATGTTTATCTCTTTAAACAAATATAAATTTTAAAGAGATGATGTTAAATTAACCATTAAATTAAACTATAAAGAGATAATACAAAAGGTGTTTAAGTGCACCACAACTTAACCTCTTCAAATTCTATATAAAGGGGTTTCTAGAGCTTATTCGAAATACACAGAGATAGAGAACGAAGAGCGAATCAAGGAAATAAGGCTAAATAATTCTCTTTAGATAGCTCCTCAAGTTCAAAAATTTCACAGCACTCAAGGCAGAGATCGAGTAGATCGACGAAGGTGCGCAACAAATTATTTCATTTATTTCGGGATTACATGCGCTAAGCCCTCAAATTAACGTTATAAATATTCAAATATATTCACAAGAAGATACAAGTGACAAATCACTTTCACTATAGTGTTCAAGTCAGGATTATAGGCAATAAGTCCTCGAATTAATACTACAAAAATTTAAATTCAAATCTCAAGGAGATTTATATGGATACTTCACCTTCAATTACCAAATACCAAAATTTTTATTTTTTAAGAAAAGAATCAAATGATGAAATAGTGATTGTACCCATTTCTACATATCAAATATATATATTTATTTATGATAATTTTTCTTGAGTTTTCACAGCGATGTTGATTTGTAGGTGCATGGGCTTCAAAACCAAGACTGGATATACGGCCCTTGTCCGTCCTCGATCGCTGCCAGCCACTACTGCTACTCAGTCATCACCATCGAGCCCTCCGATTCGGGCAAGTATCCTAGGCACTGGACGCAGCCTGAGGTTGGTGATCCTCCAACAACTTGTGTGTGATTGATATATATTGCAAGAGTGTAGGATTACAAAAGAGAGAATGATAGCAAAATAAACACAAAATTGCAACGGCAATAGGCATAGATTTGAAATGGGAAAATATAATCTTTGAAAAATAACTGTTAGAATTGCAATGGCAATAGTAAGGGTAATTTCACTTTTCGTACCCTAACTATACCCTAATTTCAGTTTTAGTACCCAATGTTTTCAAGTCATCAAAATTGATACCCAAAGTTAACGATTTTCATCCAAATGAATACCTTCCGTTAGATTGACCGTTAAATTTAACGGTCAAGCCATTTTTGGAGGAAAAAATAGGCGGTAGTTTATCTAATTAAGCGCATTTTTTGCTACTATTTCATTCACCACACAAATTAGAGTTGAAAGAGTCAAATTGAGGAAAATTTTGCAAAGAAGGATGAATAGAAACAGAAACTGAAAATAAATTGATGAACGATGAACAATTACACTTGTCAACAACAACAACACTAAATTAGACAAACTACAACCTATTAAACCTATTAAACTGAAGTGTTGTTGTTGACAAGTGTAATTATTCATCGTTCATCAATTTATTTTCAGTTTCTGTTTCTATTCATCCTGCTTTGCAAAATTTTCCAAAATTTGACTCTTTCAACTCTAATTTGTGTTGTGAATGAAATAGTAGCAAAAAATGCCCTTAATTAGACAAACTACAACCTATTTTTTCCTCCAAAAATGGCTTGACCGTTAAATTTAACGGTCAATTTAACGGGAGGTATTCATTTGGATGAAAATCGTTAACTTTGGGTATCAATTTTGATGACTTGGAAACATTGGGTACTAAAACTGAAATTAGGGTATAGTTAAGGTACGAAAAGTGAAATTATCCCGCAATAGTAATGATATAGTGGCAGTCATTTCAACCTTGCCATGGATCATGGTTGAATTGTTAATTTAACTATTACATTTAATTTTCATAAAACCTCCCTTATTTCTATGTAGAAATATATTTAAAATCAATTTTTGTAGATTTAGCTATACTTACTGCTATCTACAAATTTTGTTGAGTATGAAAAAAATTTGCTAGATTCAACCTTCACTTCATTAACAGTAGACTGAAAATACAATAGTAGACTCGTACAATTAGTTCAATCAATATGCCATTACTTTTTTTTTTTTTTTTTGCGTAAGATACAATTAAGGAAAAACCTCGATGATAGACCTCAATCCCAGAAGCGTAGTGATCTTGTAACTGCTGAAGCCAACATCAGTAAAGAGCTTTGCCCGTTCTTTTTCCTTCCTTTCTTTTCCTCCAACTACCATCATCACCAGCATGTCAAAGTAGAATTGAGTTTCAACCGATTTATGGTCGCTTTTGTGGTCGACTACTACCTTCTCGATGATTATCACCTTTCCTCTCTCATTCCTCGTCAGTGCTTCTTTACATTTCTTCAGGGTCTGAAACCATTCTTCTGTCACTCCAATCGTGCATTATCCACTATTCAGATGATTTTTCAGTGAACATATGTACAATAATATCATTTATATCTATTAATTTTTTCAAATACCTTTTTCATCATATCTTTAAAAAATGACATCTTCGAGTACTTCAATTGATCTTGTGCTTAATGATACAGAAGAGCATGGTAAGATGTTTGATCAGACATGAGGCCTACATGTTTGGTCCAATTTTAACGGTAGAGGTTAACGGCCGTTAACTTCTATTGAAATGCCTATTTAATGGTATCAAAATAGTTAAAAAAATAATTTTTTTTGGTACAATTAAAAGAAAAAAAATTTAACCAACTTTTGCCACAAACAATAACAATTTTTTTTATCTTTTACAAAATAAAAATGTTCAAAAAAAATTATTTTAATATATATAAAAATAGTTCTAAAATTATAATTATTTTATTGCAGATAATTTCTAGTATCTATCTTACTACTTTTAAAATTAAATTATTATTTGGGCTAAAAATATATTAATATTTAATCACAAACTATAAAAAGTGAAATTTATATTTGAGTAAAAGTATTAGATACATTTTATTTTTATTAAACAATAACTTAACTTTTAAATTAAAATTATTTTACATTCGAGATAAATTGTAGCAACTATTAATTTTTTTACATTGAATTTTATTTTGTTTGAAAATATTTTAATAAACTATGATCATTAACTATAAGAAATAAAATTTTATTTTATAAAGATTAAAAAATTAAAGATATTTTATTTTAATATAAATAATAAAATAGTTTATAATTTTATTTATTTAAATAAATTATAACATATTTTAATTATTTTTAAAATTAAATTATTGTTTATTCTAAAAACATTTCAATAAATTTTGACCCAAAAAAGTAAGAAATAAAATTTAATTTAATTTCTATAATTTATCTTGAATGTAAATAATTACAATTTAAAAATTAATTCATTATTTAATAAAATAAAATTTATCAAATACTTTTTTTAGAAAAATAATTTTAGTTTTCATAATTTATGCTTAAATATTAATATATATTTAGACCAAATAATAATTTTTAATTTCAAAAATAGTAAAATAGATCCTTGAAATTATCCATGATAAAAATAATTATAATTTTAGAACTATTTATTATATATATTAAAATAAATTTTTACTAACATTTTCATTTTTGTAAAAGACAAAAAAAAAAAAAAAAAAAAACTTGTAGTTTGTGGCAAAAGTTGATTAAAATAATTTTTTCCTTTTAATGATACCAAAAAAGTACGTTTTTTTACTTTTTTGGTACTATTAAGTAGGGCCTTCACATATGGTTAACGGCTGTTAACCTTTGTCGTTAACTTGGGACCAAAATATATGTTTTCGTGTTTTATGATACTAAAAGTGATACTCCTTATAATTGTGGTATCAAAAACGAAAATGATATTTTTAATAGGACAAAAAAGGATTTTACCCCATATAAATAAATGTTTACAGGTTTTTTAATTCAACCAGCCACTGCAGGTTTGAGTAAAAAATAAGTGGTGTACTCTCAATATGCTTTGGACAATGTTAAGAGGACTTTTTAATATTTTCATTACTGAAATTGCAGAAATACAAAGACATCAAGCTAATAGTATAACATGCTTGACTCCAATAAATTAGTAAACTGATTAAGTTCATCTTTTGTGCAGGGCGACGGTGATGTCGCCTAGAGATGATAGGCAACGCATCGCCGCCCGCAGAGGCAATTGCGATGCGTAGCCGCTGCTGCATCTATATATATATATATATACATAATCATATATATATATATATACTAGCGGAGAACTCATGCTATGCACGGTTACATTTATATATTTTAAATTAAATATTTTTAAATAATATACTGTATTGTAAAAGAATCTCTTACATAAAATAGAATTTTTAATTTTTATTCGGTGTTTTTAGTAGTTTTGAATTTTTATTGAACTTTATATTTTCAGGCACATACAACATATTTCTACTTACCAAAGTTTATATTTGTATGATGATTACTTTTAAATAATTATGATATTCTATTAAATATATAAAATCACATTTTATATATATCCAATCTTATATAAAAATATAAAAATTACTTAAATGTATTGTTTATATTATATATAATCTATCTTCCATAGAAAACTATTAAAGTACGCACATTTAAAATGATCTTACTTATTAGAAAAAATAAAATATTAACCAAGAATGTATACTTACTTTTAATGTGTTAATAGGAATTGGATAAGAGAAGTCATTATAGAAATTATGAAATATTATGTTAATTTCTAACAATAAACGTATATGTATTCACATATTATTAAATAAAATTGTTTGATTATCATGTCATTTTAATCACAAAAAATAAATAAATCAAGGATACAAAATTAAAAAAAATATATTATACATCTTTTAAGCTTTAAGATAAAACCATAAAATGAAAAATGAAAATAAAATTTAATATATGTTAAGGAATTGAATTAATCTTTGTATTTATCATTAATCTAACATATGTGTAAAAATTTTCAATTGAAGTAGAATATACATAAGAAGAAAATAAAATTCAAACAATTGTATGTGGCCTTTTTTAGAAAAAGAGTTCAAATTAAACAAACATGAAAAATACATATATTTATATATGAATGTAAAGATTTACAAAGCATATGATCATAAATCTAGTAGAACCATATCTATATAGTTCGAGAAACTAATTACAATAAAATTAAAATTTGGTGATTCTTTTCATCTTGTAAAATCTTATTAGTAGACAGAAAAAAAAGAAGAAAACAAAATTTGAAATAGAATGACGAAATTAAACTATAAAATAAAAATTTAATGGATGAAATCTATATATAAAAAAATTTGGCGTAAAAAAGATACAAAAGGGTTAAATATTAAACGAAATATGTGCCTATTAACACTAACTAAGTATATTTCTTTTTGTAGAAAAATCAAAGCCAAAACAAAAATACAAATAAAATCTGAAAGAAAAAAAAACATTAAACTATAAAATATATCTCAAATATATAGAAAACTATGGTGTATAAAATGATTAAAAGTGGTGAATATTTAAACAAAAATAAAAATTAAATAGCAGATTAAACACAATCATACAAATAAATATTAAATAAAATACGTATCCATTAATACTAAATAAATCTGTTACATCTTGTTGAAAAACATAAAAAATAGAATGAGATAGGAAAAAGGAAAACAGAAATAAACTGTAAAAAGTTTAACGGATGAAACTATAATATGTATAAATATACTGGTGTATAAAAAGATACAAAAAAATAAATATCTAGAAACTAAAAATTAAATTAAGTAGAATCATACAAATAAATGTTAAAACAAAACATATACCATTAACACTAAATAAATCTATTCATTTTTTATCAAATCAAGCAATCACCATATAAATTTGAAAAACTAACACCATAAGAGAAATAAATTAACAACTAATAAAAGAAACATAACAAAAGGATAGAGATTATTCGTTCAATAACTTTCAAGTATTATGAAAATTAAAATATAAAATAAAAATACTATCATCATAAAAAAAAAAAAAACACCACTCTACCCATAAAAGATGAGTGTAAATGACAAATAAATATTAAAAATTAATAGACAAAACTTCAAAGATCATGAAAAAAAAAAAAAAAAAAAAGAATGAAGATAATGAAAATATGTAGAACATAGCTCCAGCCATAGAAGAACAATAAAAAGAATCATACAAAGTGCTAAGATCGTTTAATGAAAAATATACAATTGATAGATCTGAGCCTATTTAATAAACAAAGAGATGCAAGGTAGATTTTTGTTCTATTTATAAACAAATATGATGGAGACCATGATCGTTAGGTAAGTTTAAGATAAATAGAAATTAAATTTATATTATAATATTGGAGATAAAATTTCAGATAAATACAAAATAAATATACAATATATTTAAAATAGATGATGTTTCTAACTAATAAGATTTTTTCTTGATAATTAAAAATAATTAAATTATAATCTTAGAGATAAGATTTCATGTAAATACAAAATAAATATTTAATATATATATTATTAAAAATCTTAACTTCAAGATATATATAGATCCTAACTAATTTCTATTTATCTTAAACGAATACATATTTTTAGGATTATATTTTGTTTATTCATTACTAAAAAATTCTTTTATGGTTAAAAACCTTATAAACTTTAAATTAATTTAAACTTCTCTGTATTTATCTAGATAAATTCAGTTATAGCTATGATGAAATTAAAAATCAAGTTAAAGAAAATATATATATAATATATATATATATACACAATATAATTAAAAGAACTACAGGATGAGGAAATAATTAATAAGTGACAATTTATATATATTCATACATATATCCTATTTATGTATAGAAAATAACAAACATATAGGAATAACAAATTAACATGTGCGAATTGAAAAAAATATAAAATTAAAAAGGAAAAATACGTTGGAGTTAAATATAAATATTTAAATGGAAAAATCATTAATCATGGAATTAAAAAAAATTATTTGGTTATTAGATTTTGGATAAATATAAATATATACAATATGATGAGACCATGATCATTAGGTAAGTTTAAGATAAATACAAATTAAATTTATATTATAATATTGGAGATAAAATTTTAGATAAATACAATATTGATATTGAATTATCAAATAAACTTACTCTTAAAATAAAAGATAACTACAAATTAATATTGTATCATTGGAGTTACGATTCCGGATAAATACAATATAGATATTTTATCAAAATAATAATTAAAAATTTTAAAATAAGCTTTTGGATATATAAAAAATTAACATTTAACAATTTAAGTGAAATAAAATTGTTTTGGATAAACACTCTATTTTCATCCGTTTTTTTTATTAAAAATAATAATTGAAATTTTAAGAATAAATTTTGGATAAATACAAATAAATATTTTAAGTGATAAGGTTTGGATCAATACAAAATCAATATTTAATATATTTAAATAAAATAAAATCACCAACCAATGAGATTTTTTCTAGTGAATTAAAAAATTCAAAAACACCAGAAATTAGTATTCGGTCAAAATTGCCTCAATTTTGGTCAACCATCGTTCTGCTATATATATATAGATATAACTGTATATATATATATATATATATATTATAAATAAATATATTAAATATAATAATATATACATAATCATATATATATATATATATATATATATATAACTGTATGCATATGAATAAAAAAATATATTTTTAGATTGTTTTAAATTTGGACCGTTAATTTTTAAACTATTGAAGATCAAGGGCTATCAGAATAAGAGTATAACGGGCAACTTAGTGAAAATTTTAACACCGTTAAACCTAATTAACAGAAGGGAGAGTGTGCATGATTTTCAATAATACGGAAAATTTTTGCCTATTTTTTTATCACATTGAGGTTTTTGGCAAAATCTTCAAAATATACGTTTTTTTTTTTCGAAATTAACGACAGAGACCATGTACCTCACACATAGCCGTTAACGCCCGTTAACTCTTATTGGCTCAAGTGACTTTAGTTGATTTTGACTTTAAAGACTCTGTTTAATGGTATTAAAAGAACAAAAAAAATTATTTTTTTATACCATAATAATTATGTGGAAGGAATGTGAAAAATCTCTTATTATCTAAAATATTGTATCAATTCACGTATTCATACTTTTTCTTTATAAAGTTATTATTGTAAAAGCATAACTACTTTGGCATATTAATCAATAATTAATAAGATAAAGATTTGGTAGACTGATCGATATAAGCCAAAACTATTGGGTTATATTTAACTGAGATAATCAGAAACGTGGGAAGCCGTCACATCACAAGCTTTAAATTAGTTTAGCATATAAAAGATTTGGGTAGTGATCTTATCTGAATGTAATTTATTTTATATTTGTTTCAAATGATAACTTTTTTCAGGGTAAAATATTATAATTGGTCTCTTAAATTTGTATTAAAAATTATTTTAATTTTTAAGTTTATTTCTTAATTTTAGTATTTTTAAATATTTATTTTTGTCTCAATTTTATTCATTTGACCATTTCTCGATGAAGATATGGCCGAATATTGACTTTGTGATGGGTAAAATTAATGATCAATTTAAATTTATTTTTTCACTCTAGTCCCTTAAAATTTTAAAATTTATCAAATTAGTCCTTTTTTTATAAAAAAAAAATATTTTTATAGTTTTATATGCCAAATATGATAAAATTATCTTTAGTATTTTAAGTTTTTAAAATTGTAAAATTTATTTTTTCTAGTACGTTTTATAATCACATATGGTGATTCTTTATTGCGAAATGCATGTGGTAAATCTGCAGACTGGTCAATATGTATTTTTCATGTAAAAAATACTAAAACCAAAGTTTGTTTATCCTTATTAGATGCATACTACTAACAAGATAATGATTAACTTTTCCCAAAATTACAAAAAAAAAAATAACACGTGGTTATAGATATTATAATTTACACAAGGTAAAATATTTATATTTTTGAATATCAAAATTTAAAAATAAATTCTACGAAAACCTCTCTTAAAATGAATAATTTATAATCCACTAAAGAATTTATTTAAAACGGGGTTGTCTCAAGTATCATCATACATGGACGTACATGAGGATAAGTTGCCGCACATCTAAACAAGTATTTGCCATGCATACAATTTCCAGTTGAAATTTTAAATATCACTTGAAAATTTAATAAAAAACCCTAGCTAAATTGAACTGAATTTCATCATTTTTCAAACTGACAGGATTAATGGGCATATTTTCATGATTAAAACTAACAGGAGGTAAAATTAAAGGACAACAAAATAATTTTCCTCAACAAAATTAATGTTTAACATCATCCACGTCATCTTAGGCTTATTTAATATTTTACTATAAAAAAATTATTTATTTAAATAATAATTTTTTTATGTCGAGTCCAAAAAAAAAAAAAAAAACCTATCTATGACTCGATATAAAAAGAAATTAAAAAAAAAAAAATGAATCGCGACTCGAAGTTTTGGATACAATCCACAACAACAAAATATTTTATAAAATAAAATAAAATTTAAAGACTCTTATTCCAAGGGTGACCGCCAGCCTCAATTTGAGGCGGTCGGTCAGCCGCTTTAGCTGATATGCGTCAGCAAAAATTTAATATATATATATTAGATATTATAAATTTAAATATTTTCTAATATATGTAAAATATTAAAATATTATATATATATATATATATATATATTAATTACATATATATGAAATTTAAATATTTTAAATTTATTTGTATATCAATCTTATTTTTTATAACGTGTCAATTTTATTGTTGTGTGTCTTATAATTAGCAATTTAAGCCGTTATGTACAACAGAAAATAAATAAATAAAATCCAATTTTCCTCCCAATCCTTTCAATTTAACCATGATTAAATAAAATGCAAAAACTAGAAGTTATTCTATTAACCAATTTTTTGCATAAATTTTATTTGATCGTGGTTAATAGAAGTTACTTTCCATAATTTTTAGCAATATCAGTTAATATTGTAGCCGAAAGTAATTTTTAAACTAAATATATATATATATATAATATAAGTGCAATATTGTCGATAAATTTTGTTACAGGAGATAAGTGTTATATTTAATAGTTGATGGGGTACTTGCTACGTGATGAATAGTTTATGGGACAAAGTGTATTTTACCTTATTTCATAATCATTTGATAAGAAATTTATATTTTTTTAATTATAATTAAGTTGCATCAATATATGTATGTGGGGTAGCAAATCATAAATAATACTTGTATTTAGAGAATAAATAAAAAATAAAAAAAAATTAAAATATTCATTGAATACAAATAATTTAATTATAATTAACTTGCATCAACTTTGGGGGATGAATTGCTGGTGCAATTTCAATACGTTGTCACTAAAATTCTCATTTGTTCATTAAATTGAGAAGATTGAGACGAAAATTGAATTTTATTTATTTATTTTTTATTGTACATAATGGCTTAAATTGCTAATTATTAGACACGCAACAATGAAATTGATATGTTATAAAAATAAGATTAATATATAAATAAATTTAAAATATTTAAATTTAATATATATATATATATATATATATAATTTAATATATATATATAATATTTTAAATTTTATGTATATTAGAAAACATTTAAATTTATAATATATAATATATATATATAATACTATATATCTATCTACATATATAGATATATTTATTAAATTTTTGTCAGCTAAAGCGGCGGTCACGCTTGGAAAAGAGTCTTTAATTTATTTCTTTTTTATAAAATATTTTGTTGTCGTGGATACCATCCACTACTCATTTTTTTTTTTTTAAATTATTTTTTTATCTATCCATGATTCGACATAAAAAATTATTATTTAAATAAATTTTTATAATAAAATATTAAATAAGTAGCCATCAATGTTATTTCAGTCGACCCCAAATCCGTTGCAAAATTATGATGGGTTTTATTTTGGAACATTAACATCTTGCTAAACCAATTTTGTGACGAGGTTTACAACAGTTTACCCTCTCTAAAACTATAGAACTTCTAAACAATGATGTGATGACGTCATCTGCACAAATCCATTAAAGCATTATAAAATTCTTTATAAATTGTGATGGACTGTTACCCTCACAAAAATTTATTTTAAATCCTGAGTTATTCTGTATTTTTTTTTTTTTGCTACTTTCGAGAACGCATATAATATCTTTCTTAACATATGCAATTATCTACATAACACATATTGCAATAATCAAGTCTTAGTAAACGAAATAACATAGAAGAAAACATGCTTATACAAATACAGTCCACATGTGTACTACCGTTTAAAGCATAACATACACTCAAGACAAACTTGGATAATAGACCTAAATCCTAAGAGGGGAGAAATGTTAGCATAGCATACAATCAAGGATAAACCTCGATAATAGACCTTATTCCCAAGAGGGGAGATCTTATAGCTACTGAAGTCAGCATCAAAGAAGAGTTTTGCCCATTCTTTTTGGTTTCTTTCTCTTCCATCAACTAAAGTCATCATTAACATGTCAAAAAAGAGTTGAGTTTCTACGGATTTATGGTCAGCTTTCTGGTCATCTACTACCATCTCAATGATCACCACCTTTCCTCTTCTCTCATTACTCGTTATTGCTTCTTTGCATCTCTTCAGGATCTGAACACATTCCTTGTCGTTCCAATCATGCAATATCCACTATATATATATATATATAAGAACATATATGAATGTTTTAGTCAACATATGTATATCATATGACAGTATTCATTTCATGAAGTACCTTTTTCATATTTTAGCCTAGTATGTTTCTTCTTTTACAATGATTCTGCTAAATCATATAGATGAGGAAGTCATAGATCGTTCATTAGACACGCAGGTCTAGATAAGGTTTATGAAATAACAAATTTTATCTTAATTTATGCTATTGTACATAACATAGTGTCTGGGAGCTTTCTACGTTCATGATCATTATTTTAGGTCTGGGGGTAGAAGAGTCGGAGGGTGGTAAGTTAATAAATAAATTAATTAATTAAATTAAATATTAAAAAATATACAAATTAGTAGGCCCAAAAATAAAAGTGAGACACGAAAATGATGCTCTCACGTAATAATAAGGTATAAATTAACATCCAAATTTAATAGCTAAATCTAGAGTATGTGTTTTCTTGTTCAACTTAAGGGAATGGTTCAAATTTTAGCAGTATATATACACGAACATAAATCTATATATGAACTATATACTTGTATTAAAAAAATATTTATATCAAGATAATTCATATATAATATACATATATGTAATATATAACATATATAGAAATAAGTAAAGAAAGAATGATTAAAGTTGAAGATTATTGCCCTCTTTAACAACAAAATTTATGCATGTTGAAGCATATGAACATACCTTGAGTAGAACTGCATCTGATGGAGGAATATACTCAAACATATCTCCCTCAACGTACTTCAAGTTCCTTGTCCCCTCTAATCCCGCAACGACAGGTGCAAGATCAAGCACCGTACAATGAATTTGTGGGAACGCCTCCGCTATGGCCTTGGCCAAAGTTCCAGTGCCTCCGCCCACGTCCACGAGAGAACCCAAACCCTCAAACACTTGCCTACAATCTCTAGTAATCACGTCGGCCACCATTGGAGTATCACTTGCCATGCCTCGATCAAACAGATGGCTGAACCTCGGGTTCCGTTCTTTCTGCTCCCAAAACGACATCCCATTATGAGCTGTATGAAACGCTGTGTGGTCTTCAGTGTTTTGGAACCACCTACCTAATTGCCGCAATGGCTCAGTTTGGATTGGATCAAGTTCGCAAAGCACGAAGGCCTTCATGCTCATGGGGTGGTCTCCGATCAAAAGACGCGAAGCAGGCGTAAGGGAATAACCCTGCTCATCACATGAATCGATTTTTTCCAATACAAAAAAGCCCGAGTGCACGACCATCCGCATGAGACGGCGCACATAGTCGGCTTTGGCTCTATCAACGCCAGGGAGAGCATCCACCAGTTCAGTGAGGGTCATGGGCCGGCCATGCTTGTGGATGATCTCGGGGATGCCGAGCTCAGTTACGCATTTTACTGACATAGAGTTTACGTAGTTGAACACCTGGTTCCAAATGTGAGCTTCAGCTTCAAGTATCTCAGAGGATGGCTCTTGCTTAATCATTTCCATATCTTTCTTGATCAATCTTTGGATATTGATTTGAGTGTGATAAGCTGAGATCTAAATCGTACTTTGAAGCAAGCGGTGTGCCTGGAGATGGATGATTATATAGAGAATCCCAAAGGATTTTAATTCAACTGGTCAGTGTGTTGGAAGATTATGGGAATATGCTATGGGGGAGGGTTAATAACACGACATGGTCAAATTTGAATCAACTATATAATAAGTACAATATACTTGCCGCCTGATTATTTAACAGTTCAAAAAAAGTGACCAATCACATAACAAGTGTATCAAACTTGTTTTATAATTGATTTGATTTGGGTCCATGAAATTTTCCTTAGTTCGAAAAAAAATAACGACAGTGTGTTTACGGATTCATGCGCATATTTACATGTAATAATCAGTAGCTAATCTTTATACTATATATAATTGAAAAATACCTTATTGGTGTCTTCAATCTATTGACATGTAAATTTTTTTTAAAATTAAATAATTTGTTTTAACTTCACCACTCAACAGAATTTTCATATAACTAGCTTTGGTAGTGTTTTTTTTCTTCATTTATTTTTATCTTATATATATTAATATATATTTTAATGAATTTTTAATTCTAATAAAAAATAAATAATATAATATTAAAAAATATTTTTAAAATTATGCACAGAACTCTTACAGGTTTTTTAATTAATTCCACTTGCCATTGCACGTCTGAATACAAAATTTATGTCTCAATATGCTTTGGGTACGTAATGATAAGAGGACTTTTAAATATTTTCATTACTGAAAGTACAGTAATACAAAGACATCAAGCTAAGGTGTGCATCGAGATGGCTGATATATATAATATACAGAATCCAAAAGTTTTTTAATTCTGCCGGCCACTGTATTCTGGCAAGATCAGATAAATGTTTTTATCGTAATAAAGAATTTAAGCTATGTGCGGATATGCATCGACATAATCATACATACATAGATATATATGCCTAAATATTTTTTATCTTTTATCTTTTTAAAATTTGAATTATTTCAAAATTGCACAAAACATGATTTAAAAGTAGGCTTAAATCCGAGCATTTTTATGGTAAATTTTCTAAGCTAAATAATTTTCTGTATCTATATCTATATCTATACTATATATAAAAGTGTGAATCTTCTAATTATTTGTTCCCCATTGTGAAAAGACATTTATATCCTTGCTTAAGTAACATTTGTAATAATAAATCAAAATTAATTATAGAGAAATAAATTCTATAAAAATGGATAATTTGATAGTCTTAATACCTCTAAATTACTTAGACAATGGTAAATATATCTAAGTAGTTGAGAGGAATTAGAACTACTAAATAATTTCTCTTTTAATTAGAATGTGTCTTTTTCAACTAACTTTTATTTATTGTTAAGAAGAATAATTGAGCAAAAGTACAAATGCTTTCTTACAGATACATAAACTCAATTCTTTTTACTAAAAGATCGATTTAATAATTATAATAATTCTAAAGTCGTCGATGATGTTTCACCCTTACAAAATTGTCACAATTTTAAATTTAAAAAGATTGATAGCTATCCGTTTATATTTTCTTATAGTTGAGAGTTGCTCAAAATGGAATATTTTTTACAAATATATAAATTCAAAATTTGTACTAAAAGATTATAATGTAGAATTACTTATAAATTTTAATAAAAGATTATCATTTTAAAAGTTACAAAAAAAAAAAAGTAATAGTAAAGGGGAAAAAGACTCAAGTTATTGATTTGTCCTAGAGGTGTCAACATGGATTGAGACCCATGGGTTCAACCTGTAGCTACCCCTACAATATCATACCTAATTACCATTAATTATCATACTCTCTCCTTAACTACAACCCTTCTTATAAGGTATTTCATGTTTATTAATATAAAATATATAAGCTCCACGAGATAATAGGCAATGTCAGAGGATAATATTTACTCACGTTCACGTATATAAAATCTCGAAAGAAATCAATATAACAACCTGCTGTACAAATTATATACACAACCCCGACAAAAGCCTAACATATTTAATAACCATACAGCCAAAAGTCTTCGCTTCAAAAGTCACGGCTGACCCACCTAATGAGTATAAAGCACGGATCACAATCCAGTGCGACTAGCCAGTATTACCTATCTCCTGAAAAGTACGTGGCAATGCGTGAACTGCTTACTCAGTAAGTATAACCAATCAAATTTTATATATATCCCAAGTCAAACGCAATACAAGCATATCAACCAATCAATGCTCATCGATACTATCAACAGATACAAGAAACGACACATGCTCATAATCATATATAAGCTTATATCATAATAGGGACATCTTGGATTATTTTCTTAAGGCCCTGCTCAACCAAACTGGAGTGCATCACTCAATGGCTTCGCCGGCTATCATATCGTCATCTCAATCACAACATCTTTTCTTTTTTTTTCCTGATATCACACGGCACACAGCTCGTATGATATCCCATCACCACTGGTACCACACAGCACACAGCTCGTATGGCATCCATCATCAATCATATCACACAGCACACAACTCGTATGATATGTCACATCATCTCCACTGATCAATGACAGCACACAGCTCGTCATTAATCATATCACCATAAACCATTGCACTATGCCCCCTCCCAGTTAGGTAAGCCATTCTTTTATTCCATATACATAACATCATTATTGACATCATCAATCAACTCCATTTAATAATTATCTTCTCGTCAATAACTTTCTCAATTAATTTTAATTCGACAATCAATTGTAAGAGCTCATAATCATTTATTTGGCTTCCATACAACACCACTATAGATAGACACATAATAACAATTCCACAGATATTCAGGTAATCCAGACAAATAGTCCACGATAAAACATATAAACAACTATTATACAATATCCACATATATAAATACAAATCCAAATTCGCAATCAGATATACAAGCAACCAATAAGTATAATACTACACATATAAATATATATATAAATCCAATTAGCTATACCTACCTCAAATCCCAAAATACTTCAATTAACGCAAGGAGCTGCTCAATTCCCTACTTTGTCGTCACGTCCTATAAGAAAGTATTATACATATAATTAATATACTCAAGATATCAAGAATAATAATAGTAATATATTAAATAATATTCGTACGTTTCCACCTATCTTTTAATATTTCATTTATATCCAAGTTCAAACCTCCGTTCTCTTTTCTTTTGATTAACTAAACTTTCTAAGTATATATGTAATTTATCAACTAACTCATAACAATTCATTTAATAAAACCCCTTATATTTTTCTATAATTATCGCTCTTAGTAATATTTTCTAAATTAAATTATGATTAAAACTCTTATTTTCCTTTTTAATAACACAGTATTCCTTAAATATAATTCCCGGAATATTTATATGAATTTTCTATCAATTACTCGTTATTATACAATTAATTATACACCAATACATATAATTATACCTTTAGTTAATAAACCCTATGAAATCGAATAAATTAACTGTAGAAATGGTTAAATCTACCAAATCTAATAATTTAATTGACCGCATTTTCGAATCAAATAGAATATTTAATTCATTACTAATTTAAAAAAACAAAATCATAAAATACTCCGATTAAATAATACATCAGTCAATATAAATTACTTTTAGTAAATGGACTAATTAAATAATATAATTATATAAATTAATATAAATTTAAAATTTAAAATCCTTACCTCTGTTTCTTCCGAAAATGAGCAGAAAAGGTTACTGTGTGCTGAATTTGGCAAAATGCTAAAATGAGACTCATTGCACATATATTATATATGTGCTAAGTTGTTTTGGCGTGGGTGAGGTGGGCGGTGGATATATGTGCTAAGTTGTTTTGGCGGTGGGTGAGGTGATGGCCCCACCGCCCACTTTCCCCTCTTTACATATATATATATATTATTACTATTTTTATTTAATTTAAACTTTTATCAAAATACCCATTATGCCCTATTTAATTTCTTAATTAATAAAATTTGATCAAATATTATAATGAAGCCCAATTTGCTCCATTCAAGTTTCATTATATTCGAATTTCAACTTATAATTTATTTTTAATTAGATTTAAAATTTCTTAAAAATTACTAATAAGTCTCCCAATTATGTATAAAACCCTACGAGCGTCACACAACCCAACCCAACTTGGTTAAATTTTAAAATGGGTTGATATGGGTTGGAATTGAATAAAATTATATTTTGTATGAGTTGGATATGGGTTAAATATGGGTTGGATATGGGTTGAAAGTTGGTTGGATATGGGTCCAACCCATAAACTAAACTAAAAAAAACCATAAGAACCCACTATTTCTCTTTTTTATATATACACACTCTCATACATCTCTCACACACACAAACTCTTCTTTTCATATACACACACTCTCTCACATATCTTTCACACACATTCCTCTCTCTCTCTCTCTCTCTCTCTCTCTTCTCTTTACACACACACACACACACAAAATATGTTACCCTCTCATATGCACACTCTTACATCTCTCCCACCACCCTCTCCCCCCCACATCCACACACACACACACACACTCACACACATAAAACCCTCAAATCTCAATAGGTCTTCTTCTTTCTTCCCAAAATCATTGAAGTTGGGAAAATTCTTTTTGAAGGTTAGTGATAATTTCTTAATTTCTTCTTATTTCATTTTTTGTGATTATTTTATTTCATATTACAGCTTATGATTCTGAAGATGATGAAGATGAAGATGAAGATGAAGATGAAAGTTGTCTCTCAACAGATATAGAGAATTTAGTTGCACGACTTGGTGTTCATTCAAGATAAGCATTTAAAATGTTATGAATTATTTTAATAAAATGTAGTATTTTGTTAGACAGAATCTTAATGTACATGGTCATTAGACAAAAATGACGTATAATACAAGTTTTGTTGTATTACATTGTAAGTAGTAATTATCTTTTCAATAGTTCAATTATTGTTCTTTCTTCTTTTCGTTATATGAAAATTTAAATTTTAAATTAATAAAATAGTTTATACTAATCCGACCCGACTCATTTGCAACCCAACCCATTTTGGACCCATTCATTTAGACCTATTTTGGACCTTACCCATTTTGGATCCGACCCATTTGGACCCAACCCGCCCATTTGCCACCCCTAATTTGTCCTATAAGACGGCAATCATGATTCAATTCAAATGAATTAATTATTTCTTTAACTTAAAGTGCATTAATATAATTTATAATCTTATATTAGATAAGTTAGAATATTAATTAATATATCAAGTAAAATCTACATTAACAAAATTCTAATACAAGTGCCCATTGCATATTATTCATTAGAAATTATGAAAATTATGAGTACCAAATTTAATTAGAATATCATTTGATTGTCTGTACTGTTAACTTGTGGTTTTCGAAGTTCAAGTTGTTACCTTATCAAAATAGCTCCAAAGATCAATAAATATTTGCGAGAGATTGAGGCAAGAGAGAGAGAGAGAGAGAGTATAAAAATGCAAGAGAAATAGTGAGAATATATGAAATGAAAGCAATACATATATATAAGAAAATTTGGAATAGACATTGGAATGGTTTTTGAAACTCCAAAAATAACCGTTAGAATATAACATTTCCACCACACTTAGGAACGGGTACTGGTACACATTGGGGAAGGGTAAATTGCATAACATCCCCCTGTGTTTTAAGAAAATAACGCAAAATCTCCCTGTGTTATATTCAGAGGCAAAAAACCCCTCGTGTTATATAAAATACAGCAAAATACCCACTCTCCGTTAGAAACTAACGGAGAGTGAGCCACACACGTGGTTTGTGCGAGTTGTCCTTGTTTTTTGCTGCTTTTTGAGATTTTTTTTAAAGTGGGCAAATGTCTAATGTCCAATTTGCCCTTTTTTTAAGCAGGTATCTTTTTAACAGATGACAATACAAAATTATACCAAAAATTCACTTTTTAAATTAAACTTTATATGAATATAAATAAAATCACTTATAATATTATATATTATTAATTAAATTAAAATATTATTTAATTAAAATAAATTTAATAATTATTTATAAAATATACTAATTAAATATAAAGTTACCTAAAATTATATTTAATTAACTTAAGTTATTGACTGAGTCCAAATATATTATAATAAATTATATTTATTTATAAAATATATTAATTCAACATCAAACATCTAAAAAGTATATAATTTTTTAAAACTTAAAATTTTGAATTTAAAAAACACAATAAAATTTTATTATACTAAAATTCACTTTTCAAATTAAAAATTTATATGCAATATAATAATTATAAATTGTTAACTTATCAAATATTATTAATTTAAATATATTTTATTTATTTATAATTAGTACTAATTAAATATCAAAATATTAAAAAATTAATATCAATTATATTAATTTATATTATTATTACAAATCATAGTTAAATTAAATATTTAAAATTTTAAAAATATAAATTAGTTTTTACTTTTTTTTTTTAAATTGCATTCTTCCCTGTCGCCGACTACTACAGTGGCCGACGACGGGGCCTAGGCGACGGAGATCGCCCTCTTCATTGGTCGCCAGATTTGGCCGCCGCCCTTCCAAAGGGGCGGCGGAAAGGGGCGACGACGAGGAGGCCCCTGCCAAAGGGGGCGACCTCGCATTGCACCTTTGAGAGCAGGCGACGGCAACGTCGCCGTTCTGGGCGATGTTGCTGTCGCCCAATTTGTGCGGCGCCGTCACCATTTTGGGCGACGTTGCTGTCGTCCAATCTGCACGGCGACGACTTTGCCGCCCACGTAGGCGGCGGTCGGGCTAAAATACATTTTAACCCCCTGTGTTTTGTTGTAAAAGTTAAAAATCCCCCTGTGTTTTAAAAATAGCTAAAAACTCCCCTGTGTTTTAATAAACTCACCAAAAAGTCCCCATTCTGTTAGAAACTAACGAAATGTGAGATGGACGCGTGTGAAGTGCGTTTTGGGCTTGATTTTTTGCTGATTTTGATATTTTTATGGTCTTTAATTGACTAAAATACCCCTATATTGTATCTAAAATTACTATAGTTAAAATGACTTTAAATTTTTTTTTGTATTTTTCTCTCCTCTAAAAATACAATATTAATAATTATAAAAAAGATATAATATTAATAATTTAAATAATTTTTTAATTAAAATATTTAAATAAATTTATACTTAAATTTAAAATAATTTATTATAATTATTAAAACTAAAATTTAAAACTTTCCTTTAATTATATTTAAAAATATTTCAATAAATTTATTTTAACCAAAATGCATATTGAAATTAACTTAAGTGCAACAATAATTTAAAATTATTCTTAATTAAATTGTAAATTTAAATTAATTTAAGTATAATTTTAAATTATCTTAATTAATTAAAAATATATTTAATTATTAAAAATTATTCTTAATAAACTAAAATATATTTAATTAATATAATTAAATTAATTAAAAAAATAAAAAAAATGAGGGCGATAGCGACGTCCGCCGCCCCCGCAGAGCAGGGCGACGACGCCGTCGTCGCCGCCCAAACCATGGGCGACGGCAACGCCATCACCATTAGTCATTTTTTGGGCGACGTCGTGTCGCCCGAATTTGGGGGGGGGGGGGGGACGCCGTTGCGTCCCCAGATCTGATTTTGGGGGGGGGGGGGGGGGCAGGGTGGGGTAGTAAGGTTATTTTACTTTTTTTATATATAATATAATAATTTTTTTATAATTTAAATTAAATATATAAATATAAGTTACGTAATTTTTTAAATCTTAACCTTTCATTTTTTTTAAAATCTAACAGTTGAGATTAATTAATTAGATCTAACAATCATTATTTGATAAAAAAAGATCCAACGGTTACTAAAATAAGAGATAATATATATTAAATATGGGTATAACGGTTATTTTATAAAAAAGTTAACGCCGTTAGTTATATTTAACGGAAAGGGGCAATTAAGCTATATTTATGAAAACACGGGGAGGCTTTTAGCCTATTTTTAAAGCAGAGGGGGATTTTTAGTGGATTTTTTAAAACATAGGGGGGTTTTATGCATTTTAGCCGCGGCGGCCATCTCCGCCTATATATATATCATATAGTGTATGTATATATATAAATATATATATATATATATATAAATATATATAATATATATATATATATATAATTAAAAACATAATATTTAAATTATTTAAGATTTGGACCATCGGTTGTTTACAATTGAAGATCAATGGTTGATATAAAAAATTTATAATGGAAAATTCAGTAAAAATTTAACGCCGTTAGGGGTTTTCTAATGGAAGGGGAGAGTATGCAATATTTTGAAAACACAGGGGGTTATTTACCTATTTTCTTAACATATGGGGTTTTTAGCTAAATATTAAAAACACAAGGGGACTTTATGCAATTTACCCCGTTTGGGAATGATAAAGTAGCCGGTAAAATTTAGATGTTCTAATGTAGTCGGAATGGGTATTGTAATACAACATTTTCTATCTATCAAAATTGTGTCAAATTATAACTCACTTTTGAACGGTACTTGGAACACATACTATTTCCCACAAATACTATATTTAGGAACGGGTATTCTAATACAAATATTTTGAAGTACTTAAACCCTCTCAAATTGTACCTCATTTTGGAATGAATTTTTCAACTATCTTGTATTTCAACGGATTTTGGATTGTATTTTGGAACAATACGCATCTGCCATTGGCGAGCCATTCTAATGGTTATAAAGGCGTTCTAAACTATGTTACAATATCTTACCGTTCCGCTTTTGACATGATAGTAGAAACACAACTTGTAACACGAAAAAATTGAACGGTTTGGTTAATGGTTTGGCGTTCTAAAAACAAAGGATGGAATATAAGAGGACTGTGACATCAGCAACCTGATTCTGTTCCTCAATAGTTCCAATGATCGTTCCAGTTATGAATGGTCTTTAGAACAATCATTTTATCTGCGTCAAATTCTGCTTTTCTGATAGTAATATTTTTTTAGCATTTCTAGCTTTCTTGGTTTCTATTAAGGATGACCACATACATGACATTGTTGCAAGTTTTTGTTTTCCTTGTATCGTAAAGTTATTCATATAAGTATAAATTGTCTCGCATACAAGACCAAGCTTTTCAAATTGCTTTTTAGGGAATGCTTGAGCGCGCTTTAGGAAAGCACTTTTCAGCTTCTGGTTATAAAAAATTACTTTTGAGGTATTTGAAATGACAGCTTTTGCTTCTAAAACTGCTGAGAAAGCACTTTTAGATCAAAAGTTGTCAAGGTGCTTCTAGCTGCTTTGGCTTTTTTGTAAATAAATTCAATTTCATTTTTTACTACTTTACCCCATTATAATAGCATTAATTCAACTTTACCATTTTTAATTTATTTTAAAATTTTCATATTTAAAGTTGATATTGAAATTTTTAAATAATTCAAATAATTTAATAATAATCAAATTTACACTTTCACATATTAAATATTTTATAATTTTTTATATCTCATTTGCTATATCATCTTATTTTTTATTCATTTATAAAAAAATGTATAAATTAATGGCTATGATTAATTAATAAAATAATTTTTTTCATTCATGAAAGTTTAATTATTTTGTATGAATCAACAATTACATTACTTAATGGAAGCATTATTAAATTAAAATTTTATTTTCCATTAATATTTTAGAAAACTTAAATATGATTTATATTAAGCAGAATAAAATTTATTATTTTTTATGAAAAAATAATTATTATGAACAAACAACAAATACAAATATAATGAAAAATATCTTTTTAACATATTAAGGACAAAATGGTCTTTAATCAATTAAGGTTGTTTTAGAAATGATTTTCCCCAAACACTGTCAAATTTAATTTCTGTCTGTTTTTTACTTTCTTTACAAACACTACCCACTTTTAATTCTGCTATAACTTTCAGCTTTTTCTACAAAAATTACTTTTCTAAAAGTTGAAATTTTTCACAAACACTCCCTTAATCTTGTGATGTTATCCGGCAATTTTTCTCGTTCTGGGAAGATGGTTTGATGACCAACATAAATAGATCATAGACAAGCTTCAGGCATATTACATTCAGCAATTAAACCATAACAAGAAGTTTGCTTCTTCATGAGAAATCAACGACGACCGAAATAGATGAGAAAATATTAACTAATTATTGTGTTAAATAAAGTGTAGAATTTAATAGAAATAACATAAAGCAGTGAGGGAATAAATATATATATACTCTACTTCATATATATATATATATATATATATTTATATATATAAAGGGATATTATACTTTTGGTCCCCAAATATTACCACTTATTCGCTTTTTGATCCTTCAGCATAGGCCTGTAACAATTTTAGTTCTCAAACATTCATATTTTTCACACTTTCCGTCCCTGCCATCATCTTTCCATTAATCTTGATGGATGAGCCTCACGTGTGACTCACATGAGGCGAAAAATGGAGAAAAATTAGTGGAATAATTACACTATTGATCCCAAAAAATTACCACTTATTTGATTTTGGTCCTCCAACATAGGCCCATTACAGTTTTGATCCTCAAACATTCAATTTTTTTATATTTTATAACTGGATAAGTTTTATTTTAATATGACATTTTATTTGTGTTTCATAGTGTTTTATGTATTCCATTATTTAATATTTATTCAATTGTTTAAACTCATACATATGATTAAATTTAATAATTAATTATAATATATTCAGCTAACCAACACTGCAAACTCAATGTAACTAATTATTATTAAAAAATTACTAATTAAATTTTGAAGGAAATATATATATATATATATACTATATTAAAAAAAAACTCCATTTTCACTCACAAATAGTGGTTACTTATACTGCGACACTAATTTTTTAAATTATAAAAAACGTCCTTATGTGATTTCAAGCACCCCTACTCAAATTTTTATTTTCGTATTTATGATCTATACGGGCAAAATCCTTTTTTGGTCCCATTAAAAACGGTCAGTTTCGTTTTTGGTATCACAATTTTTGGGAGTTCGGCTTTTGATACCATTAAACCCGAAAATAAGCTTTTTTGGTCCCAACTTAGAGGCAGACGGCACATGGACCTTAACGGCCGTTAAACGTGACTTTGATTCATATTTAATGGTACCAAAACAACAAAAAAAAAAAAACGTGCTTTTGTGGTACCATTAAAAGAAAAAAAAATACTTTGACCAATTATAACACAAACTATAAGAATTTTTTTTATTTTTTTCAAAAATAAAAATATTAGGAAAATTTAATTTTATTATATATAATAAAATAGCTCTAAAATTATAATTATTTATATTTCAGATACCTTTTACTATTTTTAAAATTAAATTATTATTTGGTCTAAAAATATATTAATATTTGAGCACAAACTACAAAAAGTAAAATTTATTTTGAGTGAAAGTATTAGATAAATTTTTTATTAAATAATAAATGAATTTTTAATTTAAAATTTTTTGCACTCGAGATATATTGTAGCAACTATTATTTTTTTTAAATTGAAATTTTATTTTGTTTGAAAATATTTTAATAAAATTTGACCTTAAATTATAAGTAAAGCGTGTTGGCCCAGATCCAGCATCTAAGTCCAAGACTGTTGGACCTGTGCTAAAATCGCACGCATCAATAAGAAATAAGATTTTATTTTTAAAAAATTAAAAAAAATAAAGAAAATTTATTTTAATATAACTAATAAAATAGTTTATAGTTTCTAATTTATAATTATATTTATTTCAAATGAATTCTAGCATATTTTAGTTATTTTTAAAATTAAATTATTATTTAAAAAATATTTTAATAAACTTTGACCGAAAAAAGTAAGAAATAAATTTTAATTTTATTTCTTCAATTTATCTTAAAATAAATAATTTAATTTAAAAATTAATTATTATTTAGTAAATGAAATTTATCTAGTACTTTTACTCAAAAAATAAATTTTTATTTTTTATAGTTTACGCTCAAATGTTAATATATTTTTAGATCAAAAAATAATTTAATTTTAAAAATAGTAAAAAAAATCTTAAAAAGTATCTGAAATACAAATAATTATACTTTTAGAGCTATTTTATTATATATATTAAAATAAAAATTTTCTAATATTTTCATTTTTGAAAAAAAAATCTTATAGTTTGTGTTAAAATTGATCGAAATATATATATTTTTATTGGTACTAAAAAAGCACATTTTTTTGTTGTTTTGGTACCATTAAACATGAGTCAAAGTCACGTATAGCGGCCGTTAAGTTCCATGTGTCGTCTGCCGTTAAGTCGGGACCAAAAAAGCTTATTTTCGGGTTTAATGGTACAAAAAATCGAACTCTCAAGAATTGTGGTACCAAAAACAAAACTGACCCTTTTTAATTAATGGGACCAAAAAATGATTTTGCCATGATCTATACTATCTACCTATACGAATGGAAAATTTGACCCACACCAATTTTTGTGTCGATAATACCCCTAAACTAGTTTTATTTTATTATTTATTTTAAATATAATGTGTTGGTTTATATATTTATTCTTATTTATATTACATTTTAAAATATAAATAATTATTTATTATATACATGTAGGGATGGCATGCCATAACAACTATTATATATATATATATATATATATATATAGAGAGAGAGAGAGAGAGAGAGAGAGAGAGAGAGAGAGGGTCGGGATTGATATATTGCAAGAGAGTAGGAATACAAAAGAAAGAACGATAGCAAAATAAACACAAAATTGCAACCGCAATAGACATGGATTTGAAATGGGAATAATATAATCTTTGGGAAATAACTGTTAGAATTGCAACGGCAATAACATTGATATTAGTGACGGTCATGTCAACCTTGCCATGGACATGACAAACTTCATAACGTTGAATTTTTATTTCAACGGATTAGAAAACCATTGTAAAACAGATGGAGTAATGGGTGCCTACTGAGGACAAAGACAATACCATCCGGAAACAACCGCACATTCAGATGGATTTGCAATAACGAGCGAAATTAATCGTCATCCATCCCAAATACAATATTTTCCACTTGAAAATCAGCCGGAAGTGTCCGACAAAGTTTAACCATCACAAACACCATCGCAAAATTTAGACAATTTGCACATCATATTTTACAGACACCGGCCCGCCAAAATCCTCGCAAATTTACAATGGATTTCACGACTGAACATCCGTTGGTAATTTTACGTCACTGAATTTCCGAGCACACTTGTCGTGTCCAGTGTTATCCACTGCAAAGTAGTCGCAAGCCACCAGAATTTACTGCTACCATTAATCATTGCAATTGTCCGTCGCTATAAACCGATGCATACTTTTGTGGTGATCAACTTTGATATCTATTTTTTTTCCCCTAAAAACTACTTTTATGTATTTCATTTTCACGTTTTAGTTAACATTTCAATTTCATTTTTACATTTAATTTATATAAAATCCTTGTATTTCTGTGTAGAAATAGATTTGAAATCAATTTTTGTGGATTCGACCTTACTTACTACTATCTAAAAATTTGTTGAGTATGAAAATAATTTGCTGGATCTAACAACCATCACTTTATTAACATATGGAGTTATTACACAATGAAACTTTTATGAAGAAAATAACTACACTCAAACAACAAACCTAGACAATAGACCTTAATCTCAAGAGAGAGAAATGTTAGCACAGCATACAATCAAGGATAAACCTCGATAATAGACCTTATTCCCAAGAGGGGAGAGATCTTATAGCTACTGAAGCCTGCATCAAAAAAGAGTTTTGCCCATTCTTTTGGTTTCTTTCTCTTCCATCAACTAAAGTCATCATTAACATGTCGAAGAAGAGTTGAGTTTCTACGGATTTATGGTCAGCCTTCAAGTCATCTACTACCATCTCAATGATCACCACCTTTCCTCTTCTCTGCTTACTCGTTATTGCTTCTTTGCATCTCTTTAGGATGAACACATTCCTTGTCGTTCCAATCATGCAATATCCACTATATATATATATAACAACATTTATGAATGTTTTAGTCAACATATGTATATCATATGGTAGTATTCGTATCATGAAGTACCTTTTCATATTTTAGCCTAATATGTTTGTTCTTTACAATGATGTTCTGCTAAATCATATAGATGACCGAGTCATAGATCGTTCATCAGACACGGAGGTCCAAATAAGGTTTAAGAAGTAACAAAGTTTATCTTAATTTATGCTATTGTACATAAACATAGTGTCTGGGAGCTTTCTATGTTCATAATCAGTATTTTAGGTTTGGGGGTGGAATAAATCGGAGGGGGAAAAAAAATTTTTGGTCCATTAACTTTGTTCTCATTCAATTTTAGTCCATTAACTATGATAATTATCACATTTTCTACACTAATTTTGAAAAATGGGTCAATCAGGTACTCCGATGGCATTTTGGCCGGAAATTGCTGATGTGTCAATATTTTCCGGTGAAATAAGCCATGTCATCGTCTGACATGTCTGATGACGTGGACTTATTTTTTAACATGTGTAATTTTAGGCCACTAACTTTATCCTGGTGTAATTTTAGTCCACTAAGTTTGTCCTAGTGCAATTTTTATCCATTATTTAAATTTATTATTTTATATAATATATTTTAAATAAAAAAATAACCCACCCTCCCTCAAACACCCAGCCCCCGCCCTCGCCCCCAACACACAACTTGGCGATGGTGGTCGCCCAATTGTGCGTTGGACGACGACGGTCGCCCAATTGTACTAAGCTTTCTTTTCTTTTTGGGCTACAAATTCCATAGGATCAAACTTATGGGACTTAGGGAATGACATAAAAAAAAAAGAGAGAGAAAAAGAAATTCATATTAAATAAAAATGAAGTAGAAGAATATAAATTCCAAATGAAGAAATTCAAACTTGAAAATTTTCTAATTCTCGAAGAATGAGCGGAAGGGTGGGTGGGTGGGTTAATTTTTTATTTAAATTATGTTATATAAATCTAGTTGTTATGGCACGCCGACCCTGCGTGCATATAATAAATAATTACTTATATTTTAAACTATATTTTAAATAAGAATTATAAGATATATAAATCAACACATCATATTCAAAAAATAAATAAATAAATAAAATAAAATAAAAGTAATTTAGAAATATTACCAACACAAAAAGAATTTGGTGTGAGTGAAATTTTCATATTAGTATAGATAAATAGTATAAATTATATTGACTAGAAGAAGAATTTGAGTATGGGTGGTTAAAATTACATAATGATATGTTTTATAATTTTAAAAAATGGTGTCGTGGTGTAAGTAACCCGTCATTTGTGAGTGAAAATGGACTTTTTTTATATAGTATAGATAATAAATTCAAATAATGGACAAAAATTGTATGAGGACAAAGTTAGTGGATTAAAATTACACCAGGAGAAAGTTAGTGGACTAAAATTACACATGTTAAAAAATAAGTCCACGTCATCAGACATGTCAGACGATGACATGGCTTATTTCACCGGAAAATATTGACACATCAGCAATTTCCGGTCAAAATGCCATCGGAGTACCTGATTGACCCATTTTTCAAAGTTAGTGTAGAAAATGTGATAATTATCATAGTTAGTGGACCAAAATTGAACGAGAATCAAGTTAATGGATTAAAATTTTTTTTTTCCCTAAATCGGAGGGTGAGAAGTTAATAAATAAATTAATAAATTAAATTAAATATTAAAAAAATATACATATTAGTAAGCCCAAAAATAAAAGGTGAGCCACGAAATGGTGCTCTCACTTAATAATAAGGTATAAATTAACGGTCCAAATTTAATAGCTAAATCTAGAGTTTGTGTTTTCTTGTTCGACTTAAGTGAATGGTTCAAATTTTAGCAGTATATATACATGTATTTAAATTTATATATGAACTTTATACTTGTATTAAAAATATTTATATAAAGATAATTCATATATAATATACATGTAACATTTACAATTTTTTAATACATAATTGTTGGATTAATTGATAAATATTTACAAAAGTTAGTTAATTAGTAAATAAATTATAGATTCAAATTTTAATTGTATTAAAACTTGAATAGAGTAAATTGGAGCTCATTGCAATATTTTAGGGCAAATTATACAAATTAAAAAAATTAAGAGACATAATAGAAATTATTAAAATTTTTATATAAAATAAAAAAAAAACAGAAACAAGGAAAAAGTGGGGGGCAGCAACACGTGGCCACCTCCATGACTAATCAACACATCTACAAATATATGTATATAATATAATTTAATATGCACAAGTTACATTACACGAAAACTCACACAATCACACACATTCAAAGTGCGATTAAACAGAATTTGAGGATAAAGTAGAGAATTGAACAACTCTTTATTTGCTAGTAGAGTGTAGTTAGATCGAGGTAAGTGAATAATTATCATATCTATATATGTTCCTTTTTTTGTGGTATTACGTTTATATAAAATTGTGATTCGTGCTGAAAACTTATTTACTTGGAAATATATGAGTGTTGGTTGATTTAATTTGAATGATTATATTGTGAACGTGAAATGAGCAAATATGTTGAAGTATTACATCGGTTAAATGATGTGTTGTTGGTTCTTGTAAATGAAAATGTATTGACATGTGAGTTTATGATACTAGTGCTTACAAGACGGAGATATGTTAAAATGAGGGAGTGGTGGAACTTGAAAATAATATGATGTGAACACCCCTTGATATTGTTGAACAATCTATGTGGCAAAATGAAAAGAAAAGAGCAATAATGCAATACAAAAGAGCTGTGATGCTATATGAAAAGAGTTATGATGCGAAATAAGATTGATTGATGGAGAAAAATAATATATCACCTCTAATAGGCAGACTAGAAAAAGATGACTTCAATGGGTTGTTTTTCTATGAGTTGACCGCATATTACATATAGTTTACTTGTGTTGAAACTAATTTGATTATACTTTTCGTATGTTGCTCATCTTATTTTATCTGAACTATATTTGATGTACATATACAGATAGTGCCGATTATTTGCTTACTGAATTGCAGACTCACTCCTCTGCATACATCAGTTAAAATACAAATTACATTTTGAATGTACAAAGAGGAACTAAAAATGTGGACGGGTGTGGGAATGCCTTATAGTGGTTTACTTTGTGGTATGTGATATGTGCATATGTATATGACGTTGATTGTGTTTGTGACGTTGGGTTACGTGTACGTATGAATTATGTGTATATTTATATATATATAGAGAGAGAGATTATATTTATATGGGAGGATATAGTTGTAGTCACGAAAGGGTGCTACAATACATATATGTGATATATATATATATATATATATATATATATATATATATATAGAATTTATTTTAAGTATGATGTTAAGGAGAGATATAGTTGTAGTCACGAAAGGGTGCTACAATACATATATGTAATATAACATATATAGAAAATAAGCAAAGAAAGACTGATTAAAGTTGGAAGACTTTCTGAACTTTGGGAGTAATGTTGAATTTTGCCCTCTTTAATAACAAAATTTATGCAGGTTGAAGCATATGAACATACCTTGAGTAGAACTGCATCTGATGGAGGAATATACTCAAACATATCTCCCTCAACGTACTTCAAGTTCCTTGTCCCCTCTATTCCCGCAACGACAGTTGCATGATCAAGCACCGTACAATGAATTTCTGGGAACACCTCGGCTATGGCCTTGGCCAAAGTTCCGGTGCCTCCGCCTACATCCACGAGAGAACCCAAACCCTCAAACACTTGCCTACAATCTCTAGTAATCACGTCGGCCACCATTGGAGTATCACTTGCCATGCCTCGATCAAACAGATGGCTGAACCTCGGGTTCCGTTCTTTCTGCTCCCAAAACGACCTCCCATTATGAGCTGTATGAAACGCTGTGTGGTCCTCAGTGTTTTGGAACCACCTACCTAATTGCCGCAATGGCTCAATTTGGAATGAGTCAACGCAAAGTACGAAGGCCTTCATGCTCATGGGGTGGTCTCTGATTAAAAGACGCGAAGCAGGCGTAAGGGAATAACCCTGCTCATCAGATGAATCGATTTTTTCCAATACAAAAAAGCCCGAGTGCACGACCATCCGCATGAGACGGCGCATATGGTCGGCTTTGGCTCTATCAACGCCAGGGAGAGCATCCACCAGTTCAGTGTGGCTCATGGGGCGTCCATGCTTGTGGATGATGTCGGGGATGCCGAGCTCAGTTACGCATTTTAGTGACATAGAGTTTACGTAGTTGAGCACCTGGTTCCAAATGTGAGCTTCAGCTTCAAGTAGCTCAGAGGATGGCTCTTGCTTAATCGTTTCCATATCTTTCTTGATCAGTCTTTGGATATTGATTTGAGTGTGATAAGCTGAGATCTAAATCGTAGTTTGAAACAAGTGGTGTGCCGACCATAATAACTTGTTTTTAACTTCGTCGCTCATCATAATTTTCATATAACTACCTTTTCAAAAGTTTTTTAATTCTGCCGACCACTGTATTCTGGCAAGATAGATAAATGTTTTTGTCGTAATGATTTTTTAAGTTCCACCGGCAACTGCACGCTTTAATAAAGAATTTAAGCTATGTGAGGATATGCATCGAGATAATCAAACATGTATATACCCAGATTTATTTTTGGTCTTGGCACTTTTATTTTCATCTTTTATCTTTTTAAATTTGAATTATCTCAAAATTGCACCAAAGATGACTCAAAAGTAGGCTAAAACCGGAGCATTTGTATGGTAAAATTTCTAAGGTAAATAATCTATATCTATATCTATACTATATATAAAAGTGTGAATCTTCTAAATGTTTGTTCCGTATTGTAAAAAGACATTCATATCCTTGCTTAAGTAACATTTGTAATAATAAATCAAAATTAATTGTAGAAAAATAAATTTTATAAACATAGATAATTTAATAGTCCTAATACCTCTAAACTACTTAGATAATGAATATATCTAAGTAGTTGAGATGGATTAGAACTACTAAATAATTTCTCTTTTAATTAGAATTTGTCTTTTTAAACTAACTTTTATTTATTATTAAAAATAATAATTTGAGCAAGAGTACAAATTCTTTCTTACAAATATAAAACTCAATTCTTTTTACTAAAAGATCGATCTAATATTTACAATAATTCTAAAGTCATCGGCGATGTTTCCTTACAAAACTTTGTCATAATTTTACATTTAAAAAGATTGATAGTTATCCGTTTATAATTTATTATAGTTGAAAGTTGGTCAAATGAAATATTTTTTACAAATATATAAATTCAAAACTTTTAATAAAAGATTATACCGTAGAATTTACTTATAAATTTTAATATTACAAAATTATCATTTTAAAAGTTGCAAAAAAAACGTAATAGCAAAGGGGAAAAAGACTCAACTTATTGATTTGTCCTATAAGATGGCAATCATGATTCAATTCAAATGAATTAATTATTTCTTTAACTTAAAGTGCATTAATATAATTTATAAATCTTATATTAGGTAAGTTATAATATTAATTAATATATCAAGTAAAATCTACATTAACAAAATTCTAATACAAGTGCCCATTGCATATTATTCATTAGAAATTATGAAAATTATATGAGTACCAAATTTAATTAGAATATCATTTGATTGTCTGTACTGTTAACTTGTGGTTTTCGAACTTAATTATTATTAAAAATGATAATTTACAAAATCACAATGAAATATATTGGTAAACATTCTAAAATAAAGCAAATAATATCTGATGATAGTAACAGTAGAACCACAATTTATAAATTTAAAATAGGATTTCAAAATACATGTAATAAGCATAATCAAGTTAGAATTCAGCATGAATTGATTTTTCAAATACCTTTTAACTTATTTATGAAAAGTGTACCTCTTTTTCAGTTTTAGTACCCCAAGTTTTAAGTCATCAGATTTTAGTATCCAAAATTTTTAGTTTTCATTCACCTGAGTATCCTCCATTAAGTCAATTGTTAAAACTAACGGTCAACTCATTTTTGGAAGAAAATTAGGGGGGAATCTGTGTATGTAACACTAAGAAAAAAAATAATTTATTGTAATGGCTTTTGGAACGACTTTTTTAGTTTATTGGAGCGATTTTTCTATTTGTAATGGTTTATGTAACATCTTAACCTACCGCAACTTTTGCTTTCGTTATAAATAATTTGTAACGATCAAATAAAAAATTGTTACAAATTGTAATAGCCGTTGTAATTCCTTTTCCTAGCCGTTATAAATTCAGTCGATTTACAAAAAACAGTTTGTAATTGCTTTGATAACGGTTGTTTTTGTTACTAATGAGTATTTTTGTTACTTGTTTAGGCACAGTATTTGTAACGGCCTGTGTAATGATCTATGTAATTGCTTTCATTACTTGTGTTGTAACGGCCATTGTATCTGTGCAACTATTTTGGCACATTATTGTAATGGTTTTCGAAATTCTTCAAATATTTTGTGTTACAAAAGACATTACAAAACAATTACAAAAAATAATTTTTTATTTTGTAATATAATTTAATATGATTTTATTATTATTTATTATATTTATTTTTAATATTTAATTTTTTTAATTTAATATTTGTTTTTTATAATATTAAAAAAAAACACATAATATTAAAAAAAATAAAGTCATTATAAAAATAGAAAAAAAAATTCTAATCTAAATCATGCCATCTGCGGGCGCATGCTCATAGTCGACGTCGAGTGCTGGGGGGTCAGTTGGAGGTTGGAGTGCTATATGATCGGGCCAGTCCGAATCGCGGTTTCTGATTCAGCGCTCGATCATCTACACCCGATCACGCAGGTCGTTACTCTGCGGTTGTGGCGGCAAGGGCGTAAGAGCAGTGGAGTTGCTGGGTTGTGATGGTTCAGCAATCGTGTGGTGGGCCTCGGAGCCGAGACCAAATACTCGGTCCATTTTTCGACTGCCGGGTACTAACATCCACAGCTACTGCTCGTTTGGGGTCGTAGAGGCTTGAGACGAGGGTGCTGGTTCTTCGATGTTGTTCTTTTCTCCCTAACGTTCCCTCGACAAGCTCAAGAACACCTCCTGCAAACATGTTAAATAATTAGATTAATAAAAACAATTTTAAGTTTAAAAGTTTAAAAAAAATAATACGTACTGCGACCTCCTCCACCCTCGGACCGCTCCACTGGCCGTCGTCCTTCTTATACACTTTCTCGAACACCTCCATCTGATTGACTGGGCGTTTGAGTTGTGTCTCATGTTCAAAAATCATTGTTAAAACTAATCAGAAATCAAAAAAATTAAATTTAATTATTAATAATAATTAATGCACTCAGCAATTACCAGTTTGCAATTGTGCGCCCTAACGGATGATGACCCACCACGGAAGACGGTCACCGCTGCTTCTGGGTTGGCCGCCCGGTTGACCTTATTCTTGAACGACTGTGCCTGGAATTCTGAGCTCCCCAAAACTCCAGAGGCTAGCGCCAGATCTCCTCGGTCAGCCACAACTGTCTGGCCAACTAGTTGCGAGCGTCGGCAAACCGCTTCCGCAGGAACTTCCTGACCTATGACTTGACGATCTTGAACACGGTCTTGTCATTGCAATCCCACCAGTAAGAAACCTGCAAAATTGACCATAAAAAAATAGTAGTATTTTAATGAAAAAATAAACATAAATTTCAATGACAAATAAATAATATTATAATAACTTACCTTCAGCTTCTGGAACCATAATAATTAGTGCTCCTATGGGAACTATGAGATGTTGGCCTAGGGATGCGGATAATATCCTTTGACCGCATTATTGATGGCAGTATGAAACTCGCGGTCGGGCCTGAAAATAACATTGAAAATATTGAAATTAATAAAAAATATTAAAAATACAAGTTATATAAAAAATAAATAAAAATCATAGTCGTACCTCGCATCCTGGATGCTGATGTAATGCCTCTAGGCTTGTGTCGGAAGTAGTGGCACTACTGGTGGTGGTGCATCCCACGGTCAAGCCGGGGCTTGTGAACTGCTAGCCCCCGCCGCATATGACCCCACTACGCCGAGTGAGCAGGAATCTATGGGGGCTGGGACATAGCCTTAGATGAAGAGGTGGCCGGTGCAGGATACGCTAGCTCAGCTTGGGGAGGGCTGGGAGGGCCACGACCATGGCCCTATCCCCGATGTCTTCGTCCAGGGGGAGGCAGAGCACCAGTAGACATTATCCACAATTTTAAAAAAAATTAACATTAAAAAGACATTTTTCTAATTTTTTAATATTTTCATAAATCTCCTATTTCCCTAAAATTATATATTAAGGTCCTCTAATTTTCTAAAAATTAGAATTAGGTGCATAATTTCCATAATATTATGGGTAAATTGCATAAAAACCCCCTGTATTTTTATTTTTTAGCTAAAAACCCCTGTGTAATTTTATAAGCAAAAAACGCCTGTATTTTCTAAAATAATGCATACTCCCCCCTCCATTACTTAGGGTTGACGACGTTGACTTTTTTAAGGAGTTGACCGCTATGCCCTTGTGATGATAGCCATTGATCTTCATTAGATAAGAACAAACAGTTCAGATTTTATAAAATTTTAAATATATATTGTATATTATATATGTAAGTATATATATGTTTACATTTATATATATGTTGAGTTATATAACTATATATATTTATAGAGAGGAGGCGGCGACCAATGTCACCGTCCCTGGGCAACCGCGAGTAGCCCAAGACTGGGCAACCTCGCCGCCTGCCAGTAGGCGACCTGGCTATCGCACTCGATCTGGGCGACGGAGGTGGGCGATGGAGATAGCGAGGTAGTGGGGAAGGCGCTGGTGGGAAGGCGACGACGGTAGTTGGAAGCTTCGGCAGGAAAGACGACATATCTTTTCTTCTTTTTTTTTTTAAAAAAAAAAATCATATAAATTTTGCAATATAAATATATACATATAAAAAATTTGAATTTGAAATTTTTATTAAATGAAAATTAAATAAAAATAATTTAATTTTTCAAATCGTAATAAATACATCAAACTAAAATATATTAAATTTAAAATTTAATATATTAAATTTTGCATTGTAATTTGTTAATTTAAAATTTATATATTTATTAAATACATCAAACTAAAATATAAATAAAATTAATTAATAATATATAATTTATTAAAATATATTTAAACTAAAATAGTAATTTCCTCTTATATATCAAACAAAGGGGTAACATAAACACGTTTAAATATAAAATAATATAAAAAAGTGTTAAAAAGAAGTAGTCCACTCTCATTTTAGGCGTGTGAAATGCACTCTCCATTAATTTCAATGGAAAGGGGGTATTTTGCTGTCTTTTAAATAGCACAAGGGTTTTTTTGCCGATAAAAATAACACAGTGGATTTCGGGCTACTTTCCTAAAACACAGGGGGGCGTTATGCAATTTATCCTGATATTATCCTGTTTCCCTAAAATTATCTAAACATCATCTAATTTTATAAAAATTATAATTAAGTGTTGTTTTTCTGTAAAACTTGCATTGTAGTCCATAATATTTTAATATTACCCTATTTTCCTAAAATTACCTAAGTTCATAATTTGATATTATCGAGAATATTGGTCTAATTCCCAAAAACTACACAAATTATATTTTAATTTATAAAAATTATGTTTTAATTTCAGATTTTTTTTTAATTTCAGAAATTAATTTAAAATTTTTAAATTTATTTTTAATTACAGAGAAAATGTTCAGTTTCGAAAAATTAATTTTTAATTTCATAAATTATTTAAAATTCAGAAAATTACACTTCAACTGGGGAAAATTATTTTTTAATTCAGAAATTTGATTCTAATTTCAGAGAAATTATTTTAAAATTTCTGAAAATTTATTTATTTTTCAGAAATTTATTTTAATTTTCAAAAATTAAATAAAATTCCAGAAATTTACTTTTTGTTTCAGAAAATTACTGTTTAATTTCAGAAAATTATTTTTTTAACTTTAGAAAATAATTTTTTATTTCAGAAAATTGCTGTTTAATTACAAAATTATTTTTTAATTTCAGAAAATAAAATCTGAAAATATTTTGAGAAATTAATCTAATATTGTCAAAAATTACCTAAAATCACACAAATTTACCTAAAAATATGTTTTACTTTCAGAAAATTATTTTTATTTCAGAAATTATATTATATTTTCAAAAATATATTATATTTCCAGAAAATTCCCTAAAATCTAAAAAAATCATACACAGTAATTTCAGTAAAATAATATTACTCTTCTCACTAAAAATTACTATTATATATATTCGTACATATATATCACTATTAATTTAACAAAAACCCCAAAATCTATAGAAATAGTACACATTTAATTATAAAATTGAACATCTACAATATACGAAGCAATAATAATAAAACCAACAATAATTTTAGAAAATGAGAAAATTTTCTAAAAATTTCCAAAAATGTCAGAAAAGTTCTGAAAATATTTTCAGAAAAAAATGACAATATAAAAAAAAAGAAAGAGTACTTGGAATTAGACGATTGTCTGGGCGGTGGACGGTGGTCTGGGCGGGGGGAGGTGCGAACGGTAGGGAGGAGGGGGACGGGGAGAGAGAGAAAGTCGGGGGTGGGATCGGTGGTTGGGGAGAGAGAGAGAGAGAGAGATTTTAGGAATTTGAAGAAGAAGAAGAGGGGAAGAAAAAAATGGACGAAGTGTTGCTTATATATAAAATTTTGGAACAGCCACGGCCCATTACGAAAACATGACAATGAGAGTTACAAAAATACAAAGCCATTACAAGAGCCGTTACAATATATGTTATTTACGGAATCAGTGTAAAAAGCCGTTACAAAGTGTATTACAAAATAATAATATAATATCGTTTTGTTCATGGCTGTTACAAAATTCGTTACAAGAAGTGTTTCAAATAACTTATTTTAATTGAAATTGTTCAAAAACAAATATGCCGTTTTCGACTTTTAATGCTGCGGGAAACTTATTATTATACTGGAATAATATAATCGAAATATATTTTGATTACGAAAAAATTTATCAACATATTGACACATGTTAACAATTTGCAATAAAAGTATATATTCATAAATGTTAGTATCACGTTGATGTAACTGAAAATCACAGTGTTTCACTGCATGGGTTAATCGGGCCATCAAAATTAAGATTCAACCGTTAGATATGATCACACTTACAAAATAATCCATTCGAAAAATTTGTAGTCTTATTGGGTATACATATCGAAATATCATTCCTGTAACGTAATAGCAATCATTCAACTTGGTGTATTTTTAATTAGGCCATCTGATTTAAAATCAAACCGTCTGATATGATTTAATGGACACATATTTGTATGCATTTAAATTTGGTATGGATCGGTGGCCGGAAGTAGGGATATCGTAGTTTACAATCTGAATTTTTAAAATTTGGAACTCCTTTTGTAATGGTTCATGTACTTAAAATTTATAACGACATTTGTAATGGTGTTTGTAATGGTCTTTTGAAAATAACATTCCCACTATTTTTTTAAGTTCGAATTCAAAACTTTAATCTTGTAACGGTAAATGTGGTCGTTCCAAGAGTATATCCCGCCCTTTTTTTTCTCCTGTTGTAACGGCCTTTGTAATGGTCTTTGAATATTTCGGCTGTTTCAAAATATAAAAAAAAATTAAAAAAATATTTTTTTTCCTTACAACATTGTAAAATAACAAATATTAGACCTTCAGCATTTCTGCAAACATTCATCTTCTACCTTTCTTTACGACTTGTTACTACGGCCCGATCCTATTTCTCTTCTCTTACCTCCTTATAGAAAGCTAGTGGCAAATTCTGTGAACAAGCAAATGACTAAGCAATCATATTGGGTTGTTTATACTTAAACTAGCTAGAAAAAAAATTAAGACAGAACAATTTGAGAATAGACACAAATATTCACTACACAATTTAAACTTTTTGATAATTGCAATTCCTAGGCCAAAATATTTTTTTTTCCTTAAGTGGGTAGGTCGTTCTCAGTCCACATTAACACCGCCAGCATCATGAAAGCCATATTCGTGGCATGGTCGTATGTTCTAGAGCCCACATGCCAAAACTTCAGCAGCTCTTTGATCAATAGTTCCAAGTACACATCGATCAGATGCTTCGGATTAGAAGGGCCAGGGATTACCATCATCAGAAACATGTACTCGGAACTCATGAATAAGTACGGTGTAATGATAACCGACCAACAGGAAGATTGTACGGTGTAATGATAACTGGCCAACATGAATAAGTACGATCGTACTGACCGTGCAGCGCAAAACCATCTATGCAAAGGCCCAGCCGAACATTACGCGATTCTTCTATAAAATCAGGATACATCCAGTCAAAATGCTTCCAGGACTCGGCATCGGATGGATGACACATCGAACCCTCCTCTGTCTGATGTGTGGCATGCCAAGACATGTGCTTGGCAGTCGCCCTCAAAGAATACAACCTCTGCAGACGGGGAGTCAGCTGCAGGTACCTAAGGACAACATATGGGGATTTCTTCCGGTGTGGGTCTCGCCCTCGAGAAGGCTTGTACCTAGGGTCCCCACAAAATTTGCAATACTCTAAATCAACGGCGTCCTTCCAGTACAACATGCAACCATTTTTACACGCATAAATCTTCTCAATGGGCAAACCCAAATTCTTTACCAACTTTTTCGTGTTGTAGTAATCTCTTGGCAGAGTGTGATCGGAGAACAATATTCAATTAGCCCATTGGGATATCTATCATATATTCTCTCATAAATATGACCATCCACCTTCATAACCACCAACTCAGCAATAACACCCAATTCAGATTGGGTGCAACCGTCCCACAATGGTTGGTCTGCAGCATGCACTACATTGAAAAGACGGTCTGCCAACCCTAACTCATCATAATCGTATGGGTCACCGTCATCGTAACAATATGAACTAAGACTGGCATCCACAGGGCATCCTCTACACCAATCCATATATTGTTCATCACCCCACTGTGGATAATTACCCTGAACATGGTCAGCTGGGGTTGGCTCCTCCGACACTTGAGGGGCACTAGGAGCCTCATAATAATCCTACACAATATCCTTGCCATGCGAAGTCCAATTATAATATTTGGCATAAACCATCGCTTAGAGAAATGGTAACTAACTTCGTCGAGTGTTCCAAACTTTGTATTTTTGCACTTTCGGCAAGGACACATAATTTTGTCTCCATCCGTATGTCTACGCTGACCCTTTGCTTATTATGTGAAAGTATTAACCCCATCCTCAAATTCTTGTATAGGACATGCCCTCCACGGAAAGTTCTTATTATACATCCATCTCCTAAATTCTCGTAGAATGATGATATTATATACAACTACAAATTCACACGCATGTAATTAACATATAATTAAGCTACTTTCTAGCTAATTTGATGACTTATACATTTAAAAATATTACATGCATTACACTACTTAATTAGGTAAATACATGCATATACAATATATATATATATATATAATATATTAACTAACATATATATTAAAAATTAAAAATCAATCATAAAAACTAAGGGTTAAAAGCAGACACCCCTCAACCTTTGGGTCGTTTTGCACTTTGCCCCCCAATCGTTTTTTTTTACAAGTCACCCCCCAACATTTGTATTTTGTAGCACTTAACATTTTTTTTCAATTTCCGGCGAATCTTGAGAGAATATTCGCTTGCGTGGACTGCACATGATTTTGGGCGAGTCATTGGATGGGCAAAACAGTAATTGTCCCTTCCCACCTGAAATCCACGTGAGGAGGATTAAGAAAACCCTCAAATCGATTTTGAGGGATAAAAAAAAAAACCCTAATTTCACCCCCAAATTGATTTTTTCAATGCGTATGATAGGAGTGCATTTATGATATTTTTATGTGGTAATTAACCTTCTTTTATGGCCTAAATATTCCTAATATAGTGTCATTTGCAGCATTAAATCATTATGGAGTGAAAGAAGAAGGAAATGGAGCAAAATGCCAAAAATTAGAGAAATTGACAGCCTTGGAGAAACTGTTAGGCGTACCCACGCCTAAACCTGCGGAAATAGGGTTGCTCAAAGAAGGTTGAAGACTCGATTTTTAGAAGAAGTTGAGGCGAAGCAGGACATCTCTTGTTGAGTGGAAATCAACTTTGATGAGATAATTTAATTAGGATTATATTTACTTCTTTTGGACTTCTAGTTTAATTAGGATTTTACCTTTTCCTAGTCCTAATAGAATTAGGTAACTATCTATTATATATAGGTGATGTAATTCACCAACGAGACATCTTTGAATCTCTGCGTTTTAAGAATATTTTCTCTTCTTCTTCTTATGTGTTCTTCTATGAGCATGTTAGGCTAGTTGTTTTAGTTCCGGTTAAAGATTCGGTGAATGCTTAATTCCTATGAGATGTGAGATCTAATTTATTCTTTCTACTTTATTCATATTGGTATTTGTGTTGTTCTCTGTGCTTTTATTAAAAATAATCTGATTTATGAATGATAGGATCCGTTATTCATTGTCAAGAATATTTACCTAGCTAATTGAATTTGCAAATCCGTAATTGTTTGTTTAATTCAATGACTAGTGGCAACATAGCATAATTGATTATGTCGTAGTTTTCGATTATGTTGTGGGGAATGCGCAATCTAACTTAAATAAATCCTCGTAGGAATTTATTGGTTAGAATTGGGCCTTTCTATCTCTTAATGCTGTCGGTAGATTAAATCTTGAGGACGTTCCCAAGGTTGTCTATTGATTAGGGATTTTAGTCAACGGACGTTCCTTGACTATCGACAAGGTAAGGAAAGGTGAGGTCGTTAGGTCGTACCAATGACCATAACCAATTTATCTATTATGAATAATTGTCATATTTGCATCTATGATCAACCGGGAAATTGAGCATGATCCTATCTTTAACTGGAATATCTTCTCATATCTATTCCCTTTCTAAGTATTTTATTTTATTTAATTCTAGAATTAGACTTTAAAACAAACTCCCCCATTTTTTTTATTTCACCTTTTAAGGAATTAATTTAAAACCAATCTCTGTAGATTCGACCCTACTCACTACTTTTACAAGTTTTTAGTAGGTATATTTTTGGTGAATTCGACACACATCAAAGCGTACAAGCTTCGCCGACTCTGAAGAAAAAAATTTATTTCTGCCATGGGTTGGAGATTGCACGAAGGGGAAAGCGAAAAAGCAACAAGAAGAGTGGTCCTTGACTATGGTAGGTGATTTCTACCCCCTTTTGTTTTGTTTTTTCCTCAAATGAAAAGTTCTTCAAATGAAAAAAAAGTTTGTTCATTCCATTAGTTTTTCCTTCAATGAAATTGCACTTACCCGGAGTCTATAGCAAGTAGTGTATTTTCGGCCTGAATTCAAGTCCGTCCATGATGTTTTCTTCATTGATCGGCGTCCACAATAGCACTTTTCTTCTATTTTCTTCAATCCTTCTTCACACTCACTTGCATGAAGAAATTAGGGCAAAAATTGAGAGTTTTCAATTTATCAATTAGTTTAGGAGGGGATAAGGTGAAATTACAAATATATCCTTTGGGGAAACAGCTCAAAATCGCGTGCAGTCTATGCAAGCGAATATTCCCTCAAGATTCGTCTGAAATTGAAAAAAATTGTTAAGTGCTACGAAATACAAAGGTTGGGGGGTGACTTGTAAAAAAAAACGGTTAGGGGCAAAGTGCAAAAACGACCCAAAGGTTGTGGGGTGTCTGCTTTTAACCCAAAAACTAATTAAATCACTTCGTACATAGCAAATAATTAACTTAATTAAATACAATACAGTACTAAATTAGTCGTTGTTACCTGGTCAGCCAACTCAAAAGACAATCACCACTAGTTAATCTATAGTTGATCGACGGTCCAAGAATTCGAGCGATATTATTAAATATTAATCCAAAGCCACTCAAATAAATATGTGAGAAAATCCAAGTATTGAAAGTGTTTGTGGTTAGTAATATTTTCTAAAACATGAATTGTAACAAAATAAAAATACTTTGCACGTATATATAAGATTATTTGCATCGGCTTTTGTAACGGCTTTTGGAACTCCTAATATAGCCGTTTTAAAAAATAATAATTATTTTGTAACGGCTGTTGTAACTGCCGATTTTTGGTAATGAAATTTGGAACTCGTCGTTGTAGTAGCTGTTGTAACGGCCTGTATATCCAACAAAAAATTCGTTACAATAACTAAGCCGCTACAAATACCGGTGCAATATTTTAATGATCGAATAATTGTAACGATTTTATGCACAACACACAATTTGTAATGGCCATAGGCACAATTTTCAGCCGTTATAAAAAAAGAAAATTTATTCTCCCCATACGACGTCAGCATGCACGAACCGTTACAAAATATTTATAATGACTATTACTATTGGAACGACTTTCGGCCATTCCAAAGAGGCCGTTACAAATTTTGTATTTTGTTGTAGTGTAAGGGAATGTTTGGCTTCCAATTTATTTAACACACACAAAAATTTATATTTTATTTTTTTTATTTCAATTTTATAATTGAGGACAATAGTATTAAAAAAATGGTTAATCCAATTTCTATAAAAAAAAAATACCAATTTTACTGAGAAAAAAATACTTTTTTTTACTTTTTTTTTTGCTTGGCCACAATACAAATGTTGTCATACTCTATTTATCGAGGGTTTATGCTATAATTATTCATACTTTTCTTTTAATTATTTTAATAAATATTTTTTTTTTTTTATGACTAGAGAAATAAATTTTTTTAATTAATTTATAAACAAAATTTTCTCAGCCAAAAACAATAATTAAAATATATTTTTATTTTGTGCACAAACAACGGTATAATATATCAAAGTATGGATATGCACTTTTATTTGACTCAAAAGTACATTGACTCATTTTGACTGGCTTATTCAATTATTTTCTATTTATTTTTTGCAAATAATGCTACTGGTGATTGAACATAAGACTCTATTAGTTTCTTTAAATTATTACTAGCGATTATTTCTACATTACTCCATATTTGGCATGCATTTTTATTTCCATAATAATTTTAATTGGAAGGAAATATTTGAATTGGTATTTCCATAACGATTTGAATTAGTATTTTTTTAATAGACATTGTTTCCTCCAATATTGGGTTGCCCGTTTGTTTTAACGGTCAACCTAACGGTAGGTAGCAGGTGTTGGGTGGGGTTGAGTTAGTTTTTTTTAATTATATATATATATATATATATATTATTTTTATTATATTTTAATTATATATAATATTTAAATTTAAATAATTTATTGAATCCAAACCTTGTATTTTTTTAAATCTAACGGTTGAGATATAATATATATTAAATAAGGGTATAACAGTCATTTTATAAAAAAGTTAACACCGTTAGTTATATTTAACGGAAATGGGCGATTGAGCTACATTTAAAAAAATACAGGGGGAGGGGGGCTTAGCCTATTTTTAAAACACAGGGGGTTTTTAGCGGATGTTTTAAAACACAGGGGGGTTTTATGCATTTTAGCCTAAAATAACTAACTCATTCCACTTTTTAAATTATACATTTGCTGATAAGTTATTTTTTAATGTAATATATTGATTTGTATATTTTGTTTTTCTTATAATATATTTTAAATGTAAAAGATATATGTAAAGAATATTTATTATGTGCACGCTTAAATAATGTGCCACAATTGCTAGTACTATATTAAAAAAAAAATTCATTTTCACTCATAAATAGTGGTTATTTATACCACGACACTAATTTTTAAATTATCAAAAATGTCCTTATGTGTTTTCAACCGCCCCTACTCAAATTTTTCTTCTCATATTTATGATATATACTATCTATCTATACCAATGGAAAATTTGAATCACACCAAATTTTTTGTGTCGATAATACCCCTAAACTAGTTTTATTTTATTTATTTATTTTAAGTATGATGTGTTGGTTTATATATTTTATTCTTATTTATAATATATTTTAAAACATAAATAATTATCTATACTAATATAAAAAAGAAACTCCTTATACACTCACAAATGGAAGTTATCGTGACACCACCGCACCATTTTTTTTTAAATCCAAAATTAACCTTTTTATTATCTACTTTATATATCTGTATTTATATCTTCTATATTTATATCTAAACTATATAGAAAAAAAAATGCCATTGAACTAATAATATAACTAACTTCTTCAAGTTATTAAATTTTATTTTAACTGATAAATTAGTTTTTTCTTTCTTTCTTTTTTTAAATTTAATATATTGATTTATATATTTAATCTTATATAATGCATTTTAAAGTGTGAAAAATATTTATTATATGCACGCAGGGACGGCATGCCACAATGGCTAGTTTATTATATGCACACAGGGACGGCGTGACATAACGACTACTACTAGAAAACAAGGCATATACTACAAATAATATTGCAACGAAATTAATTCCATAGCTAACAAGATGGACTAACAATAAATAATTCGTAGTAAATTGTATATTAAAATTATTAAAAAAAAATAAGAAATGTAGGCAACAAAATGATTACAAATATTTTAATTCTGTAACTTTGGAGATGGACTAACAATGAATTTTGTAGCAAATTATGTATGTAAAATATTCAATGAAAATTTGGTACATAGGCAACAAAATGATTACAAATATTGCAACGAAGTGTATATTAGTTGATTTTTTATTGCTTACACTTCTGTTACCAATCTCCATGGCTAATGCAATAAATTAACTACAAAGTTTTGTGTAGGGAATAATTTAAAGATAAACACTATGAAGTATCTTGTTTACAAAGTGAACTATAGAACTGTCGTAGTTTTGGAAATAAAACTTGCTACGGAATCTCATTTACAATGGAAACAAAAATGACTACAAATATTCTGTCGCTACAAAAATGGAGATAGCTACAGAAATTCTATATCTATAGTAACGACACCATTATGGAAATTTGGTGGAAAAAGTTGCTACATAATTTTCGTAGCTATCGCATTGAAAATTAATTGCTACAAAATTTTCATTTCTATTGCGACAAAATTGGCTATAAATTTCTGTTACTATGTGTGGTACCCCATCCCACATCGATTATGAACTAATAAGATAAACAATATATAAATATTGAGCAAAGAACTCAAGTGCATCAATTGAATGATTTTTCATGAGTTGTTAATAATTGAATTTCAGAATGAATTCACATGTGTTTGGGGGCAATTCTCGCGTCCAACAGGTTCGCGAGCCCGGGGCATGACAAATAGTATCAGTGGGAATGGTGTCTCTCCCATTTTTTGTCTATTTTTTTTATTTAATTTATTTTTTTACTTTCATCTGACTCCCCACTCCCCCATTTTCCCACTCTCCCATTTTCCTTTGATAGTTATTGGTTTTTTTTATAATTTTTATTCATCTTTCTTTTTGTTACTTTTTTTTTACAAATTTAATATTAATGCATTATTTTGTATATACTTTATTTATTAATAACTTTTATAAATATTTTATTTTAAATAAGACTTATAAAAATTGCACACAAATAATGTGTGCCACTAATTACTAGTAAACAATGACTCACACAACCCCCTGGTCAACCCGATCTTAGAGTTTTTTTTAATATTTATCATATCACACGGAGTATAATTAATATTTTATTTTTCTCAAGAATTTTTTTTTAACATTCTCATTATCAGGGAGATCCTTTAATTTTTTTGGAAAAAATATAATCTTTGGGAAATAACTGTTAGAATTGCAATGGCAATAACAATGATATCAGTGATGTGTCATGTCAACCTTGCCATAGATCATGACCAACTTCATAACGTTGAATTGTTATTTCAACGGGTTAGAAAACCATCGTAAAACTGATCGAATAGTGGGTGCCTACTACGGACAAAGAGAATACCATCCGAAAACAACCGTACTTTTTGATGGATTTGCTACAACGAGCGAAATTAATCGTGATCTATCCCAAAAAAAATAATTTCTATTTGAAAATCAGCCAGAAGTGTCCGACAAAGTTTAACCATCACAAACACCATCGCAAAATTTAGACAATTTGCACATCTTTTTTGACAGACAACGGCCCGCGAAAATCCTGGCAAAATCTGTTGCTAATTTTACGTCACTGAATTTCTGACCACACTTGTTGTGTCCAGTGTTATCCATTGCAAAGTAGGTGCAAGCCACCGGAATTTTCCGTTACCATTGATCATCGCAATTGTCGGTCGTTATATAAATCGATACATACTTTTGAGGTGACCAACTTTGATATCCTTTTTTTTGGGGGGTTAAATGCAATTTACCCCCCGTATTAATGAAAATGAACAATTTATCTTTCTGTAAAAAATAAAACAACAATTTATCCTTCTGTGTTATCAGAAATAGAGCAATTTACCCCCCTCACGTGTTTTGTGAGTTACACGTGCTTTTTCCTTTTTTTTTTAATTTTTTATTTAAAATTTTAAATATTATTTATATCCTTATTTAATGACCGTTGGATTTTAATCAATCTACGATCCAAATTTAACTAATAAATCAATAGTGTAGATTTCATCTGTTCAAATCAATGGTTTAAACTTAAAATTATATTATATATAATCAAATTTGTATATATATTATATTTATACTATTATAATAAAATATTTATACATATTCATATATACAATAAGTATATATATAATATATATATATATATATATATATATATATATAGAGAGAGAGAGAGAGAGAGAGAGAGAGAAACCGACGTCGGTGGCGGCGGATCTGGGCAAGGAAGGGCCAGAGGAAAGGTGGCGATGGGAGGAGGAAGAGAAGGGGAAGGGGCGGCAGATCTGGGCACGGGGATGGCGGAGGTGACGGGGTAGGGGGAGAAAGAAGGAGGGGGGGGGATCGGGCGAGGATAACGGATGTGGCGATGGGGGGAGAGGAAGGAAGAAGGAGGAGAAGGAGGAGGAAGAGAAAAGGAGGAAGGGGAGGAGGGGAGAAGGGAGGAAGGAGGAGGAAGAAGGGCAGCGGGCAGCGGCGGAGGTGGTTGTGGCGGTGGTAGCCCGACGATGGTGGCGGCTCATTGAAGAATAAAGGCAAATATATATATATATATATATATATATAAAATATATAAATATTATTTTTATAAAAATATATGTATTATATTAAATTAAATATATATACATAAAAAATAATATTTTTATTCGTAAAATTGATGCTTCGTTGCACATAGAGCGAGTGTAATGCATCACTAGCCTCAGGGGGGTAAATTGCTCTATCTTTTACATAGGGGGGGTAAATTGCTGTTTTATTTTCCACAGGGGTTAATCGCTCATTCCTATTAACACAAGGAGGTTAAATTGCATTTTTTCCTTTTTTTTTTTTGGCCTTAAAAGGTACTTTAATCTATTTCATTTTCACTTTTTAGTTAGCATTTTAATTTTATTTTTACATTTAATTTTTATAAAACCCCTTTATTTCTGTGTAGAAATAGATTTAAAATCAATTTCTGTGGATTCAAACATACTTGCTACTATCTAAAAATTTGTTGAGTATGAAAATAATTTGTTGGATTCAACAACCATCACTTCATTAACATATGGAGTTATTACACAATCAAACTTTAATGAAGAAAATAAATTGGACAACAGTAGGCTCGTACAATTAGTTCAATCCATATGACATTATTTTTTCTTTGCGTAAGACAATCAAGGAAAAACCTCGATGATAGACCTCAGTCCCAAAGGGTAGAGATCTTGTAACTGCTTAAGCCAGCATTGGTAAAGAGCTTTGCCCATTCGTTTTCTTTCCTTTCTTTTCCTCCAACTACCGTCATCATTAGCATGTCAAAGCATAATTGAGTTTCAACCGATTTATGGTCGTTCCTTTGGTCGTCTACTACCTTTCGATGATTATAACCTTTGCTCTCTCATTGCTTGTTAGTGCTTCTTTACATTTCTTTAGGATCTGAACACATTCCTCGTCGTTCCAATCGTGCATTATCCACTATTCAGATGATTGTTCAGTGACCATATGTACAATATCATTTATGCCGTATTAATTTCTCCAATACCTTTTTCATCATATCTTTAAAAAATAACATCTTTGAGTTCTTCAATTGATCTTGTGCTAAATGATATAGAAGAGCAAGGTAAGATGTTTAATCAAGTGGAGGCGATGGTTAATAAATCATGCATACCTTGAGTAATACAGCATCTGATGAAGGAACGTAGTGAAACATGTCTCCCTCCATATACTTCAAGTTCTTTGTCCCCTCTAATCCCGCAACAACTGGTGCAAGATCAAGCACTGTACAATGAATTTGTGGGAACGCCTCGGCTATGGCCTTGGCCAAAGTTCCGGTGCCACCGCCCACATCCACGACAGAGTCCAAACCCTCAAACACTTGCCTACAATCTCTAGTAATCACATTAGCCACAATTGTGGCATCATTTCCCATACCTTGATCAAACAAATGCCCAAACCTTGGGTTCTGCTTTTTCTGCTCCCAAAGTGACATTCCATGAGTAATATGAAATGTTGTGCGGTCCTCGATATTTTGGAACCATCTACTCAAATGCTGCCATGGCTCAGTTAGGACTGAATCAAGTTGGGAAAGTACGAACTCCTTCATGCTCATGGGGTGGTCTCCCATCAAAAGACGTGAAGCAGGCGTAAGCGAATAACCCTGTTCATCAGATGAATCGATTTTTTCCATTACAAAAAAGCCCGAGTGCACGACGGTCCGCATGAGACGGCACACATGGTCGGCTTTGGCTGTATCAACGCCAGAGAGAGCATCCACCAGTTCAGTGAGGGTCATGGGGCGGCCATGCTTGTGGATGATCTCGGGGATGCCGAGCTCAGTTACGCATTTGAGTGACATAGAGTTTATGTAGATGAACACCTGGTTCCAAATGTGAGCTTCAGCTTCAAGTAGCTCAGAGGATGGCTCTTGCTTAATCATTTCCATATCTTTCTTGATCAATCTATGGATATTGATTTAAGTGTGATAAACTGAGATATTGATTTAAGTGTGATAAACTGAGTTCTAATTCCTACTTTGAAACAAGCGGGATGCCTGGAGATGGATGATTATATAGAGAATCCCAAAGGATTTTAATTCAACTGGTCAATATGTTGGAAGATTATGGGAATATTGTGTGGGGGAGAGTTGATTCGGAGAAAGATAAGGGCCATGTGGTTACGGATTCACGCGCAGTATATTTACATGTAATAACACAATAAAATGTTTTAAATTTTACCACGTTTAACAATATTGACCAAATTTTAAGCATAGTCAAAATATTTGTCATAGTTTTAGGATGCAAAATGTCTTTTTAATCTCATAAAATAGGGGTAGAATATTTTTTTGTATCACAACTATGACATGTGTTGCTTTTAATCCCATAAAACTTATAATCTCGCATTTTTAGTTCCAAAACGTCATGTGCGTTGTGGTTTTGAGACTGAAAATATTTTATTTGGTACTAGAGATGCTTTGTGGTTTTTGAACTAAAAAGTATCGAACTCGCACTTTTTTAGACTGAAAATACGTGATTTTAAGTTTTATGAAAATAAAGTATTACGTGCCATAATTATGGTATTAATTTTTTTAATTTTATTTTATGGGACTAAAAAAATCTTTTGCACTAGTTTAAGCAATGATTAATACTTTGACCACACCTGTAAAAACAACAGTTAATGACCTTTACAAAGTCTTGATTTATATTGTTGTAATTTTTTTCTTTTTATTATCGTAATTAATCATAGCAGAAAATTATGTATATATTTTTTAGCTAATCTTATAAATAAATGTTAATTTGCATGCGATTTTTTTTTTTTTTAAATTCCACCAGTACTGCACGTTTGAATACAAAATTTAAGTTAGGTCTCAATATGATTTGGGTAATGTTAATTAAGAGGAATTTTTAATATTTTCATCACTGAAATTGCAGAGATGTAATGACATCAAGCTAACGTGTATAAGATGCTTAGCTTCGACAAAGTAGTACGCTAATTAAATTCATCGTACCTCTATAACAACGCCAAATTATATATCAAATCAAACACCTCGGAATTCAATATATGATATAGGTGTTAAATACATAATACTCTAGACACTTGAGGTTATTTTGTTTATTTTTCAAACACTGGTAAATATTTACTAAATTTTGTATTTTATGAGGTGGAATCAAGTATCGTGGTGGGCTCCATGGAAGGTTTTGAAACACGGTAAAATAGGTTGACTTGCAATACTCACATTAGATATGTTTGGATGCCCTAACTAAAAACCCTCAATTAATGTCTAAGTTAAAAATTGCTTAAAAATATGATCGATCACAGAGCTAAATCTTAAAATATTCACTGCATATTATGTTAAAAAGGTGTCCCCCACTATTTATAGAGGACCATCTGATAGAGATAGTACATAGCCACGTATTGTTGGATGATTTAGTTATCAATGGTTGCTCTGGGCTAGTGGGTCGGTTCGGTTGAATGAAATCCAGTCAGCTAACAAAAGATGCAAATTCTTATCGTATTATATATATTTTTTCTTTGATTCTTTAATGATAAATCAGTCTTTTTTGGGGGATTTAAGTTGTTTAACCGCCGTCAAAATTATATATCTATTCCGAGATAGGTAAACCAATAAGTTGATGATAGCAACTAGACTATGCAAAAATGGTACATGTCATCTTTTATCCATCAATGTTCTATTATATTATCCTCCACTTCACCCATTGTAATCACTTGATACACTTTTAATCATATATTATTTATTATTTTAAAAATTTATGTTGTATTTTTATTATTATGAACAGATATTGTGTGCCACAATAATTTGTTTAATTCAAAACTTTTTAAACCAAAAAACCCATAATATGTAAAATGATATGTTCTCCCCGCACTCGAAAATATTGGGAAACTTAATTGATTGTCTTTAAGGCACAATGTTGACATACAAGATTCAATAGCATTCTAGTACATATCCCTTCATCCTTTCCTTTCAAAATTACAATTAAATAATATATAATATGTAATACAACCATAATAATATATACAGTTAGTAATACTATAAGATTATGGGTTCAAACTCCATCAACGTGTGGGATATTATACTACTTTAATAGTATTCATTGATTAGGTTTACTTATTTGATATTAATTAGTATATATATATTGTTATTGTTGTCGGTTGTTGTTAGATATCAATATTTAATATTGATGATTGTAATAAGTTTAATAAAAAAATAATAGTTTATCGCTTTCAATTCAAAGACTTATTTTCCCGAATCCTTGGTTGTTTGTGTGTCTGTTTTTTTTTTTTTTTTTTTTTCTTTCTCAAGAGATTTTTGCCATTATAATTACATTGGGGATTTCAGCGAAAAATAATTAAAATTGTCTAAATTTTTAAAATAATAAGATTAAATTACAAAAATCAATAAAATAAAAATATATCCAGTTAAATTATAGGACTAAAATTGATTTTTTTTTCTTAATCCACTCTTTGTACTGTACCATAAAAAACTTCGTGTAGAACAAAAAATATCACCCATGTATACCAACTTTGCTATCTAATGTGCAACCCAACTTTATTGGTTGATTTGTGATCTATGGGCTTTATTGTAATGTACGAAAATTACATGAGTAAAAACAACAAAGTAAGACCAAATGAATACTTACTCTTATTCATTTAATTCAATATTATAAATTAAAAAAAATTACTTGAATATACTACAAAATAACCAATCTAATTGACTTTTTGATCACTTATTCTAACAGTCGAAAAACTGTTTCCCCAACTTGGGAAGCATCAGATGGAGTGGCGGGCCACGACCACTACCATGTGGTACAAGAGGCGTATTACTAGACATAATCTATACAAATAATAGTAAATACTAGTTTTTATAATTGTTGAAAAAAATACCCTAATTCAAACTAATGATTATTAAACTCATTAATGGAAGTACATCGAACCCATATGAAGTTTTACCATGAGCCGATTGTATCCATTGTGCAAATATGGGTTCGATCAAAATTTGCTAGTTGACCATTTTTGCAATGACTTTTTGCAACGGGATGTCCATTGCAAACTTTTATTTTGGTTTTGTAATGGAATTTTCCACGAAAATCTAAATATTTGGAATTCATTGCCACAAAAATTTCTGTGCCAAATTTTTATTGTAGTGACTAGTCGAATAATGGGTGCCTACTAAGGTCAAAGACATACCATCTGAAAACCACCGGACATCCCACGGATTTGCAGCAACGAGCAAACTCAATCATCATCCGTCCCAAATACAGCATTTCCATGGGAAAATCAGTTGGAAGTGTCTGACAAGGTTTAACCACCATAAATACCGTCGCAAAATTTAGAGGTTTGCAATTTCCGACGGAACACCCTCCCACCAAAATCCTGGCAAATTGGCAATGGATTCGCAACTAAACGTCCGCCATTAATTGGGCAAAATCATTTTTTGATCCCATTAAAAAGGGTCAGTTTTGTTTTTGGTACCACAATTCTTGGGAGTTCGGCTTTTGGTACCATTAAACCCGAAAATAAGCTTTTTTGGTCCGAACTTAACGGCAGACGGCACATGGACTTTAACGGCCATTACGTGTGACTTTGGCTCATGTTTAATGGTACCAAAACAACAAAAAAATATGCTTTTTGGTACCATTAAAATATATATATATATATATATATATATATATATATGACCAATTTTACCACAATTATAAGAATTTTTTTTCAGAAATGAAATTATTAGAAATTTTTTATTTTAATTAATATAATAAAATAGCTTCAAAATTATAATTGTTTGTATTTCAGATACTTTTTAAGATTTTTTTTACTATTTTTAAAATTAAATTATTATTTGATCTAAAAATATATTAATATTTGAGCATAAACTATAAAAAATAAAATTTATTTTTTGAGTGAAAGTATTAAATTAAATTATTTACATTTGAGATAAATTGAAGAAATAAAATTAAAATTTATTTCTTATTTTTTTATCAAAATTTATTAAAATATTTTTAAAATAATAATTTAATTTTAAAATAACTAAATATTAGAATTTAAAATAATTTTTCTTTATTCTTTAATTTTTAAAAAATAAAATTTTATTTCTTATTGATGCGTGCGATTTTATCACGGGTCCAACAGTCTTAGACTTAGATACTGGATCTCGACCAACACGCATCACTTATAATTTATGGTCAAATTTTATTAAAATATTTTCAAACAAAATAAATATTCAATTTAAAAAAATAATAGTTGCTACGATATATCTCGAGTGTAAATAATTTTAATTTAAAATTTAATTTATTATTTGATAAAAAATATTATCTAATACTTTCACTCAAAAAATAAATTTTACTTTTTGTAGTTTGTGCTAATATATTAATATATTTTTAGACCAAATAATAATTTAATTTTAAAAATAATAAAAAAGATCTTAAAAAGATCTGAACTATAAATAATTAAAATTTTAGAGCTATTTTATTATATATAATAAAATAAAATTTTACTAATATTTTTATTTTTGAAAAAAAATAAAAAATGTTCATATAATTTGAGCTAAAATTGGTCAAAATATTTTTTTTCTTTTAATGGTACCAAAAAAGCACATTTTGTTGTTGTTTTGGTACCATTAAAGATGAGTCAAAGTCACGTTTAACGGCCGTTAAAGTCCATGTGTCGTCTGCCATTAAGTCGGGACCAAAAAAGCTTATTTTCGGGTTTAATGGTACCAAAAGCCGAACTCCCAAGAATTGTGGTACCAAAATCAAAACTGGCCCTTTTTAATGGGACCAAAAAAGGATTTTGCCCGCCATTAATTTTTCATCCCCATTTCCATTAAGTTTCCGAAAACATTTGTTGACACTATAAGAACATATGATATTAGTGACAAATTATAGGATAATTTTACTTTTCATACCCAAAATATAGCCCTTTTTTTAGTTTAAATACCCAAATTTCTAAGTCATCAGATTTGGTACTCAAAATTTTTAATTTTCATCTGCCTGAGTATCCTCCATTAAGTTGACCGTTTAGGGGAATGATTATAACAAACATATTTTAAGGGTGTAAAACTTAGGGCATTTTCGTCATAAAGAGAATTTGTCCATATAATGAGGAAGCAATTTTGTTACGTTTTATAGTTTAATGGTGCACAATGCATTAACCCTAATTATTAAAATCATGAAATACCTTATAGTGACAAAATAAACAGTCTTGTCACTAAATATATATAATTAGTGACAATATTAAAATTGTCACTTGATATTTGTCACTAATTTTCTATTTTCTTGTAGTGTCTCGTCTTATCCATTGCAAAATAGTTGCAAAATCCACCGAAATTTACGGCTAACATTGATCTCGGAATTCTCCATCACTGTAAGCCGATATTTTTGTGGCGATCAACTTCAATATCCTACTTTTTTTAAACTGAAAAGCTAGTTTTATCTATTTGAGTTTTGCTTTTCAGTTTTCATTTTAATTAAATTATTACATTTATTTTAAAATCAATTTTGTAGGATTCTATCATACTCACTGCTTTCTAACAAATTCCGTAAATATGAAACTAATTTGCTGGATTCAACAATCATCACTTCATTAACATATGGAGTTATTACAAAATCAATTTTTTTGAAACAAAATAAACTGAAAATACAACAATACGTCCGTAAAAGTACAATCCATATGCCATTATTTTTTTTCATCAGATGCAATCAAGGAAAACCTCGATGATAGACCTTAATCCCAGAAGGGTAGAGATCTTGTAACTACTGAAGCCAGCAACAGTAAAGAGGTTCGCCCATTCGTTTTCTTTCCTTTCTTTTCCTCCAACTACGGTCATCATCAGCATGTCAAAGCAGAATTGAGTTTCAACAGATTTATGGTCGCTTTTGTGGTCGTCTACTACCTTCTCGATGATTATCACCTTTGCTCTCTGGTTGCTCGTCAGTGCTTCTTTACATTTTTTTAGGATCTGAACACATTCCTCATCGCTCCAATCGTGCATTATCCACTATTCAGATGAATTTTCAATGAACATAAGTACAACGTCATTTATATCATATTAATTTCTCCGAATACCTTTTTCATCATATCTTCGCAAAACGACATCTTTCAGTTCTTTAATTGATCTTGTGCAAAATGATATAGAAGAGCAAGGTAAGATGTTTTGATCAGACAAGAGGCGTAGATGTTTGACCAAATGGAGGCGATGGATAACAAATAATGGTTCATTAAGAAATAGGTGCATTTCTAAATCATGCATACCTTGAGTAAAACAGCATCTGATGAAGGAAAGAAGCGGAACATGTCTCCCTCCATGTACTTCAAATTCCTTGTCCCCTCTAATCCAGCAACAACGGGTGCAAGATCAAGCACTGTACAATGAATTTGTGGATGCGCCACGGCTATTGCCTTGGCCAAAGTTCCGGTGCCACCGCCCACGTCCACGAGAGACCCTAAACCCTCAAACACTTCCCTACAATCTCTGGTAATCACATTGGCCACAATTGTGGCATCATTTCCCATACCTTGATCAAACAAATGCCCAAACCTTGGGTTCTGCTCTTTCTGCTCCCAAAGTGACATTCCATGAGTGGCATGAAATGCTGTGCGGTCCTCGTTATTTTGGAACCATCCACTCAAATGTTGCCATGGCCCAGTTATGGTCGAATCAAGTTGGGAAAGTACGAACGCCTTCATGCTCATGGGGTGGTCTCCCATCAAAAGACGTGAAGCAGGCGTAAGCAAATAACCCTGTTCATCAGATGGATCCATTTTTTCCGATACAAAAAAGCCGGAGTGCACAAGGGTCCGCATGAGACGGTGTACATGGTCGGCTTTGGCTCTATCAACGCCAGGGAGTGCATCCACCAGTTCGGTGAGGGTCATGGGGCGGCCATGCTTGTGGATGATCTCGGGGATGCCGAGCTCAACTGCGCATTTTAGTGACATAGAGTTTATGTAGATGAACACCTGGTTCCAAATGTGAGCTTCAGCTTCAAGTAGCTCAGAGGATCGCTCTTGCTTAATCATTTCCATTTCTTTTTTCACCAATCTATGGAATATTGATTCAAGTGTGATTAAGCTGAGTTCTAAGTGGTGTGCCTGGACCTGGAGATGGATGATTATATAGAGAATCCCAAAGTATTTTAATTGAGCTGGTAAGTGTTTATTGGAATATTGTATGGGGAAGAGTTGATTCGGAGGAAGATAAAGGCCATGTGTTTACGGATTCGTGCGCAGTATATTTACGTGTAATGATCAGTAGTTAATCATATAATGTCTACGGCCATATTTATTTTGGATAATGGGATTAAATGTGATATATTAAATTATGATTATTATCATAAAAAAATCACATCATATTTTGAGTTTAAGACACTAATCATGAGCTAATAAAAAATAAACTAAACAAAAAATAAAGAATGATTAACCATGATATCATGACTAATCACCCAAAGTAAAAATGGCCAATGGCTTTTTAATTCCACCAGCCACAGCACGTTTGAATACAAAAGTTAAGTTATGTTAATGAAGAGGAATTTTAATATTTTCGTTACTGAAATTGCAGAAATACAATGACATCAAGCTAACGTGTATAAGATGCTTAACTCCAATAAATTAATAAAATAATTAAGTTCATCGTACTTCGGAATATCGAAAGCACTTCGGAATTCTATATATGATATATATAGGTGTTAATAAAGAGATATTCTAGATATTTGAGGTTACTTTGATTATTTTTCTGACAAGGGTAAATTTTAGTAAATTTCGTATTTTATAAGAAAGTTGTATGAAATTTACCCTAATATTTTACTTAACTTTGTAAGATTGGTTTATAGAGATTAAGCTTGATTTGCATCAAGGTCGTGGACAACATGGCTGATTTGAGCGATCGATAGAATCAATAAGACGAGGTGGAATCAAGGAATCGAGCTGAGCTCCACAAAAAATTCTCGAATACGAAAAAGTAAGTTGACTTGCAATAGTCGAGTTAGACATGTTAGAATGAACCCAAGCTAAAAACCCTCAACTAATGCCTAAGTAAATAATTAGTTAATAAAACATGTGATGGGTAAAGAAGTTAGATCTTAGATTATTCACTGCATCCTCTCTCAAATGGTGTCTCCCACCACTTATAGAGGGCCATTTGCTAGAGACAGTACATAGCCATGTTTCAAACGGATTATTGTTGGATGATCTTGTCGTCACTTACTATTTTGAAATAGTGGGTAGGTCGGGTTGAATGCAACCCGATTAAGGACTTCAGTCTTTTTTGGGAGGATAATTTGCTCATTTGCAAGATCACAGAAGTGTAAATTGCTATTCACCCCACTTGATACGATTTAATCATATATTTGATGTTTTATTTTAAAAATTTATATCATATCTATATGATGAATTACATGCAAATAAGTATATGTGCCAGAAAGGCTAGTTTTATCCAAAAGTTTGCATATAAGATTCAATAGCATTCTAGTATATATCCCCTTCATCCTTTCCTTTACAAATTACAATTACGTACATTAGTAATCAAATGTTATAAATATGTAGTATAACAAATAATAATAATATACAGTTAGCAAGTTTTGTAGTAAAAATGCATGTGATACATTGTAGACATTGAACTTCCAAAAATAGTTCATGATAAAGTGGATATCATATTTGTTTGATTTTGGATTTCTATTTCTTTCAATTAATTTCTTCTATGTCGATAAATTACCTCAGTCGGATCTTAACTTGTTTTAAAAAATAAAAATCAAGGATTTATATTTATTAATTTTAAATATATACTAAAAAATAAAATTATTATGTTAAAAAATAAATTAAATAAAATTAAATTCACCCCACCCTCCTTTCCCAGCCCCTTCCCCGCCGCCCTTTTGCTCATCCCGCACCTCCACCACCACTCGCCACCCCCAAAAGAAGGGGGTGACACCAATTCCCCGAATCTGGGCGACTCACAGCCGCCCTCAATTTTGTTGCGTCGCCAATGTTTTTTCATCTTTTTAATTTTTAAAATTTAAACTTAAAAATGACTAAAAATATAAATTAATGAAAATTGAAATAATTTATTTAAACATTTCAAACGTTTAAAAATAATAGGAAAGTATCACATTTTCATTTTGAATACTTACAACATTAATTTAAATTTAAATATAAGCTATTTAATAGTAATTTAATTAAATTAGTTAATAATGTATAGTTTTTATAATTAATTAATATTCATATTCGTTAAAATATTTAAATTTTGGATTATGATTTTAATTTAAATTAAAATTAAAATTTTATGTACTTTCTGTATTTTAAAAAAATTATTTAATTTTAAGAGAGATAAAAAAAACTCAAAACAAGTTAAAAACAAGTTAGAAATGCCCAACGCTATTATACAACAATATTAGGAGCATTTTAGTCATAAAAGGCCCCAAAAAATCATGCAAGGATGCCAAAACACTCCCCAAACCATACCACACGCTGGTTTCCTACGCCTTCCATTAGTTTTTAAACAGAAGGAGGTTTGCCACTGAGTTTTACAAAACACGAGAGTTTTTTGGGCTTATTTTAAAAAAGCAAGGGGGTTTTTAACTTTTTAAAAAAAGATATATATAAAGGAGATAAATTTTAGCTAATCTTTTTGTTACTAATTTTCTTTTTTTTGTAGGCACTCCAAGTGACTACTCCAAATCTTTCCAAATAATTATTTAATAATGTTATAACTCATATTCAATTCTTGCAAATTTTTTAAAGTTATTTTATTTTTATAGTTTTTCTTTATTTTAATAATCTATAATTTTATATAATGGAAGGGCACCCTATTGGTGTTTTCGATTTATTAGTATGTCAATTTTTATTTTTTTAATTTCTTTTTCTCTCTCTTCTTAGCTTTCCATTTTCTCTTTTCTCAATTTCCACATCTCTTTTTCTTCTTTTATTTTTTTATTTTTTCATTTGTTTATACTTTTTAATATTTTTATTAATCTAATTAATATATTATTAAAATAATAATGTTTTATTCTAAATTTTAAATTAATTATGCACAAACATATGCTTGTAATAATAATTGAGTCATGGTAGACGATAATTTTATGAAAGCCTTTTCTGGTGTTGGAAAAAAATCCCACGTAACTATTAAGAAAGTTAAAAAGAAATCCTTGAAAGGGATTTCACAAAAGTATCGTCTACCACGACTCAATTATTTTATTACAAGTATATATTTGTGCATAATTAATTTAAAAAAATGATTATATTTTAAAAATATATTAATTAATTAGATTAATATAAAAAGTTACGTACGTGGGATTTTTTTATCCTTTTTTGTTTTCTGTCAATAATAGTCTTTTTTTTTTTTTTAAATAAGAGCGATGAATTATTATTAATTGAAATAAATTGATTACAATCATTTTTATTGAATATGAATATCTAACAAAAACCACTACAATAATCGATAACAGTTACGTGGAAGGAATGTGAAATCAAATCCCTTATTAATTATCGAAAATATTGTATCAATCCGCGTATTCAAACTTTTTTTTTTTATTAATTATTATTGTAAAAGCACAACTATTTTGGCGTATTAAACTTCGAGATTGATTCAAAACGAAAATTCATTAGTGGAGATTACCAATAAATTATAGTTATAATCAATAATAAAGACAGTACTTATCGAAATAAGATAAAGATTTGGTAGATTAATCGAGATAAGCCAAAACTATTGGGCTATATTAACTGATATCATGAGGAACGTGGGAATCACAAGCTTTAAATTAGTTGAGCATATATAAAATTTGGCTAGTCTTTATAATGAACAAATCTGATTTGACTGCAATTTATATATTTAATTTGTTTCATATGATAAAGTTTTGAAGGGTAAAACAGTTTGTATAAAAAAAAGTATTTTAATTTTTTAAGTTTATTTCTTAATTTTAGCATTCATAAATATTTATTTTGTCTCAATTTAATATCTGTAATATTTTTTTGTGAAAATATGGCCGCATATTAATTTTAAGTTTTTAAAATTATCAAATTAGTCCTTTTTATTGCAGAAAAATTACTTTATATGGTTTAATATGCTGAATAAGATAAAATTATTTTTAGTCTCTTAAGTTTATAAAATTATAAAATTTAATCTTCTAGTATTTTTTATAAATGACATACGGTGATTCTTTAACGCAAAATGTACGTGGCAAATTTATAGACAGGTCAATATATATTCTTCATGTAAAAAATACTATAAAAAAAAGTTTGTTTATCGTTAGATGAACACTAACAAGATAATGATTAACTTTTTTCAAAATTACAAAAATAAATAACACGTGGTTATAGATGTTATAATTTACACAAGGGACAATATTTATGTTTTTGGACATCAAATTTAAAAATAAATTCTAGAAAAATCTCTTAAAATGAATTATTTATAATCCGCTAAAGAATCTATTTAAAATGGGGTTGTCTCAAGGGGGCTTCGAATGTGGGCTTGGAGAAAGAGCTGAGGGAGATTGTGAAGCTTGTTCATGGCTGCATTGATGAGATCATGATTAGGTCCAAGAACGAAACTATGGGTGGGAATCATCCTCATCATCATAATCATATTCTAACAACAATATTTTCAGATCGACACAAATTTAAATGCGTCGAAATTTGGTCCAAATCCGACATCACCGATGTGGAGATATCATACCCAAAATATAAGATTCAGATTTCTGTCGGTTGTTGTGACGGGTCTTAATGTGGACTTTGCAATACCACCAGGAAGTGCACTATAAAATTCGTTTGAATTTTTTTTTTTTTCTACACTTCAATAATAAATTTTGTAGTTTTGTGATGGGTTTAAGATAAAATTTATGACGGATTTTGAAATTTAATTTTCCACCAACTTTTCTAAATATTGAGCTAAAAATTTTCATTGCTACGGGTTCTCTGATGGGTTTAGAGATGAGATGCACAATTTTCCGTCTCAAATTTTGATTTTTCAAATAAAATTTTATTTAAAAATAATAAACTTATAAATTTGATTTTGAGATGGGTATAGAAAGTTTGGTGCGGACTAACCAGCTATCACAAATTTGCAAATGAATTTAGTTATACTTTTGAACCGAACAACTACTCTTACTACATAGCTGTATCAATTTTATTTGATCGATCCAAAACTCATGACAAAACTATGGCAGGTTTTATTTCTGGATGGAGTTTTAAATAACATCTTGCAAAACCTATTTCGGGATGGTTTTGTCACGGCTTACCAGCCCCAAAACTATTTAACTTCCTATAAATGATGTGATGATGTTTATCCGCACAAATTCATTCCAAAACCATTAAAAAATCCGTTACAATTTGCAACGAACTATTACTATCACAAAAAATTCATTCAGAATCCCTAGTTTTTCTATAGTGCTACTTTTGAGAGAACATAAAATCTTTCATAACATATTCAATTTTCTAGACAACACATTGCAATAATCAAGTCCTAGTAAACGAAATTACATAGAAGAAAACAGGCTTGTACAAGTACAGTCCACATACCGCCACTTATAGCATAACGTACAATCAAAGACAAACCTGGATAATAAACCTTAATCCAAAGAAAGGAGAAATCTTAACATAACATACAATCAAGGATAAACCTCGATAATAGACCTTATTCCCAAGAGTGGAGAGATCTTATAGCTACTGAAACCAGCATCAAGAAAGAGTTTTGCCCATTCTTTTTGGTCTCTTTCTCTTCCATCAACTGCAGTCATCATTAACATGTCGAAAAAGAGTTGAGTTTCCACGGATTTATGATTGGCTTTCTGGTCATCTACTACTATGTCGATGATCACAACCTTTCCTCTTCTCTCATTACTTGTTATTGCTTCTTTGCATCTCTTCAGGATCTGAACACATTCCTTGTCTCTCCAATCATGCAATATCCACTATACATGAACATATTAATGTTTTAATTAGTCAACAAATGTATATATCATATAATAGTATTGATACGAGTGCATTTTATTATAATTTCAATTGATATTTTGCTATCATTTGTGGCTAAAATACTCCTAATTAAATGTCATATTGCAATATTAGCTTATAAGGGATTGACATATGAAAAAGGAAGAAAGAAGCATAATCAACATTTTGACAAATTAGAATGCCCAATTAGGTGTGCCCACGCCTAAACTTGCAGGAAAGAAACTGAAAAAAAGAAAGTTCAAGAAACGAATTTTGGGAAGATTTGAGGCTGATTGCGTTACCTATGACTGACTGAAAACTATTTTTGCTAGAAGAATCTCTTTATGACAATAGTTTAAGTCTTTTATTTTTATTAGGAATCTACTTTCCTAGTTCCAATAGGATTAGATAACTAGTCAATATAATTAACGGTAAATTACATCAACACTCCCTGATATTTGACATAATTACAAATACATCTCTATTAGATCAAAAATTACATTTACCCTCGTTAAGGTTTGTTCCGTCTTACATTTAACTCCACTAGCACATGTTATTCTCAAAATACCCCTGATAAAAAATTTGACTATGATTTGACCATCTTCTTTGATGAAAATGGCCTTTGGACCAAATTATAATATTTAAAATATTGAGGGTGTTAAATGTTATGATCTTACATACTTTGTACTTAAATGCAATATTTTTTTTTTTGCTAAACTGGCCGTTGTTGTTAATTAAATATTGCAGGGAATATCTTATATGTCAGGGTGAATTACATCCACCCTAACATCCACACCCCCTGAGATTTTAGTATAATTACAAATACATCCTTATTAGATAGAAAATTTTATTTTCCCTCCTCGAGGCTTGTAAAATATTAAAATGCTTGCAAAAAAAAAAAAAAAAAGGTGCAGATACAAAGACCTTCTTAATTTATCTGGGAAAAAAAAGGAAAAATTAATTTTGAAAAAAACTAAAACCTCCTTAAGCAAAACTTCATTAGGAGAATAAATGTAATTTTTTGTCTAATAAGGATGTACTTGTAGTTATACTAAACCTCAAGGTCTGTGGATATAATTCACCCTAAATTCCTAATATATAAAATAATCCCGCAATATATAATGAACAAAAATGGCTACTTTATCAAAAAAAATTATATTTAAGCACAAAGTATATTAGATTATAACATTTAACCCCCTCAATATTTTAAAACATTACAAATTGGTCCAAAGGCATTTTAGTCTGAAAAATTGATCAAATCATAGTCAAATTCTTTTATTAGCGGTATTTTGGGAATAACATGTACTGGTGGAGTTAAATGTAAGATGGAACAAATCTCAAGGAGGGTAAATGTAATTTTTGATCTAACAGGGATGTATTTATAATTATGTCAAACCTCAGAGAGCGTTGATGTAATTCACCCTATAATTAATATTGATGTAGTTAATCATATGAATATCTCATGATCTTGGATCCTTCGATCTCTTTTCTTCAGACATTCTCTGTGTTTATATAATAGTTTTTTCTTTTTTTTTTATGCATTCCTTCATGAGCATGTCTAGCTAATTTCTCTAATTCTGGATAAAAATTCGGTGAATGCTTAATTCCAATGAGTTGTGAGATCTAATTTATTGCTTTATACTTTTATTCATGTTAATATGTATGTTATTCTCTGTGCTTATATTATAAATAATCTGATATGAATGATAGGACTCATTGTTCATTGTCAAGAATATTTACCTAAGCCAATTGAACTTGTAAATTCGTAATTGTTTATTTAGTTCAATAACTAGTGGTAACACAACATAGTTTACATGTCCTAGTGGTAGATAATGTTGTGGGAATGCACAATCTAACTTAAAATAAATTCTCGATAAATACTCGTAGGAATTTATTGGTTAGAATTTGGCCTTTCTAGTTCTTAACGCTGTTAGTAAATTAAATTTTGAGAACGTTCTCAAGCTTGTTTACTGATTAGAGATTTAGCCAATGGTCATTCCTTGACTATCGACAAGGTAGGAAAAGATGAGGTCGTTAGGTCGTACCAATGACCATAATCAATTTATCTATTATGAATTATTGTCATTTTTGAATCTATGATCGACCATAGAATTGTGCATGATCCTGTATTTAATTAGAATATTTTTCTCATATTTATCCTCTCTCTAAGTATTTTCTTCTATTTAACTTTAGATTTAAATTTTAAAACAAACTCCACGACTCTTTGCTTCTATTCTAAAAGAAATTTATTTAAGATCAATTTTTGTGGATTCAACCCTACTCACTATTTCCATAAGTTCTAATAAAAAATATTTTTGAAGGATTCGACACCCATCAAGTATTCGTTCCAGCAAGTACCTTTTCCATTTTAGCCTAATATGGATGTACTTTACAATGATCTTCTGCTAAATCATATGGAAGAGAAAATCATAAATCTTGCATTAGACATGGAGGTCCTAATGAAGGTTTAAGAAGTAACAAATTTTATCTTAAATTTGTGTTATTGTACATAAATAGTGTCTGCGAGCTTTCTATGTTCATGATCGTTATTTTAGGTTTCTCGGTATATATGAGTGGGAAGGTGAGAAATTAAAAAATAAATTAATTAATTAAATGATATATTAAAAAGTATATAAATTCGTTGACAAAAAAAAAAAAAAAAAAAGTTTGTGCTACCAAAGTGGTGCTCTGTGTTTCATATATAAATTTAAAATATGTGTTTTCTTGTTCGACTTAAATTTTAGCAATGCGTAAATAAAATTTATATATGAACTTTATATTTGTATTAAAAATATTTGTACTAAGATATTTCATATATAATATACATATGTACATACATATATTAATAACGGGACACATGCAAACCCCCCCCCCCCCCCCCCCCATATAGAAAATGCGAAAAAAAAATTGTCCGTAAATAAGATTAATATACATAAACTAACAAATGATATCTCACAAACAAAAAAAGAAAGAAGAAAACAAAAAAAATTGTTATTAATAGTATTAAAATGACGTGAAATCACTTTGTAAAAAAATAAAAGTACAATTATTTAAAAAATATCATATAAATAATATTTTATACTTTAAAATATTTATAAGAGTAAATTTAAAACTTATTTTAGTTATATTTAAAAATATTTCACTGAATTATTTTCAATTTAATTAATCTAAACTTTTAGTCATATTAAAATTAAAAATTTAGAAATGGCGGTGGATGTCACCTTCGCCAAAATTGAGGGCGACGGCGAGCGATCGTGCTCAGAACTGTGCTGTTCTGGAGACAACGGTTTCCCAGATTAGAGGTAACGGCACCCGATATATCTCGATGACAGCGGAATAGCGTAGATCTGGGCTACGGAGAAGGGGGATGCAGGTAGGTTAATTTTGTTTAGTTTATTTTTTCAAATAATATTTTTTTGTATAACATATATATATAAAATTAGTAAATTATGAACCCTTAACTATTTTTTATAAATTTAAGATTCAATGGTTAATATTAATTGTTTAGATTTGACAATTGTGATATAAGCAATACAAATCCAATAATTATTAAAAATAAAAATAATATATATTAAATAAGGGTATAACAACTATTTTATGACCTACATTTAATAGAAATGGGCGATTGACCTACATTTAATAAAAGAAAAAGGAGTTTTTTTTACCTATTTTAAAAAAAAGGAGATTTTTAACTAACTTTTTAAAATACATGGAGAGTTTTATGTATTTAAGCCCCAATTTAAAGCATACATACATACCTTGAGTAGAACGGCATCTGTTGGAGGAATGTACTCAAACATGTCTCCCTCAACGTACTTCAAGTTCCTTGTCCCCTCTAATCCCGCAACGACAGGTGCAAGATCAAGCACCGTACAATGAATTTGTGGGAACGCCTCCGCAATGGCCTTGGCCAAAGTTCCGGTGCCTCCGCCCACGTCCACAAGAGAACCCAAACCCTCAAACACTTCCCTACAATTAGGAATGTATGCGGTGCGGGTTGGGGCAATTTAGGTAATTTTTTGGCCCAACCCGATAATTGCGGGTTTTAGAAAGCTCTACCCAAGCCCAACCCAACGATCATAAAAACCGCACTTTGCGGTCTAATTGGGTTGGAGCGGGTTGGGGCGGTTTTACGGTCTTTAGTGTATAGAAAACCACTTATACAATTATATTAGTATTTTGTGACAATTTATACTTTTGTTACAATTATTTTGTCAAAATAAATGTATTTTTTGTAGTACGAATTATAAAAATATAATATATCAATTACAATGTGTAAAAAATAAACACTTATACATGATTATATGTTTATTTTAAAAGAATACAAATAAATATTAAAAATATTACCAATTTTTTATGAATAAGATTGTGAAAAAATTATTATTTCGAATTAAGTATATAAAAAACTAACCATAATAATATATCATATTAAATAAAAATTATTTGAAATAAAATAATGGTAATGAGATTATAACAAAATCGTAATATCATCTATTTCAAGTTCTTGCATTTATCTACAGCATAAAATATGAAAGATTGTCAATAACCAAACTTAATGAATCAATTGATCTCGTTTACATATTTATACATATATATTATATAATACCAATAAAAAATATCATCATTATTATTAGTCTTGAATATTAGTTTATGCATAATCAAAACTTTTGTATAAACATATGAAGAATTCTAGTATATTATTATTGCTCTCCTTCATCATCATCATCATCTTCTTCTTCTTTCATATATTATTATTACTACTTCTACTACTACTATTATCATTATCGCGGTCGAACGCGGTCTATGCGGTTTACGTAAATATAAAACCAAATCCGATTGCAAAAACGCGGTCTTTTTCTAACTAACCCAAGACCAACCCAACCCACCTTTAGCCCGCTAATTGCGGTGCGGTTTGGGTTGGGTCAATCAGTTGGGGCGGTCCGACGGTTTTGTTGAACACCCCTACCTACAATCTCTGGTAATCACATTGGCCACGATTGTGGCATCATTTGCCATACCTTGATCAAACAAATGCCCAAACCTTGGGTTCTTCTCTTTCTGCTCCCAAAGTGACATTCCATGAGTGGCATGAAATGCTGTGCGGTCCTCGTTATTTCGGAACCATCCACTCAAATGTTGCCATGGCTCAGTTAGGGTCGAATCAAGTTGGCAAAGTAGGAACGCCTTCATGCTCATGGGGTGGTCTCCCATCAAAAGACGTGAAGCAGGCGCAAGCGAATAACCCTGTTCATCAGATGAATCTATTTTTTCCAATACAAAAACGCCGGAGTGCACAAGGGTTCGCATGAGACGGCGGACATGGTCGGCTTTGGCTCTATCAACGCCAGGGAGAGCATCCACCAGTTCGGTGAGGGTCATGGGGCGGCCATGCTTGTGGATGATCTCGGGGATGCCGAGCTCAGTTGCGCATTTTAGTGACATAGAGTTTATGTAGCTGAACAGCTGGTTCCAAATGTGAGCTTCAGCTTCGAGTAGCTCAGAGGATGGCTCTTGCTTAATCATTTCTTCTTGATCAATCTATGGATATTGATTTGAGTGTGATGAGCTGAGCTCTATATCGTAGTTTGAAACAAGTGGTGTGCCTGGAGATGGATGATTATATAGAGAATCCCAAAGGATTTTTTTTTAAATTGAATAATTTTATTTAGGGATAATTACCTCCACTGTTACTATGGAAATATACAAATCCCCTCTGTTACTATAAAAATTATATAAACCTACCTTGTTGATTTATTACCATTACAAATTGGCCTCTCGAATAGTTTCAAACTAACGGTCAATACTGATATCAATCTAAATATTTATGTAACTTTTATATGTTTATAATCAGGCCTGACAAAAGACCTCTGGCCTTTCTTCTCCATCAACCTTCCCTTTTATACCATAATAATCATTCCCCTTTCCACAAGAGCCATGGCGAGAAATCCATCGGTAGTCGTGACTGATTTTCAAACTTGAAGGCTCACAAACAAATTCACCCTCAAGAGTATTTTTTTCAGCAAAATTTATAAAAATCCCACCAAAGGGCAAAAATAGGAAGATTAAATAAATATTTGGATTGAAATTAGCATTGATCATTAGTTTGACTAATGGAGGGGCCAATTTGTAATTGTAATAAATCAACAAGATAGGTTTATTACAATTTTCATAGTAAGAGGGGGGAATTTGTATATTCACATAGTAACAGGGGAGGTTAGTGTAATTATCCCTTTTATTTAACTTCTTCTCTCATCACGATTTTTCATAACTATTTTTTGATAGTTTTAATTTTCTCATTTAATCTTATATATATTTTAAGAAATTTTTAACTTTTACAAAACTAAATAATATAATTTTAAAAAATATTTTATAAAAATTATGCACATACATAAAATGCGCGACACTTACTAGTATAAACAAATATTTACAGGTTTTTTAATTCCACCAGCCATTGCTAGTTTGAATACAAAATTTATGTTATGTCTCAATATGCTTTAGGTAATGATAAGAGGACTTTTTAATATTTTCATTACTGAAATTACAGAAATACAAAGACATGAAGCTAAGATGGATGATTATATTATAATATACAGATATTGTGGCAACATTACAGAATTATCGGATAGATTTTTTAATTCCACTGCCACCTGCACGTTTGATATGTCAGGATATGCTTATCCTGCACGTTTGATATTCGCAATTTGGTATTCTTATCCTTTATTTTTTTAAATTCAAACTATCTCAATGTTTCATGAAATATGATTCAAAGGTAGCCTTAAACTCAAGTATTTGTATAGTATATTTTCTAAGTTAAATAATAAACTTGCTTGAATAAAAAGATCAAAATCTGTTAAAATTTGGACTATTTAAAAATTTCACAAGATTTTGCAAAAGTCGCCGAAATCATTTATGCGTGCCTTACGTAGTTTATTTAAATTGGGGCTTTTGTTCTAATTGTTAACTTTTGCCAATATGGACAAACAATTAAAAAAAAAAAGATAATATGTCACATGATTTATTCCGGCAACTTATACAAAATTCGACACCGATATGATCAAAATTATGAAATATCAAAAGCTACAAGACTCTTTTGTAATTCTTAGAAAAATAAAGAATAAAAATGCCAAACTAGCGAGGGGCACATGATTTTTTCCGTCAACCTCTGCAAAATCTGGCATCGAAGACTAAAATTGAAATATCAAAAAGTTACAAGGCTATTTTATAATTTTAAGGGTAAATTACAACGATCTCCATTGAAGTTTAAAATAATTACAAATACCCCCTCATTGTTAAAAAAATTACCGATACACCCCAAGTTTAACGGTTATCAAACAATTAGCCCATTCCATTAGTTCCCATACATTAGGTTTCCATCTATTTTTTCGTAGTAAACTTATCAAAATATCCTTGTGGACTAAAAATTATATTTTATTTATTTTTAAATTTTTTAATTTTTTTATTGACTAAATGCATAATGTATTTATAATTTTTCAAACTTTTTCATCCACTTGGTAAGTTTTTTTTTTTTTATAAATTTTTATTTTTTTAAAAGAAAAACACAGTAAGAGCATATTATATAATTTCATACCTCCGTCCAAAAATTACATAATTTCATCAAACATATTATGGAGGTATTTATAATTTTTTCATTATACCCGTAATTATCAACTCATGTTATTTTATATTATATTTATATATAAGTGTGTATATATGTATTATATATAGAAAGTCCAAAAATAAAAAAATTACATAAATGAAAAATAGACAAACATTGAATGTGTCTCGAGATGGGCCGTAAACAAAGCCTAGCTTTCGGCTGTGTAATTATCTATGTCGATTCAGCAATATAGAGCATTTAAATTACTCCAAGGAGCAAAACAATGGCAGCACAACTTTTCATCTTTACACCCAAAATTCTTTACAGGAAATAATATTTTTCGTCCCATATTTTAGAGCTAGTACGCTTTTCAGCTTTTTCATACGGGATTCTTATTGATGAATGGTGCCATAAGTTATAAAAATTCTCCTTGTAGTACTTTCGTCATATATATTCCATTTGTATTTTGACGGAATATAGCACGCGCATGGTTGTTTGGCCTTCTAAAAAATCTGTCGGACGATTTAAAATGAGACTTTTTGTAATATATGGAACCCGTAATAAAGATAGTGTAACTAATCTGACTAAAAGTATACTGACTCTATGGTACATGACAGAAAATGCAATTTTCCCCTTAGACGTTAATGAATTTCATTTTTCAATCATGAGTAAAATTCAATACAAAGTCCAAAATTCTAAAGATTAATATATGTTAGGAAAAGTATAAAATAGCACATTTACTACTCTGTAGTTGCATTAAAGGAAAATTAAAAGCAGGTGTCATCGTAATTTAAATATTTTGAAAAAAATAGTTCAACAGCAATTTACATCGAAACACATTCAACAAGCATACATACATATTGATATATCATCCCTTTAGAAGAAAAAGAAAACAATGATCATAAAGAACAACACATATATAAATTTATATAGATATATACACCCAAATTTTTCATTGAAAAATAAATTAAAAAAATTATTTGGTATTAGTGTAGACAAGTAAAATTTTATGCCCAATTGAATGATGACAAGTGTAAAATAATATATTAACTATCAATTATATTTCTTTCTCTATTTATGTCTTGTAATTTACTAAATTGATTTCAATTGTAAATAGTCAATTTCATTAATGTTTTAAAATATTTTATCATCAAATCAACGGCCAACATGTGTCGAATTGAAGTATTTCGTCCAATCAAAATGCTTTGCAGTCAAAGATTTCCAGCCAATCAGACCATGCCATGTGGAGCAACTGCATGTACGCTCCAGTCAAACCAAGATAAATATTTACGATATTTATCTATTTAAAAATATAAATATTAAAAAGATAATGTCAAATTGACCAAATCATTTCATTCCAAATATATGATGTATTTATCTCTTTGAATTAAAATATAAATAGATAATACAAAAAGTGTTCAAGTGTATCACAACTCTACATCTTTGACACTTATATAAAGAGTTCCCTGAAGCTCGTTCAAAACACATAGAGCTAGAGGACGAAGACTCAAGCTAGCAAATTAAGGAGGCTAAATAATTATCTCTACACAATTCCTCAAGTTCAAAAATATTCAAATCGCTCAAGGTAGAGATCGAGTTGTTCGTCAAAGATACGCCACAAATTATAGTGTTTAATTTGAAATTACAGGCGCTAAGCCCTTGAATTAACATTATAAATATTCATATATACTCTCAAGAGGATCCAAGTGGCAAGTCCACTTTCAAATCATCAAGTTTCAAGGAAAGACTATAGCATTTAATTGGAGATTACACGCGTGAGCCCTCGAATTAGCGTTATAAAAATTCAAATTCAAGTCCAAAGGAGATCTACGTAGAGATTACCCTTTGAATTTGTCAAATATACTTTTGGAGAGAAGAATCAAGAGATAGAATAGAGATAGTACTCACATTGATATTTTAATCAAAATAGAATTACTAGATTGATTAACAAGATGCTCAAATTACTAGATTGATCAACAAAGCAGATAATATTGACATAAGCCATATCAGGAGGAAACAAGTTGAGGATCATGATGAAGCAGAAGTGTCCGCAAAACAACATTTTACTGAGAAGGATAAGGCTGAAAGAGAGTTTCAAACTTCATCTAAATGATTGATTTTCGTGGACCAACTGAAAGAATTCATTGAGGGAACCATCAGAAGTAAGATCGAGGGAGCTCAAAGTCATCCCTTACTTACTACAAGCCTTACACTCAACGGATTGATAGCATGGAGATTTCAATGGGCTATCAACCACCAAAGTTTCAACAATTTGATGGCAAGGTAATCCTAAGTTGCACGTGGCTCACTTCGTTGAAACGTGCAACAACGCAGGAACATATGGCGATCATCTAGTCGAGCAGTTTCCTCGGTTGCGGGAAAATTATTTTTTGGGTCCCATATAATAGGCTCATTTTTAATTTAGTCCTATTTATTAGACTTTTCTCACATTTAGTCCCATATATTTTTAAAAATCTCAGTATTAGTACCATAATCACTTTTTCATCCAAATTTTAACGAAAAAAATTACTTTTCATCCAATTCACGTCACTTTTTCGTTAAAAATTGGACTGAAAAAGTGACTTGACACTAAACATTGAAATTATTTTAAAACAAATGGACTGAATGTGAGGAAAGTCTAATAATGGGACTAAATTGAAAATGAGCTTAATAATAGGATGAAAAATGTGATTTTCTTCGATCGTTGAAAACAATGCATTTAACTGATACACTAACTTGGAGGCAGGCTCGATTGATGCATAACTGATTTGACAAAAAAAAATTCTTTTTCTGCAATTTAGTCGAAAAATTTGCGCAGCCCTGCTCATGGCCTAATTAAATTACAATTTTAGTATTGTAAATCAATTCTAAGTTGTGAAACTAAAATTGCATTTTTTTCTCTATCTCCCTATCTCTATATATAAAATATAAAAAGAAATATTAATCAATGATATTAAATCAAACAGACATGACAACTTGATAACAAAATGTTGTTAACACAAATAATATCCACACTGCTGGTGGAATTCTAAACTCAAGTCCTCTTCATACTTGGTAGCTAGCAACGATCTTCAGAAATTGTGTAGGAATACCTTCATGTTAACGGCGCAAAGAGTAAAAGGTAAAATCAAAGCAAGCCTAATAACAAAAACCAACGGACCGGGGTCCCTTCGCAATATCAGGTTACGGGCGCGATTGTGGAGATGCCACAGTCATGGAAAGATCGCGCAGATCCACCGTTAAAGCATATGCATGCATGTATATATGTCAACACTTAAATATTCCACCGTATTGCAATAATATTATTCAGAAGTAAAATATAGTTTCAGGGTCAGTGTCGTATTGATGATTGGTAATCTTGTAAAATTATAAAAATTCTCACTTTAGTCGTTTCTTCATATTTTTATTTGTATTTTGATGGAAAGAGAGCATGTGGCCTAGGCCAAGTACTAGCTCCTTCTATGTCAAAATAATAAAAGGAAGGACCAACAACTAAAAATGAACTTTGTAACAACTAAAAAATTTCCATCTGATACCAAAAAAGTAAAAATGAATCTCTACTATATATTGTTAGAAAAGTATAAATTTGAAAATTTACTACTCTTTAGCAATAGCAAATTCCAAAAGAAATTAAGTCAGAATAATTATACAGAAAATTCAACACACCAACTAAAGATTAATATATATATATATATATATATGTTAGAAAAGTATAAATTTGAAAATTTACTACTCTTTAGCACATAGCAAATTCTTTATCAAAAGAAAATTAAGTCGTTGTAACTTTTTTTTAAAAAAGAAAAAAATTAGTTCAAGAAAATTACATCGAACACATTCAACAAAATATCATCCCTATAGAAGTAAAAGAAAATAAATGATCATAAAGCACACATATAAATTTATATAGATAAACCTACATTTATCGTTGGAAAATAAACTAAACTACTGGGGAAATAGCATTTTTCGTCCCATAAGTTGGGCCTGTTTCACTTTTGGTCTCATTCGTTACGTGGTTAGCAGTTTTGGTCCCGTAACTTTACAAAATTGGCAGTTTTGGTCCCAAACTAATATTCCGTTAGTTTTTTAACGGAGAAGGCCACGTGCAGAGCACGTGCCGTTAACGTCTGTTTGTGGGAGGGAAAATTGGTGCCCTTTCTGGTTTTGGTAACATTATTGAAGGGAATATAACTACTAATGAGGGCAAAAATCAAATGTTAGGGCAAGAAAAGGGTTTTTTCTCTCATTCCTCAAAAAATTTCAATCCAATCCCTCCTACGTTGCTGTGAATTGAAGTGAAGTAGAAGATATCAAGAATTATGTCTAAACGCTACATTCAACTTCATTACACTTTCAATAACACTAGCATTAAACAACAATAATACCGTAAAATGTGAAAATAACTTATATAATGTCATCTCACCACATTCAAATGAAAATTATTAAAATCATAGCTGCAATAAAAAAATATTGGAGTCGCTTTACCCTTTTCTGCAATATGGAAATCTCAGTCTCTTTTTGTCCAAATTTCGAAGAAGTGAAGGAATTATGCTCTTAGCTCATGTGCACATTGGGGGTCTTCCCACTGAAAGAACCCACACCCATTTGGGAAGTCATTGCAGCCACGAAACCGCCTACCCGTAATATAATAATTCGTCTTGAACCTTTGCAATAGCTATTCTACCACTTGACACTTACTTATAAAAGACATAATTCATACCCTACTTGAATAACAGCAATGTAAGGATTGGATTGAAATTTTTTTGATAGGAAGGAGGCTGTGCCTTGCCCTAATGATTTTGCCACAGAATCAATAAAAATTTTTCCTATTTTTCCTCCGAAACGTGACGTGCAAACGTGACTTACGTGCTAAAAAACCAATACTTTTTGGCGACCAAAACTGGTTAATACCTTAAAGTTACCAAAAATGCTAATACGTACTGACAATGGGACCTTAATTCGAAAAATGTTATTTTATTAAACTACTCGATATTTCATGATACTGAATCTTCGACTGGTAAAAGCTCCCTTGAGTCAATTCATGATACTTAATTAGTTCAGATATAATTTTTCATATAATAAGCTTTAAATTTCTGCTCCAACTTAATTCAATTAATTTATTAATAATAAAGTATACTAGAAAGTATCAATTCGAACTTGAGTTGCACTCCGTTAAACTAAAACTTGTTGCACTTTCGATTCGGTTATTCAATTTATTAATTAAATCAAGCTAAGACATGATTTTTCAAATTAACTCGATAATAATTCAAACAAAATTTCAAAAACAATGTGTTTGGCTTGAGTTTGTTCGCATACCTGCACATAACATCACGACAGCCAGAGATACGCTCCACGGGCTGGCCACAACCAGGGCACCTAGTCCAGTTCATCGTCTCCAGGAGAAACCCGAATCGCTTCTCGTTGAAATCCCTAGCTTGATGGCTCTCTCTGCACCAATATCCAGCGTGCCACGGAACCCTACAAGCATAGCAGAAAAGCCTCTGGCATCCAGGGCACAGGCATCTCTTCACCGTTTCATAGCACTCATTGAGGATCATCTCCGAGCAATCCATATACGGGCAATAACACTTTTCGGAGCCTGAAACAACAGAATGGCAAATGCAGTCGCACCATTGTATGAAGAGCCGCGGCGGGATCATTACTTGGCAGCCGACAGGGTCCAGGGTTTGGTTGCAGGTTAATTCGGGGCAGTTTATGGTGGATATATTTCCTTCGAGCTTTGCCTGGATGTGTCTGGTTACGCAACTCATGCAGAACTCATGCGCCAAATAGTTGTTCGTGTGCTCGAATTTTTGGCATGAGGGTTTTGGTTCCAGGCAGATCCCACATGTGAAAGCTGAGGCCTGGATTCCGGATGATGCTTTCTCTTTGGAATACAATTCGAACCTTCCTTTGGAATACTTTGAATGATTATGTCTATGTTTGGAATACATGTTTAAAAAGTTTTAGGATTTATTTTTGAATTGTTCGTACGATATTTAGTCATTAAGTTTGAAACAATGGTTGTTTTCTTTAAATATTCTGGAATGGTTATTTGAATACAATATGAACCTTTCATTGGAATATACTTTGGAATAGTTGTGTCCATTATTTGGAATACATGTTTGGAACGGTTCATACGATATTTAGTCATTAATTTTGGAACGTTATTTATTTTGTTTAAACACATTCACAAAGCATTCAAAAGCCCATTCCTAATTTATATATTTATTAAAAATATATTTTTCAAATTTTTAAATAATTTTTTTTAAAATTATAATTATTTAGGCGCTGGGCTATGAAGGGCCGGCAGTCGAGTCGGTGGCCTTCATCGACTTCATCATTCTCATCATATCGACCATGATCATCTCCAGCCGGACCATCCGATCCTCCATGTCCTTTCGTAGCCGTGGTGATTGTAGATAAGTAAAATTTCGCACCCAATCGAATGATGACAAGTGTAAAATAATATATTAATTATCTATTATATTTCTTTTTATTTGTATTTTTAAAATTTATTAAATTAATTGTAATTGTAAGTAATTAATTTAATTGATATTTTAATATACTCATTCAATCATCAAATCAATGGCCAACAAGTATCAAAATTAAAGAGATGATGTTAAATTAACCATTAAATTAAACTATAAAGAGATAATACAAAAGGTATTCAAGTGCATCACAACTTAACCTTTTCAAATTCTATATAAAGGGGTTCCTATAGCTCATTCGAAATACACAGAGATAGAGAACGAAGAGCTCCTCAAAACAAGGAAATAAGGCTAAATAATTCTCTGTAGAAAACTCCTCAAGTTCAAGAATATTCACAGCACTCAAAGCAGAGATCAAGTAGATCGACGAAGGTGCGCAACAAATTATTTTATTTATTTTGGGATTACATGCGCTAAGCCCTCAAATTAATATTATAAATATTCAAATATTTCACAAGAAGATACAAGTGACAAATCACTTTCACTATAGTGTTCAAGTCAGGATTACAGGCAATAAGTTCTCGAATTAATACTACAAAAATTTAAATTCAAATCTCAAGGAAATCTATATGGATACTTAACCTTCAATTACCAATTACCAAGATTTTATTTTTTAAGAAAAGAATTAAAGGATTAAATAGTGATTGTACCCACTTCTACATATCAAATATATACTTTTATTTATGAATTTTTCTTGAGTTTTCACAACGATGTTGATTTGTAGGTCTGGTTTGAGGCATGGGCTTCAAAACCAAGATTGGATATACGGCCCTTGTCTGTCCTCGATCGCTGCCAGCCACTACTACTACTCAGTCATCACCATTGAGCCCTCCGATTCGGGCAAGTATCCTAGCCACCCAACGCAGCCTGAGGTTGGTGATCCTCCAACAACTTGTGTGTGATTGATATATTGCAAGACTGTAGGATTACAAAAGAGAGAATGATAGCAAAATAAACACAAAATTGCAACGGCAATAGGCATAGATTTGAAATGGGAAAATATACTATTTGAAAAATAACTGTTAGAATTGCAATGGCAATAGTAATGATATTAGTGACAGTCATTTCAACCTTGCCATGGATCATGGTTGAATTGTTAATTTAACTATTACATTTAATTTTTATAAAACCTCCCTTATTTCTATGTAGAAATATATTTAAAATCAATTTCTGTAGATTCGGCTATACTTACTGCTATCTACAAATTTTGTTGAGTATGAAAAAAATTTACTAGATTCAACCTTCACTTCATTAACAGTAGACTGAAAATACAATAGTAGACTCGTACAATTAGTTCAATCAATATGCCATTACTTTTTTTTTTTTTTTTTTTTTTTTTTTTTTTTTTTTTTTTTTGCGTAAGATACAATTAAGGAAAAACCTCGATGATAGACCTCAATCCCAGAAGCGTAGTGATCTTGTAACTACTGAAGCCAACATCAGTAAAGAGCTTTGCCCGTTCTTTTTCCTTCCTTTCTTTTCCTCCAACTACCATCATCACCAGCATGTCAAAGTAGAATTGAGTTTCAACCGATTTATGGTCGCTTTTGTGGTCGACTACTACCTTCTCGATGATTATCACCTTTCCTCTCTCATTCCTCGTTAGTGCTTCTTTACATTTCTTCAGGGTCAGAAACCATTCCTCTATCGCTCCAATCGTGCATTATCCACTATTCAGATGATTTTTCAGTGAACATATGTACAATAATACCATTCATATCTATTAATTTTTCCAAATACCTTTTTCATCATATCTTAAAAAATGACATCTTCGAGTTCTTTAATTGATCTTGTGCTTAATGATATAGAAGAGCATGGTAAGATGTTTGATCAGACATGAGGCCTACATGTTTGGTCCAATGTTAACGGTAGAGGTTAATTAACGGCCGTTAACTCCTATTGAAATGCCTATTTGATGGTATTAAAAAAGTAAAAAAAAAATAATTTTTTTTGGTACCATTAAAAGAAAAAGAAATTAACCAACTTTTGCCACAAACAATAAGAATTTCTTTTATCTTTTACCAAATAAAATGTTCAAAAAAAATTATTTTAATATATATATAAATAATTTTAAAATTATAATTATTTTATTGCAGATAATTTCTAGGATCTATCTTACTACTTATACATAAATATATATATATATAACTGTACGCATATGAATAAAAAAAATATATTTTTAGGTTGTTTTAAATCTGGACCGTTGATTTTTAAACTATTGAAGATCAAGGGTTATCAGAATAAGGGTATAACAGGCAACTTACTGAAAATTTTAACACCGTTAAACCTAATTAACAGAAGTGGAGAGTGTGCATAATTTTCAATAACACAGGGCATTTTTTGCCTATTTTTTTATCATAAGGAGGTTTTTAGCGAAATCTTCAAAACATAAGGAGGTTTTATGCAATTTATTCTTATTTTTTAACATAGGTAAAATTTTTAGTAAATTTTTTATTTTATTAAAAATCAAAACTGACAATGGAGTCAACAAGATGAGGTGGAATCAAGTGATTGAGGTGGGCTCCATGAAAGGTTCTTGAATAGGGAAAACTTGCAATACTCACATTAGACATGTTAGGGTGGTCCCAAGTTAAAAACACTCAATTAATGTCTAAGTCAAAAATTGCTTAGAAAGTATGACGGATTATGTAGTTAAATCTTAAAGTATTCACTGCATATTATGTTAAATGGGAAAAATAATTTTTTGGAACTATTAAAAAAAAATTATTATCAATTTTGGTACCACAATTATGGCGAATATCACTTAATTGGTGCCATAAAACACAATAATACATTTTTTTGATCCTAAATTAACGACAGATACCATGTTCCTCACACATGGTGTTTGGCTCAAGTGACTTTAGCTGATTTTGATTTTAAAGACTCTGTTTAATGGTATGAAAAGAAAAAAAAATTATTTTTTTGTACTATAATAATTACGTGGAAGGAATGTGAAAAATCTCTTATTATCTAAAATATTGTATCAATTCACGTATTCAAACTTTTTCTTTATAAAGTTATTATTGTAAAAGCATAACTACTTTGGCATATTAATCAATAATTAATAAGATAAATATTTGGTAGACTAATCGATATAAGCTAAAATCAATTTAAATTTATTTTTTCACTCTAGTCCCTTAAATTTTTAAAATTATCAAATTAGTCATTTTTTTGCAAAAAAAAATATTTTTATAGTTTTATATGCCAAATATGATAAAATTATCTTTAGTATTTTAAGTTTTTAAAATTGTAAATTTTTTTTCTAGTATTTTTTATAAATCATATGGTGATTCTTTAATGCGAAATGCATGTGGTAAATCTGTAGACTGGTTAATATGTATTTTTCATGTAAAAAATACTAGAAAAAAGGTTTGTTTATCGTTATTAGATACATACTAACAAGATAATGATTAACTTTTCTCAAAATTACAAAAATAAATAACACGTGGTTATAGATATTATAATTTACACAAGATAAAATATTTATATTTTTGGATATCAAATTTTAAAAATAAATTCTACAAAAATCTCTTAAAATGAATAACTTATATCCAATAAAGAATTTATTTAAAATGGGGTTGTCTCAAGTATCATCATACATGGACGTACAGGAGGATAAGTTGCCGGATATCTAAGCAAGTATTTGCCATTCATACATTTTCCAGTTGAAATTTTAAATATCACCTGAAAATTTAATAAAAAACCCTAGTTAAACCGAACTGAATTTCATCATTTTTCAAACTTACAGGATTAATTAATTAATTAAGACCAAAAAGATAATTTTCCTCAACAAAATTAAAGTTTAACATCATCCACATCATCTTATGCTTATTTAATATTTTATTATAAAAAAAATTATTTATTTAAATAATAATTTTTAAAAAACAATAACTTTTTTATGTCGAGTTGTGGACGCGACAAAAAACGTAAAAAGCTGTCCACGACACGATATAAAAAGTAATTAAAAAAAAAAAAAAAGAGTCACGACTTGAAGTCGTGGATACCATCCACGACAACAAAATATTTTATAAAAAATTAAAGACTCTTTTCCAAGGCTTGAGGCTGGCGGTCAGCCGCTTTAGCTGACATAGCAACAATTTGGGCAAAATCCTTTTTGGGTCCCATTAAAAAGGTCAGTTTCATTTTTGGTACCACAATTTTTGAGAGTTCGGCTTTTGGTACCATTAAACCCGAAAATAAGCTTTTTTTGTCCCAACTTAACAGCAGACGGTACATGGACTTTAACGGCCGTTACGCGTGACTCTGACTAATGTTTAATGGTACCAAAACAATAAAAAAAACGTGCTTTTTTGGTACTATTAAAAAAATATATTTTTTGACCAATTTTAACACAAACTATAAGCTTTTTTTTTTTTTTTTCAGAAATAAAAATATTAGTAAATTTTTATTTTAATATATATAATAAAATAGCTCTAAAAATTATAATTGTTTGTATTTCAAATACTTTTTAAGAACTTTTTTACTATTTTTAAAATTAAATTATTATTTGATCTAAAAATATATTAATATTTGAGCATAAACTATAAAAAATAAAATTTATTTTTTGAGTGAAAGTATTAGATAAATTTCATTTTATTAGATAATAATTAATTTTTAAATTAAATTATTTACATTTGAGATAAATTGAAGAAATAAAATTAAAATTTATTTCTTACTTTTTTCGGTCAAATTTTATTAAAATATTTTAAATTAATAATTTAATTTTAAAAATAACTAAAATATGCTAGAATTTATTTGAAATAAATATAATTATAAATTATAAACTATTTTATCAGTTATATTAAAATAATTTTTCTTTATTTTTTTAACTTTTAAAAAATAAAATTTTATTTCTTATTGATGCGTGCGATTTTAACACGGGTCCAACAGTCTTGGACTTAGATACTGGATCTCGGCCAACATACATCACTTATAATTTATGGTCAAATTTTATTAAAATATTTTCAAACAAAATAAAAATTCAATTTAAAAAATAATAGTTGCTACGATATATCTCGAGTGTAAATAATTTTAATTTAAAAATTAATTTATTATTTAATAAAAAATTATCTGATACATTCACTCAAAAAATAAATTTTACTTTTTGTGGTTTGTGCTCAAATATTAATATATTTTTAGATCAAATAATAATTTAATTTCAAAAATAGTAAAAAAAATCTTAAAAAAGATCTTAAATATAAATAATTATAATTTTAGAGTTATTTTATTTATATATTATAAAATAAAATTTTCCTAATATTTTATTTTTGAAAAAAATAAAAAAATTCTTATAGTTTGTGTTAAAATTGGTCAAAAATATTTTTTCTTTCAATGGTACCAAAAAAATACGTTTTTTTGTTGTTTTGATTTCATTAAATATGAGTCAAAGTCACGTTTAACGGCCGTTAAGGACCGTGTACTGTCTGCCGTTAAGTCGGGACCAAAAAAGCTTTTTTTTGGTTTAATGGTACCAAAAGCCGAACTCCCAAGAATTGTGGTACCAAAAACGAAACTGACCCTTTTTAATGGAATCAAAAAAGGATTTTGCCCCAAAAATTTAATATATATATATATAGTATTATATATATTATATATTATAAATTTAAATATTTTTTAATATATGTAAAATATTAATATATTAATATATATTAAATTACATATATATTAAATTTAAATATTTTAAATTTATTTGTATATTAATCTTATTTTTTATAACGTATCAATTTTTTTGTTGCGTATATGATAATTAGCAATTTAAACTGTTATGTACAGCAGAAAATAAATAAATAAAATCCAATTTTCCTCTCAATCCTCTCAATGTAACCACGATTAAATAAAATTCAAGCAAAAAAACTAGAAGTTATTTATATATATATATATATATATATATATATAACTTCAATTTTTTTTTGCATGAATTTTATTTAATCGTGATTAATATAAGTTATTTTTTATAATTTTTAGCAATTTCAATTAATATTGTAGCCAAAAGAATTTTTTGAACTATATATATATAATATCAGTACAATATTGTCTAAAAATTTAATTGCGGGGCATAAGTGTTATATTTAATAGTTTATAGGGGTATTTGTTACATGACGATAGTTTAGGAGGGCAAAGTGTATTTTACCCTTATTATAATTATTTGATTATAAACTTTTATTTTTGAATTATAATTAACTTGCATCAATATATATATGCGGGGTAGCAAATCATAAATAATACTTGTATTTAGAGAATAAATAAAAAAAAAATATTTAAAACATTCACTGAATACAAATAATTTAATTATAATTAACTTGCATCAACGTTAGGGGACGAGTTGCTGGTGCAATTTCATTTCTCACTAAAAATTCTGAATTTTTCATTAAATTGAGACGAAAATTGAATTTTATTTATTTATTTTTTAATGTACATAACGACTTAAATTGCTAATTGCCAGACACGCAATAATAAATTGATACGTTATAAAAAATAAGATTAATATATAAATAAATTTAATATATATATATATATATAATATGTAATATTTTAATATTTTACATATTTTAGAAAATATTTAAATTTATAATATATAATATATTTAATACTATATATATATATATATTAAATTTTTGCTGACATGCGTCAGCATTTGGTGACGCATGTCAGCTAAAACGGCTGACCGCCAGCCTCAAATTGAGGCTGGCGGTCACCCTTGGAAAAGAGTCTTTAGTTTTTTTTTTTATAAAATATTTTGTTGTCGTGTATACAATCAACGATTCATTTTTTATTAAAAAAAATTACTTTTTTCGTCGAGTCATAAAAAAATTATTGTTTTTTAAAACTTATTATTTTAATAAATATTTTTTTTTAAATAATAAAATATTAAATAAGCCCATCATCTTAATCATATTCTAATAACATTATTTCTGATCAAAACAATTTTATATAGGTTGAAGTATGATTCAATCCGACTGACCGATATAAAAATATCGTACTCGAAAAATAAAATTAAGATTTCTATCGAATATTGTGATGGTCCCCGAAGTCTACTACAAAATTTGTTTAAAGCATGGTTTTTTCTTCTACACTTGAGTGATAAACTTGGTGGTTTTGTGACTGGTTTAAGATAAATTTTATGAAGGATTTTCAAATTTAACTTTCCACGGACTTTTTCAAATTCTACGCTAAAAATTTTCATTGAAATGGGTTTTGTGATGCGTTAATTAAAAAATTGTCAAAAATTTAAATTTTCCCAAAACTTTTCATCTTTTTGCAAAAAAATATTTCAGTTCGAGGTGAGTAATGGATTTTTAATATACCGCTCTCAGGTTTTTAAATTTATTATTCTTCCGCCAAAATCAGTTTTGATATTTAAATGGCTATAGTAATATTTTTGGAATGGACAACTACTCTTGCTACGTAGCCGTCTCAATTTATTTCAGTCAGCCCAAAATCCGTGGCAAAATTAGGGTGGATTTTATTTTGGAACATTAACATCTTGCTAAACCAATTTTGTAACAGGATTTCCAACAGTTTACCCGCTCTAAAACTATTGAACTTCTCAAAAGTGATGTGATGACATCATCTGCATAAATCCATTCTAAAACCATTATAAAATTCTTTACAAATTGTGACATACTGTTACCGTCACAAAAATTCATTTTAAATCCTGATTTATTCAATATTATATTTTTTGTGCTCCTTTCGGAAACTCATATAATATATTTTTTAACATATGCAATTGTCTACACAACACATATTGCAGTAATCAAGTCTTAGTAAATGAAATAACATAGAAGAAAAACATACTTATACAAATACAGTCCACATACATACCACCACTTAAAGCATAACATACACTCAAAGACAAACCTGGATAATAGACCTTAATTTAACGAGGGGAGGAATGTTAGCATAGCATACAATCAAGGATAAACCTCGATAATAGACCTTATTCCCAAGAGGGGAGAGATCTTATAGCTAGTGAAGCCAGCATCAAAGAAGAGTTTTGCCCATTCTTTTTGGTTTCTTTCTCTTCCATCAACTAAAGTCATCATTAATATGTCGAAGAAGAGTTGAGTTTCCACGAATTTATGGTCGGCTTTTTGGTCGTCTACTACCATCTCAATAATCACCACCTTTCCTCTTTTCTCATTACTCGCTATTGCTTCTTTGCATCTCTTCAGGATCTGAACACATTCTTTGTCGCTCCAATCATGCAATATCCACTACATATATATACGAACATATATGAATGTTTTAGTCAACATATGTATATCATATGACAGTATTCGTTTCATGAAGTACTTTTTTCATATTTTAGCCTAATATGTTTGTTCTTTACAATGATCTTCTGCTAAATCATATAGATGAGCAAGTCATAGATCGTTCATTAGCACGCAGGTCCAGGTAAAGTTTAAAAGGTAACAAATTTTATCTTAATTTATGCTATTGTACATAAACATAGTGTCTGGGAGCTTTCTATGATCATGATCATTATTTTAGGTCTGGGGTAAAAGAGTTGGAGGATGGTAAGTTAATAAATTAATTAATTAATTAAATTAAATATTAAAAATATTCAAATTAGCAGGCCCAAAAATAGAAGTAAGCCACGAAAATGGTGCTCTGACGTAATAATAAGGTATAAATTAACATCCAAATTTAATAGCTAAATCTAGAGTCTATGTTTTCTTGTTCGACTTAAGTGAATGTTCAAATATTAGCAGTATATATACACAGAATAATTTATATATGAACTATATACTTGTATTAAAAAAAAATATTATATCAAGATAATTCATATAAAATATATATATATGTAATATAACATATATAGAAAATAAGCAAAGAAACAATGATTAAAGTTGAAGATTTTTGCCCTCTTTAACAACAAAATTTATGCATGTTGAAGCATATGAACATACCTTGAGTAGAACTGCATCTGATGGAGGAATATACTCAAACATATCTCCCTCAACGTACTTCAAGTTCCTTGTCCCCTCTATTCCCGCTACGACAGGTGCAAGATCAAGCACCGTGCAATGAATTTGTGGGAACGCCTCCGCTACGGCCTTGGCCAAAGTCCCAGTGCCTCCGCCTACGTCCACGAGAGAACCCAAACCCTCAAACACTTGCCTACAATCTCTAGTAATCACGTCGGCCACCATTGGAGTATCACTTGCCATGCCTTGATCAAACAAATGGCTGAACCTCGGGTTCCGTTCTTTCTGCTCCCAAAACGACATCCCATTATGAGCTGTTTGAAACGCTGTGTGGTCCTCAGTGTTTTGGAACCACCTACCTAATTGCCGCAATGGCTCAGTTTGGAATGGATCAAGTTGGGAAAGTACGAAGGCCTTCATGCTCATGGGGTGGTCTCCGATCAAAAGACGCGAAGCAGGCGTAAGGGAATAACCCTGCTCATCACATGAATCGATTTTTTCCAATACAAAAAAGCCCGAGTGCACGACCGTCCGCATGAGACGGCGCACATAGTCGGCTTTGGCTCTATCAACGCCAGGGAGAGCATCCACCAGTTCAGTGAGGGTCATGGGGCGGCCATGCTTGTGGATGATCTCGGGGATGCCGAGCTCAGTTACGCATTTTACTGACATAGAGTTTACGTAATTGAACACCTGGTTCCAAATGTGAGCTTCAGCTTCAAGTATATCAGAGGATGGCTCTTGCTTAATCATTTCCATATCTTTCTTGATCAATCTTTGGATATTGGTTTGAGTGTGATAAGCTGAGAGCTAAATCGTACTTTGAAGCAAGTGGTGTGCCTGGAGATGGATGATTATATAGAGAATCCCAAAGGATTTTAATTCAACTGGTCAGTGTGTTGGAAGATTATGGGAATATGTTATGGGCAATGTTTTCAGAACCGGACCGGAGATCGAACCGGTCAAGTTACTGGGTCACTGGGTCACTGGTCCGACCGGTCGGACCGGAATAAAAAAACCGGAAGACCCGGAATATATTATATATACATATATAATATATATATATATATATATATATTATATATATATATGTAACATATCTATATATTATGTATCAAAATTTATTAAACCTTATTGATTGTTAGATGTGGCTTTGTCCCGCATTAAAAAGAATAAACGAAACTTAATATTTTAAACTATAAATATGAAAAGTTTAAGCCAAACTTATTATCCCATATTGAAAAAGCATAAGCTAAAACTTAAACACTTTAGACTATATATATAAAAATTTTAAATCAAGCTTATTATCTCACATTAGAAAAGTATAAATCAAAATTTAACACTTTAGACTATATAAATATAAAAGAGTTTAAGGCAAACTTATTATCCCACATTGAAAAATAAGACAAATTTAAATACTTTAAACTATAAATATGAAAAGGCTTAATCAAGCTTATTGTCCCACATTGAGAAAGTATAAAGCAAAATTTAAACACTTTAAACTATAAATATAGGATGTGAAAGCTTAAAGAAAGCTAATTATCCCACATTGAAAAAATACAAGCCAAATTTAAACCCTTTTGGCTATAAATATGCAAAATTTTAAGCCCAAAAAAATTTAAATAGTGAAGTTAATTTTTTTTAAAAAAAAATAAGGGTCAAAACCGGTTTTTGACCGGTCACCGGGTCACCGGTTTTTATCGGGTTTGACCGGTTTGACCGGTTTTCACCGGGTTTGACCACGCCGGGTTTGAGGGCATGGACCGAACCGGACACATGGCCGGTTCCCGGTCGAACCGGCCGGTCCGGTCCGGGTCTGAAAACATTGGTTATGGGGGGGGTGGAAATAACCAACTATATGATAAGTACTTTACACTTGTTGTCTGATTACCTAGCAGTTAAAAAAAGTGACAAATCACACAACAAGTGTATCACACTTATTTTATAATTGATTTGATTTTGGTCCATGAAATTTTCCTTAGTTCGAAAAAAGATAACGAGAGTGTGTTTACGGATTCATGCGCATATTTAAATTTAATAATCAGTAGCTAATCATTTATACTATATATAATTGAAAAATACCTTATTGGTGTCTTCAATCTATTGACATGTAAATTTTATTTAAAAATTAAATAATTTGTTTGAACTTCGTCACTCATCAGAATTTTTCATATAACTATCTTTTGAAAGTTTTTTTTTTTTTCATTTATTTTTATCTTATATATATTATCTTAATATATATTTTAAGTAATTTTTAATTCTAATAAAAATAAATAATATGATATTAAAAAATATTTTATAAAAATTATGCACAGAAACTTTTACAGGTTTTTCTAATTAATTCCACCAGCCATTGCACGTCTGAATACAAAATTCAAGTTATGTCTCAATATGCTTTGGGAACGTAATGTTAAGAGGACTTTTAAATATTTTCATTACTGAAAGTACAGAAATACATAGACATCAAGCTAAGGTGTGCATCGAGATGGATGATATATATAATATACAGAATCCAAAAGTTTTTTAATTCTGTATTCTGGCAAGATTAGATAAATGTTTTTATCGTAATAAAGAATTTAAGCTATATGAGGATATGCTTCGACATAATCATACATACATAGATATATATGCCTAAATATTTTTTTATCTTTTATCTTTTTAAATTTGAATTATTTCAAAATTGCACAAAACATGATTCAAAAATAGGCTTAAATCCGAGCATCTGAATGGTAAATTTTCTAAGCTAAATAGTCTATATCTATATCTATATCTATACTATATATAAAAGTGTGAATCTCCTAATTGTTTGTTCTCCATTGTGAAAAGACATTTATATCCTTGATTAAGTAACATTTGTAATAATAAATTAAAATTAATTATAGAAAGTAAGCCTTGTTGCACGAGTACTGTATCGCTAAGGGCTCCACCGAAGGAAGACGGCGCCTGCCTATTCTATTATAGTCAAGCTTGGAGAAAACCCAAAATGTAGGGCTTTGTTTGTTTTTGTATCTTATCTTGTTTTGGGCATTTTTCGTAACAAAACAAAACACACTCAATGTTTGTTTTTCTATTTCTACACCTTATCTAGGTGTTTTTTATTGTTTTTGAATTTTTTATGTATAATATAATGCACACACTTATATATATAAATATGATTATAAAAAATATGATTTGACAATGAACAGTATTTTTTGTCAACAAAAAATGCAACATTAAACATATAATATATATATATATATATATATATTATATTATAACACATTATAAAAGATATGATTTGACAATGAACAGTATTTTTTGTCAACAAAAAATGCAACATTAAACATATAATATTTATATATATACATATTTATATATATAAAAAAGACATGATTTGACAATCAACAGTAATATTTGTCTCCCAAATCCCAACATCAAACATACATTACTTATTTTAAACTATTTTATATTATTTCAAAACACAAATCCAACATACCATATATCTCAAACACACACTTATTTATCTCTATTTTTCTCTCTCTATGTTAAAAACATCAAAACAAAACACTCAAAACACAAATTCTAAAACATTATGTAGTTGTCTTGTTCGCCGCCTTCGATGCAGCGGGGACGAGACGACGTGTTTGAATTTCCCGCCGTGGTCACAAAAGCATTTATGGACTTTGTAAATGAGAAGTCTTTTCCCCTTCTCCCTATCTTGCAGCCTTGCTTGATTCCAATCAAAGAAAAAAAATAGTGTGGGGAAGTCAAAAGTTCTTCCACTCGGAATTTGCTTGGTGTCTGATTGGGAGAGCACAAAAGCTGATTAATTAGGAAAGAGCAGATCCATTGAACCCGAAACAAACCTCACCCGAGTCAGGGAATAAATCCAGAACATGCCAGCGCGGCCAGCGGCCTAAAATCAAAGGCGCGCGCACGAAGGATACCTAGAAATATTTCTCGCGAAATAAATTCTATAAAAATGTATAATTTTGTAGTCTTAATACCTCTAAACTACTTAGACAATGGTAAATATATCTAAGGGAGTGTTTGCGAGCGCTTCTCGAAAGAACTTTTCAGTTTTTTACTTCAAAAAAGTATTTTTAAAGTTTTTGGGATATCAGCTTCTACTTCTTAAATGGATAAAAAAATCGCTTTTAGACCAAAAGTTAGAAGTGCATTGGGGGTGCTTTTAGCTATTTTGACTTTTTTGTAAATAAATTCAACTATATTTTTTACTACTTTACCCTTATTATAATAATATTAATTCAATTTTATCTTTTTAATTTATTTTAAAATTGTACTAGTGTGTGTGGCACCCACACATGTGTGTGCAATTAATTTAAAATATAATAATATAATTTTGACTCTTTAAAATATATACTTTAGTTAAATAAATAAAAAATATAAAAAAATAGAGCTGTTGGTAATTATTAGAGAAAATGGTGGAAGAAGAAGAAACATGAAATTTGAGAGAGAGAGAAATAATAAGAAGTTAGAAAAAAGAAAAAAAAACAAAAAAAAAATTGTTGATTTTTTTTAAACAAATAAAAGATAAAAGACCATATAATAATTAGACACCAATTAAATAAAAATGCAAACACTTAATTGAAAGAGTGGTTTGAGGTTTAGAGTAGTGGGGTAGTGGGAGGTTAGTAAATTAATTAGTTAATAAATAAATAAATGAATAAATTAGTTATTTAATTAGTAAATTAATTAATATATATAAATTGACCGACCAAAAATGGGAGAACCAATTGAGTACTCTCCCTTAATATAAAGGTATAGATATTTAAAGTTGACAACGGAGTTTTCAAATAATTTAAAATTTTATAATAATTAAATTTACACTCACATATTTAATATTTGAAGTTTTTTATATTTTATGTGCTATATCATCTAATTATATTATTTCGTACACATAATATTATGTCATTAATTAATAAAATAATTATTTTTTGCAATCATACAAGTTTAATTATTGCATATGAATTAATAATTATATACTTAGTGGAATTATATTAAATTAAATATATTTTTTAATATATTAAAAAATATAAATATAAAATAATAATCGAAATAAAATAATAAGTTATGTCTCAATATGCTTTAGGTAATGATAAGAGGACTTTTAATATTTTCATTACTGAAATTACAGAAATACAAAGACATGAAGTTAAGATGGATGATTATATTATAATATACAGATATTGTGGCAACATTACAGAAATGCTTTTATTATCGGATAGATTTTTTAATTCCACTGCCACCTGCACGTTTGATATGTCAGGATATGCTTATCCTGCACGTTTGATATTCGCAATTTGGTATTCTTATCCTTTATTTTTTTAAATTCAAACTATCTCAATGTTTCATCAAATATGATTCAAAGGTAGCCTTAAACTCAAGCATTTGTATAGTATATTTTCTAAGTTAAATAATAAACTTGCTTCAATAAAAAGATCAAAATCTGTTAACTTTGCCAATATGGACAAACAATAAAAAAAAAAAAAAAAATGTGTCACATGATTCATTCCGACAACTTATACAAAATTCGACACGAAAATGATCAAAATTATGAAATATCAAAAGCTACAAGACTCTTTTGTAATTCTTAGAAAAATAAAGGATTAAAATGCCAAACTAGCGAGGGACACATGATTTTTTCCGTCAACCTTTGCAAAATCTGGCATCGAAGACTAAAATTGAAATATCAGAAAGTTACAAGACTATTTTATAATTTTAAGGGTAAATTACAACGATCTTCACCAAAGTTTGGAATAATTACGTTGTTAGAAAAATTACCATTACACCCCCCCCCCCCCCCCCCCAAGTTTAACGGCTATCAAACAATTAGCCCATTCCATTAGTTCCCATGCATTAAGTTTCCAACTATTTTTAGTAAACTTATCAAAATATCCTTATGGACTAAAAATTATAATTTTATTTTATTTATTTATTTATTTTATTGACTAAATGCATATGTATTTATAATTTTTCAAACTTTTTCATCCACTCCGTCTGTTTTTTTATAAATTTTTATTTTTTAAAAAGAAAAACACAGTAAGAGCATATTATATAACTTCATACTTCCATTCAAAAATTACATAATTTCATCAAACATATTATGGGGGTATTTATAATTTTTTCAAATAATGATGGGATACCCGTAATTATCAACTCATGTCATTTTATATTATATTTATACGTAAGTGTGTATATATGTATTATATATTGAAAGTCCAAAAATAAAAAATTATATAAAAAAAAAATAGACAAACATTGAATGTGTCTCGAGATGGGCCGTGAACAAAGCCTAGCTTAGGCTGTGTAATTATCTATGTCGATTCAGCAATATAGAGCATTTGAATTACTCCAAGAAGCAAAACAATGGCAGCACAACTTTTCATCTTTACACCCAAAATTCTTTACAGAAAATAATATTTTTCGTCCCATACTTTAAAATTAGTACGCTTTTCATCTTTTTCACACGGATTCCCAGTGATGAATGGTGCCATAAGTTATAAAAATTCTCCTTGTAGTACTTTCGTCATATATATTCCATTCGTATTTTGACGGAATATAGCACGCGCATGGTTGTTTGGCCTTCTATATAAAGGCCATGCACTAGCTCATTTTCTATCAAAATACTAAAAAATTTGTCGGACGATTTAAAATGAGACTTTTTGTAATATATGGAACCCGTAATAAAAATAGTGTAACTAATCTGACTAAAATTATACTGACTCTATGATACATGACAGAAAATGCAGTTTTCCCCTTAGACGTTAATGAATTTCATTTTTCAATCATGAGTAAAATTCAATACAAAGTCCAAAATTCTAAAGATTAATATATGTTAGGAAAAGTATAAAATAGCACATTTACTACTCTGTAGTTGCATTAAAGGAAAATTAAAAGCAGGTGTCATCGTAATTTAAATATTTTGACAAAAATAGTTCAACAGCAATTACATCGAACACATTCAACAAGCATACACATATATTGATATATCATCCCTTTAGAAGAAAAAGAAAACAATGATCATAAAGAACAACACATATATAAATTTATACAGATATATACACCCAAATTTTTCATTGAAAAATAAATTAAAAAAATTATTTGGTATTAGTGTAGACAAGTAAAATTTTATGCCCAATTCAATGATGACAAGTGTAAAATAATATATTATCTATCAATTATATTTCTTTCTCTATTTATGTTTTGTAATTTACTAAATTAATTTCAATTGTAAATAGTCAATTTAATTGATATTTTAATATATATTTTATCATCAAATCAACGGCCAACATGTTGTGATTGGAAGCTCCAAAACAACATGCTGAGGATGAAGACTCAAGCTAGCAAACTAAGGAGGCTAAAAAATTCTCTCTACCCAATTCCTCAAGTTCAAGAATATTCAAAATGCTCAAGGTAGAGATCGAGTTGTTCGTCAAAGATGCGCCACAAATTATAGTGTTTAATTTGAAATTACAGGCGCTAAGCCCTTGAATTAACGTTATAAATATTCATATATACGTCACTTTTTCGTTAAAAATTGGACTGAAAAAGTGACTTGACACTAACATTGAAATTATTTTAAAACAAATGGACTGAATGTGAGGGAAGTCTAATAAATGGGACTAAAATGAAAATGAGCTTAATATATAGGATGAAAAATGCGATTTTTCCTTCGATAGTTGAAAGACAATGCATTTGACTAATATACTAACTTGGAGGCAGGCTCGATTGATGCATGAAAGATTTTGAGATTTTGACAAAAAAAATTTCTTTTTCTGCAAATTTACTCGAAAAATTGCGTGCGGCCTGGTCATGGCCTAATTAAATTACAATTTTAGTATTGTAAATCAATTTATGTGGGACCAGACATCAATTTTTCTAAGTTATGAAACTAAAATTGCATTTTTCTCTATCTCCCTATCTCTATATATAAAAAATAAAAAAAAATATTAATCAATGATGTTAAATCAAACAGACATGACAACTTGATAACAAAAATGTTGTTAACACAAATAAAATATCCACACTGCTGGTGGAATTCTAACTCAAGTCCTCTTCATACTTGGTAGCTAGCAACGAGTCTTCAGAAATTGTGTAGGAAAATACCATCATGTTAACGGCGCAAAGACCAGAACTGGAAAAGCCAAAAAAGTCCGCAAGTCATAATAATGCAAAACCAGGTACATACGGGGAGCCCTTCACGGCAATCTGTTAGTTATCGGACGTCGACAATCGTGGAGATGAGGTGAACTGCCACAGTCATGGCAAAACAATCTGCCGCATCTGCATGCACCGTTAAAGCATATGCATGCATGCATGCATGTATATATGTCAAAATATTAGTCACTGAAATATTAGTATTAAAATATTGTTAGAATCACCGTATTGGCAATAATATTATCAGAAGTAGAAATAGTATTTTTCGTCCTATATTTCAGGGTCAGTATATACTTTTCGTCCAATCTGTTATGAGATTCGTATTGATGAATGGTCTCGTAAGTAATAAAAATTCTCACTTTTAGTCCTTTTTTCATATTTTATTTGTATTTTGACGAAAGATGAGCATGTGGCCGCTAACTCTTCGGCCTTTTTAATAACGGCCAAGTACTAGCTCCTTCTATGTCAAAATAATAAAGGAAGCTGACGAATCAACTAAAAGTGAGATTTTTTTTATAACATAAGGAAACATTGATAAAAATGTTGTAACTAATCTAATAAAAATATATTCACCTTAAGATACCGGACAAAAAATACAATTTCCACTTAGGCCTTGACAATGATTCTTATTTATCAACCACGAGAAGAAAATTCAACACGAACTCCAAAATTCTAAAAGATTAATATATATATATATATATATATATATAATATATGTAAGAAAAGTATTAATTTGCAAATTTACTACTCTTTAGCACATAGCAAAATCTTTATCAAAGGAAAATTAAGTTGTTATAACTTTTTTTTAAATTAGTTCAAGGAAATTACATCGAACACATTCAACAAAATATCATCCCTATAGAAGCAAAAGAAAACAAATGATCATAAAGCACAATACAAACATACAAATTTATATAGATAAACCTACATTTATAGTATGAAAATAAACTAAACTACTCGATGCTCGAATCAAGATCGACTGGTAAAAGCCCCCTTGAGTCAATTAACAAAACTTAATTAATTCAGATATAATTTTTCATATAATAAGCTTTAAATTTCTGCTCCAGCTTAATGCAATTAATTTATTAATAATAAAGTATACTAGAAAGTATCAATTCGAACTTGAGTTGCATTCCGTTAAACTAAAACTCGTTGCACTTCGATCCGGTTATTCAATTTATTAATTAAATCAAGCTAAGACATGATTTTTCAAATTTAACTCGATAATAATTCAAACAAAATTTCAAAAACAATGTGTTTGGCTTGAGTTGGTTCGCATACCTGCACATAACATCACGACAGCCAGAGATACGCTCGACGGGCTGCCACAACCAGGGCACCTAGTCCAGTTCATCGTCTCCAGGAGAAACCCAAATCGCGTCTCGGTGAAATCCCTAGCTTGATGGGTCTCGCTGCACCAATATCCAGCGTGCCACGGAACCCTACAAGCATAGCAGAAAAGCCTCTTGCATCCAGGGCACAGGCATCTCTTCACCGTTTCATAGCACTCATTGAGGATCATCTCCGAGCAATCCATATAAGGGCAATAACACTTTTCCGAGCCTGAAACAACGGAACGGCAAAGGCAGTCACACCATTGTATGAAGAGCCGCGGCGGGATCATTGCTTGGCAGTCGACAGGGTCCAGGGTTTGGTCGCAGGTTAATTCGGGGCAGTTTATGGTGGATATATTTCCTTCGAGCTTTGCCTGGATGTGTCTGGTTACGCAACTCATGCAGAACTCATGCGCAAAATAGTTTTTCGTGTGCTCGAATTTCTGGCATGAGGGTTTTGGTTCCAGGTAGATCCCACATGTGAAAGCTGAGGCCTGGATTCCGGATGATGCTTTCTCTTCACGGTTCCTCATGATGTAATGCAAGAACCCTAGATCTTCGATTCCCTTTGTAAAATAATCTAACTAACGAGATAGTGGAGGTAGAGACCAAGAAAATTTATGGGATTTCCCAAAAATTGATGCGAAGTTTTTTATTAGAATTGAATTTCTATGGCTGTTATCATCATCAGACTTGAGAAATCGTATATAGAGACTTCTTGTACTGATTGGAGTCCAAGATTATACGGACAAGGATTACAGAAATCCTTCTTAAAATAAAGCACTTAATTAGCCATGGTAATTTATTTTTGTAAAACAAAGTGCTTAATTATGAAAAAGAGTTTTTCTAATTGTTATAAGTTTTACGAAAAAAAAAAAAAAAATTTAGTCCTAGAAAAGATATAGGAGACGTGTCATCAATTTTGATCCCATGGTTGTAAAAATAGCCAAATTTAGTCCAGCTGTTAAAAAATGGAAAAATGTAAACAATCGGATATTTGCAAAATATGTGTGACAAATTAAAAACATCTTACGTCATCTTTTTTAAAATGAAGCAATGTATTACCTTGGCCCTAGGGTATATTATACGCGCACCTTACGTGACTATGAATGAATTTTAAGAAAAAAATATTATTAATTTTATGTAATATATATAATATATTATTGTAGAAAAGACAAGTATTATTATATATATATAATTATATGTAATGCTTAATATTTGTAATAATATATACCTAAATTAATTAATGTAAAAATAAATCCCACCCCCGCCCCCATCGCTCCATCCACTGAGCCTCCTTCGCCGCCCCATCCACCCAGCTCCATGTGATGTACACATGATAAGTGAAACATCTTTAAAAAAATCAGGTTTTCGCAGCTTATGCTCTGTTCTCTTATTTTTTTCCAACTACCTCATTCTTCCCAAAGGAATCCTAACTTGATTTCACCCAATTTTTTAAAATTCATCGATAATTTTATGTTATTCACTAAATTAAATCAATTCTCTCATTTTTCTTCAAAATTCATTTGAAAATTTTGAATTTTTTATGCTAAAATCCGAAATCCCCATGCAAGGTTTCGAAGAATTACTGGTAATATGAATTGATTGAAATGCTTATGATAATGGCTAATGCCAAAGAAAACAGGTATAACAGTTGTTAAGAATCAAAATAATGAATTGGTATCAACGAGTGCAAAATGGTTCGCGCATGTGCATAGTTTTTAGGAGATTGAATTTAACCACGTGCAATGTTCATTTTTAATGGCCTTTTCGTAACCAATTGTTGGAATGACTTGCCAATGTAGGTTTTATCGTAGGTTTATCAAGGATTTTGCCAAGATTGCCCGACCATTATTTATCCCGACTCCTGCAAAGCATGTGCAATTTGAAATTTTTGAAATAATGTAGGTATTCATGTAAGGCATCTTGTAATTATAAGTGCTTGGTATTCTTGTCCTTTAATAAAAATGGAACTTGTGATTTGGTTCATTACTTTTTTTAACTTTTACGGTTTGAGTATATATTTTGTTGGAAAGTTCTAATTCTATTGAAAAATTGGCACGAGTAAATTATATATTAGTTTAAATTTGAGGAAACATGTGACTCTTTCTCGACTAATTTTTAAGTTTTCGATCGGACAATTTACAAAAATAATGTACATAATCGCAAGTTATATTTTTTGAAGGACTAAAATATCAAACACCTATAATTACAAAAGCATAAAGCCTTTAGACACATATATAAGAGGTCAATTTAAAACTCAGGATAAATTAAAATTATATTTCCTGAGGTTAGCATAGTTATAAATACCTACTCGTTGTTTGTAAAATTACAAATACACCTTTAATTTATATATTTGTCTAGCAACGAGCCTATTCCGTTAGCATCCGTTAGATTTTCATCTAATTTTTATGATTAACTAACCAAAATGCCTTTTTGGATTATAAACTATAACTTTATATATATTTTATATTTTCTAAACGGGACTAATATTCCCTATATATAGATTATTTATTTTACCACACTCTCAAAAATTTTTATACCTTTCCAAATAATTTTTATTTTTTAAAAAGTTTCATCAAGAGTATAATAGTAATGTCAAATTCAAAATCTAGGAACTACATAATTATTTTTTATTTGAGAGATATTTATATTTTTTTCAAACAAAGAGTATTTAATTTATATCAAATTTCAGAAGAAGTAATTGTATTACCCAAAAACTTATGAAGGCGTACATATATCCCTCTTATGTACATGCAAAATGGTAAGCATTCATATTTTGTCTCCACAAAAGAATAAAAAGAAATTTCTACACAATGCACTCAAAACTCCAACCAATGTGTAAAGAAACAGATAGAATATTGTAGTTCTCATATTGTCACAAAAGAAGTTAAAATGCATAATAATAGAAACCTGTTTTTTAATAAAAATAACATTGAATTTCTTAGTCATCAAATTCGTCGTCGGAAGCAGGTGGGGCGGGAGGCGCCAGTCCGAGTTCAAGGTCGATGTCATCAGGCCGGCCGGCCGTCTCTTCATCGTTGGGATCTCCTATTTCATGTCCCAACAGTTGCAGCAAAGCAGGATTTTGCAATATGCGAACTGCTACATTGGTCACTTTTTGGCGCTGCAGATGCAATAAAATTTAGATGGAATTAGCTCATCGATCGTTTCAAGATTACATAAAATGAAGAAAACCTCCTCATTTTTATGTGTTGTTAATGATAGTAAACTATAAAACATAATTATATTAGTTCCTATATAAGTAGCATATATGTATAAAAGTTATTTCACGCATAATCAAGAAAAAAGGTATGTATTATATATTAATTACAAACGTAAAGGAAAAGGATAAAAATAAAGGAATATAGTGTTATTTATTTCGTGATAACCATATGAGTAAGTAACAATTATAAATTTGATATAGAGGGAACATACACTGCAAGGAAAAAAAAAAAAACAGGAATACAAATGGGAAAATCGCATTTTTCGTCCAATATATTAAGCTCATTTTTAATTTAGTTTCATTTGATAGACTTTTCTTATATTAGTCTTATTTGTTAAATTTTTCTCATATTTAGTCCAATTTATTTTAAAAAATTCTCAATGTTAGTCACAACTCACTTTTTCGTTCAACTTTTAAATGAAAAGTGACGTGAATTGGATGGAAAAATGACTTTTCCGTGAAAAATTGGATGGAAAAGTGACTTGGGATTAATATTGAGAATTTTTATAACATAAGGGACTAAATATGGGAAAAATTAAACAAATGGGACCTAAATTGAAAATGAGTCTATTATATGGGACGGAAAATACAATTTTCCCGAATACAAACAGGAAAATATTAACTGAAAAAATCAAAATGTAATATCTTTATTAAATAACATTAATTATTTTTAACAGTGGAATCAGAAAAATAAAAAACTTAATTTATGGAGATTGTGTACGAACAACGACGACTTAATAACAATATAAATGCAATGAATATTTTTTTTGTTGCTATTGCATTATTATGGTATATATGACTAAGTAAAGCTAAACTCATGACAAGTACGAGGGCTATATATGAACATTCAGAATATTTGTATTTGTATTTGTATTTGGAAAAATCTTAATTTTCATCATATAAATATGGTGGTAGAATTTTTTATCCACTTCAATTTAGTTTAGCAATGAAGGGAAATAATTTTTTAAAAGTAGCACGTTGAGGACTTTTAATTGTCATCACAAATTACAATTTTGACCCAAAAATAAAACATTTGTGCCATGTAATGCGAAAAATTGGAGATATTTTTCGTGGCAAAAATACAATTTACCTCTCTGTGATATTGCAAATGTGTATATATTCTTCTATGAATTTTTTTTTAGCAATTTACCTTCCTAAACTGGGAGATAAATCGCTTCATTTTAAAAAATATAGGAAAGTCAATTACTTTATTTTTTTTCATAAGGGGTAATTTGTTAATTTGTAATATCACAGGGGTATATTGTATTAAACCCTATTTTCCGGCGACATTAGTAATTTCCGTTGACAAATTTTTTTAATGCACTACTTTTTTTAAAATTACTGTCCTTCAATTCATTACCAAAATTAAATCCAAATGGACCATAAATATCATCCACACCCATACTTAGTGCATGAAAATTACAATTTTCTCATTTGTATTTTCACCACTTGATTAAGTAAGATCAAAACTATCTTATTTTCTTCACAAGAAAGCAGAAGAAACCTTTTGAAAATAAGATAATTAATACGATTGACGAGGGTTTAGAAAGAGAACTTTTATTAATTTTGAATTCAAATCAATTGATTTTGACTTGAAGTAGAAACCTATGCAGATTTATATATAATCCTATATTTCAAAGGATAAATTGCACTGATGCTCCTTGAATTTAGGCCAAAATATTCAAACACCCCATATTTTTCTAAAATTACAGTTACACCTTTTAAGGTTACAGTTGTAATTACAACTACACCCTCTATTCAAAAGCAGTATTTGCATAAACATCCTTGAAAAGTATCGCCACTAACACATCAGAGAGTGTAACTGTAATTTTGCACAGAACAGGAGGTGTTTGTGTAATTTGACGTAACCTCGATATAATTTACTCAATTTCAAAATAATGCGGTTGCAATGTAATTTTGAGCAAGAGCGAAAACTAACCTCCTCCTTCAATCTGGCATTTTCATGGAGCAAATGCTGAAGGGTTTGATTTCTGGAGCACATATAGCAATTTGGTCGATTCTTCAGCTCTTCAGACATGCGGATATTCTCCAACTGAATCCTCGTGTTCTCCACCCGAAGAGCTTCGTTTCTCTCGTACTCTTTCGTTCTAAAACATCAAAGTGTTCATCTGAATATAGTTGTTATCTTTTTTTTTTTCTTTAAATAAAATTTACAAGGGAACGAATTAAGTGAATTTAGTAACCAAAAAATTATATTTTTTCGTCCCGTAATATATACTTTTATTTTTGAAATTATCATCTTTTCTCCCACAAGTTTTAAAAATTCTCATTTTGGTCCTCTAATAGCTTCCTTTAGCTAGAGGAAAGGCCCACGCGCTCTGAACGCAACCATTAGCTTTTCGGGATGGAGCCTGCACACGTGGCCATTTTCGCCAAATAATTACTAATAAAAGGCCGTCAAAGGGCGAGAATTTCATAAGTAATGGAAACAGAAATATATAAATTCTATGTTACGGGATGGAGATTATTGTTTTTTCTTTAGTAGCTATGGTAATTAATATAATTAACCTAGTTGAGAATTTTGAGAATTAAGATTTGTAGGATATGATTTAATAAGTTTAATACTTGGGTTCGTGTCCGATAATCAGGTCCAAATTCAGATCTCTGCATCCAAACACAAACTTAAAAAAAATAACTAGAATTTGAATTAAGCTGCGAGCACGTATATATACCTCTTTGAGCATTATTTTGTTCTTGAACCAACAGTTGATTTGATGAGGGTCCATCCCATGATCCGTGGCCCATTTTTGTATAAGGCTCTTGTCTGGATTTTTGCACTCTAGGAAAAGCCTGCACAAACATTCAACCAACATTTCTATTAATAATTAACGTGTATCGAAGTTTTATTTAATTCCGAAAGTAAGAGCAAAAAAAGATTAAAAAAATAAAGAAAATTAAAAAAAAAAGCCTATTGCACGACTTTATAATAAGCGATAAATCATGCATAAATAAAAGAAATTATCGTCCCGACCAAACTGAATTAGCATACAACAAAAATACTAGTACTTGTACCCAAAAGGTGGGTCCGGAAAGATACTGAAAATAAATAATCATATGAACTGACGGTCGAAGTACACTAGATGTGTTTGAAAAAATTATTTTTTTATTATATTTATTTAATTAAATAAAATGGCGAAGATGAAGTGAATAATTAATCATAACTAATAGGAATAATTACGTTGACCTCCCCTGTTTATATGAAAATAAACAAATTCTTCCCTCTTATTATGAAAATTGCATAAATTTACCTTTTTGATTTATTAACATTACAAATTGATCACTCTATTAGTCAAACTAACAGTTAGTGCTGATTTCAATCCAAATATTTATGTAACCTTCCTATTTTGTTCTTGGATAGGATTTTTATAAATTTTGTTGACAAAAATACCCTTGAGGGTGAATTTGTTTTTGAGTTTTCAAAGTTTAAAAATCAGTCACGATTACCGATGGAATACTCACCATGGCTCTTGTGGAAGGGAAATGGTTCTTGTGGTATGAAAGGAAAGTTCGAGGAGAATAAAGGTGAGGGGTCTTTTGCCATGCAAGAAAAGCATAAGGGCATTTTTATCTTTTTAATTATTTTTTATTTTGCCTGATTATATTTTTTTTTTTAAAAACTTAAATAAGGAAAAAGTCTAATTTCCCTAAATTTCGTTAGTCAATCTTTGTAAGAGGAGTGCGTTTATAATTTTCATAGTAATAGAGAGAATTTGTATATTTCCGTAATAACAGGTAAGGTCAATGTACTTATCCCTGACTAATAAAGTGAATTAAACTTAATTGAATATGCACTATAGAAAATTAACTTTATAAAAAAGTTAAAAAAAATAAATATATTTGATGGCATCTTTATCCGCAGACTTATATACTGCCAGCCAATAGCAGTTACTATAAGTCTCTCCCAAATTAATTAATAGCATAGATTAATGAAAATGGTAATAAGTAGGCTGAGCTGCCCAGACACAGTTTGAAATTGTTTCAAGAATGTCGGAAAGGAAACAAATTTTGATTGAGGGAAAGGAATCCAAATTGTACAAGGAAATTTAATCTTAATGATACAACATGTTTTTTTCTTCTTCTTTTTTTAGTTCATTTGTAATGGTGGCACACATTAATTCTCATCACTTTTCATAATTCCTAAATTAAAATTTTGGATTTCTTAACTGATTTATGATTTAAATTGGAGGGTTTTTTTTGTTGTTGTTTCTACAAATGCGAATTAATTAAGAGGTTTTTAGTGAAATTAAGGAAAAACAAACCGGATCTTTTACCAAATAAAAGGTAGAACATCAATTAATTATACCTAAATTGATTTTAAATCAAATCCAGATGCAAAAACCCAAGTTCAGAAACGATTTAAAATCTGTATCATAACACCAAAAATTAATAATAATAAATAAAATTCATGCAACTAGTTATAGTCGAAAAATGGAGCATCAAAAAACGATTGAAACTATGCTTTGTTTGGTACTTGGTTTTAGTGCTGAAATGTTTGTACCTCGTGGTATATCAGTTGATCATTCCTTTTCTCATTAAAAGTCAACATCCAAACATAACTTTAAAACATAAAGGAACAACAAAGGCCAACTTTATATATATATATATATATATATATATATATATATATATATGTGTGTGTGTGTGTGTGTGTGTGTGTGTGTGTAAGACTTACTCTTCAAGGTTTTGGAGTTTCCGAGGACTATGGATCAAGGGTGGAGTGCGGGTCTCCTTCCCAGAACTAGATCCAGCATCACAAGCCATGGATTTTCAGACTGTTGTTTCACTGTACGTAACCCTAGCAGATATGATCCCAGGTGTATTTGCAAAATCAGAGGATGGTTAATTTGATGTGGGCGATTATAAGCATCAGTTGTAGGCATATATATAGAGGGGGAGAGAGGTGGGCTATGGCCAAAATAGTGCAAAGATTTTGAAAATATTGAGGGGGGATGACAAATTTTGATAATTAAGGTGTTCTAAATTATTTTTTTGAAATGGAATTTTTCGAATTGAATTTCCTCTTGAAAGTGTGTTTACAGCTGTATTTTCATCTTTAAAGCAACTGTAATTAATAGCATATCTATGTGGCTAACTATGACATATTTAATTAAATTTTGGACATAATTGAAATTAAACATAGTTATTTAAGATTTTATTTGTAATAAGAATTACTCCGATCATGCATTGTCGTCTACACATGTGAACTGGTTCGTTGAAGAGCAAACGTATGCGTAGTTTAATTATATAGAGGCTTATTTATGAGGACCGGTCAAACCCGGTCAAAACCGGTAAAAAACCGGTGACCGGTGACCGGTCAAAAACCGGTTTTGACCCTTATTTAAAAAAAAAAAAATAACTTCACTATTTAAATTTTTTTGGGCTTAAAATTTTGCATATTTATAGCCAAAAGGGTTTAAATTTGGCTTATATTTTTTCAATGTGGGATAATTAGCTTTCTTTAAGCTTTCACATCCTATATTTATAGTTTAAAGTGTTTAAATTTTGCTTTATACTTTCTCAATGTGGGACAATAATCTTGATTAAGCCTTTTCATATTTATAGTTTAAGGTATTTAAATTTGTCTTATTTTTTCAATGTGGGATAATAAGTTTGCCTTAAACTCTTTTATATTATATAGTCTAAAGTGTTAAATTTTGATTTATACTTTTCTAATGTGAGATAATAAGCTTGATTTAAAATTTTTCATATATATAGTCTAAAGTGTTTAAGTTTTAGCTTATTCTTTTTCAATATGGGATAATAAGCTTGGCTTAAACTTTTCATATTTATAGTTTAAAATATTAAGTTTCGTTTATTCTTTTTTAATGCGGGACAAAGCCACATCTAACAATCAATAAGGTTTAATAAATTTTGATATATAATATATAGATATGTTACAATATATATATATATATATATATATATATATGTATATAATATTTCCGGGTCTCCCGGTTTTTTTTATTCCGGTCCGACCGGTCGGACCAGTGACCCAGTGACCCAGTAACTTGACCGGTTCGATCTCCGGTCCGGTTCTGAAAACATTGGCTCGAAATGATGAATGAGTTGCAAGAAAAATAATTTCAAAGGTACACATATCTCTTAGAGGATGTGTAAGATAAATTAAAATGTGAAGAGTTATGTTGGTTTAATTTTCAATAGTTTTACAAAATTTCTTCAAAATGACTCAAAGTTTTATATATATATATATATATATATATATATATATATATATATATACATAATTGAAGTCCTAGTCTAATAGTCTCCCCCCTTAATAATAGGCAAAGAAAGTGTGTTTGCAATACTTTATTTAGTAACACACAAAGGAACAAGTGAAGAAAAAAAATTATAAGTAGGTATGCATATATATAGTGGCTACTAATAGGAAGAAGTAAAATAAAGTTTAGTAAATTATCAAATGCAATATCTTTACACCCTTTTCTGTTCTTAGATGTTCTAATAGATATAAGTGAGACTTAATTTTTCATTTAAACAATTGATGAATATATTTACATGTTTTCCTTGGTATGCTTGATAATGGAAATTATATTTAGAACGGAATATTATTATGTGTAATACATCTTTGATTTTACCGCATGCTAACTAATTTTCGTTGTTGTGATGTACATTATTCGAAAACATCACCATATTTTTTTTTAATTTATCTTTGATTGATTTGTAGAAGAAGATCACTTGACTAATAAAATATAACAGTTCCCATAAACGATTTAAAATTTCAGAATTATTGATTAAATGTCAAGTACATTTATTCTATAGGATCTATATAAGTTGAGTTAGTCATAACTTATATTTAATTATATTTTCATATGCATTCAGTGAGTATATAAATCTAGTACCAAAAAATTATTTATTGCCATGTTTGCGATGGTTAACCAATTGATATCATAGCAAAAAAGGAATTTATGATGGACATAAAGAGAAAGGAAAAGATATCGCGTAAAACCCTATAGCAAAATATTTACGCCGGAAAACTAGTTCCATTACAAAGTTTTGTGATTGATTCTTAGTTTCCATTAGCTTTTACTGATTGATAGGTTTACTGATATTGTCATGACTTTCTATTATGTTGAAACTAATGTGTTGAAGGAAAATTCGAGTACCAAGGTTCTTGTGTTTTGTTTTTTGCAAGGCTGTGTCCCTATTTTAGCTGCTTAATAATTTATCATGTAAACACAAAAAATAATTTAGTTTGAAAGGATTAGAATTTGAGTAAAAACAGACAAATAATTTATTGACAAAGGTATAAGCTTGTTTGTCAATACATTAAAAAATGAAAAATTGCAATGTATCTGCACTATACGCAAAAAAAGCAAAGCCTTCATTGTTGGCCCTATAAATCAAGAAAAAGTTCTCTAACATTGTAAAAATCAAGTTCAGTCAGTTCAGTCAGTGGTGTAAACAATCAACAAAAAGTTTTCCATCTTTGATCAATGGTATTGAAGGCTTCATAGTTGGAACGTAGGTGGGGTTTTACACAAAAGTATGTGGAGGTGTTTTTTTTTTTTTTTTGGTAAAGCCATCTGGTCCTAGGTGGGGCGTATGGCATTGACCCCTACCCACTTATTAAAAATTTAAAATTCAAAATATTGTTACAAGACACGAGTCATAGTAGCAAAATAAATAAGAAATATTTACTCCCTTAAATGAAGAGTAATGCTCTATTTACATCAAATCCTAAAGTTAGGAAGCCCTAACCTATCTAGTCTAGCTATTTCTTTTGGTATTCCACATGTGGAGGTGCTTGAGCAAAGCTCAAGAGAACCAACCTAGCAAAATAATAAGCCAACTAATGGCCTTTTGCAGTAGACGTGTGTGATCTGTAATGTCAAGATCTGATGCGCAAAATGGAGATAGCCAATCAAAATGTTATGCTTACCATCCCCTAAGTAATCGTTTGAAATGATGTCTAACATTGTTTATGTATCTAGCCCAATCCATAATCTGGACATCCCTCGTCACCTCATATTCAACTCCAAGTACCACAACAGTTTGCTCGTCTAATGCATTTGTACATTTACCTATACCTCTTGGAATGCTATCAAAATCTGACCATTAGTCTCTCTAATGACTCCACTAGCACCGCCTACGCCCGAATTGCAGAGACACGAGCAGTCTGTGTTTAGCTTATCTGAGCCCTAATCCGGGGGGAACCATTTAACAACCCGTGCTAGGGCTCGCCCTCAATGCAGAACACAAATATGAAGCTACACAATGACTGCAGAATCTTCGCCCTAGTCTGCTGCTTGCACCACAAATATAACTTGTCTGACCGACAGACATATTCCAACACTAAGAAGATCACTTGTTGAGTTGAAAGGCATGCTTATTTTGTAGCACCCCCTACAATATCAAACCTAATTACCACTAATTATCATACTCTCTCCCTAATTACAATCCTACTTATAAGATATTTCATGTTTACTAATATAAAATATATAAGCTCCACGAGATAATAGGCAATGTCAGATGATAATAATAACTCATGTCCTCGTATATAAAATCTCGAAAGAAATCAATATAACAACCCGCTGTACAAATTATATACACACCCCGACAAAAGCCTGATATATTTAATAACATACAGCCAAAAGTTTCAGCTTCAAAAGTCACGGCTGACCCACCTAATGAGTTTAACAGCACGGATCACAATCCGGTGCGGCTAGCCAGTATTACCTATCTCCTGAAAAGTACGTGGTAAGGCGTGAGCTGCCTACTCAGTAAGTATAGCCAATCAAAATTATATATATACATCCCAAGTCAAACACAATACAATCATGTCAACCAATCAAGGTTTATCAATATTATCCGCAGATATAAGAAACAACGCATGCTCATTATCATATATCAGTCTATAACATAATAATAGCATCTTTGTTTGTCTTCTTAGGGCACTGCTCAACCAAACTGGAGTGCATCACTCAATGGCTTTGCCGGCTAACACATCGTCATCTCAATCACAATATCTTTTTCTTTTTCCTGATATCACACAACACACAGCTCGTATGATATCCCATCACCACTGATACCACACAACACACAGCTCGTATGGCATCCCTCATCAATCATATCACACAGCTCGTATGATATGTCACATCATCACCACTGATCAATGACAGTACACAGCTCGTCATTAATCATATCATCATAAGCCATTGCAGTATGCCCCTCCTAGTTAGGTAATCCATCTTTTATTCCATTCACATATCATCATCATTGACATCATCAATCAACTCCATTTAATAATTATCTTCTCATCAATAACTTTCTCATTTAATTTTATTCGACAATCAAATGTAAGAGCACATAATCATTTATTTGACTTCCATACAACACCACTATGGATAGACACATAATAACAATTCCACATATATCCAGGTAATCCAGACAAATAGTCCACGATAAAACATATAAACAACTATTATACAATATCCACATATATAAATACAAATCCAAGTTCGCAATCAGATATACAAGCAACCAATATGTATAATACTACACACACACACACACACACACACATATATATATATATATATATATATATCCAATTAGCTATACTTACCTCAAATCCCAAAATATTCCAATTAACGCAAGGAGCTGCTCAATTCCCTACTTTGTCGTCACGTCCTGTTATTTAGTCCGAAATGAGAGAAAAGTGTTTGCGGTGCATAGGTAGGAAGAGCATTGAATTCACATGTATATACATAATCTAAAATTGATGTGGCGGTGGGGGAGGTGATGGTCCCACCGCCCACTTTCTTTTTATTTATATATATATATATATATATATATATATATATATATTATATTATATTATTTTTATTTTTATTTAATTTATATTTTTATCAAAATACCCATTATATCCTATTTAATTTCGTAATTAATAAAATTTGATCAAATATTATAATGAAGCCCAATTTGCTCCATTCAAGTTTCATTATATTCGAATTTCAACCTATAATTTATTTTTAATTAGATTTAAAATTTCTTAAAAAAATAATAATAAGTCTCCCAATTATGTATAAAATCCTACGAGCGTCACATATTTGTTGTTACCCTAGGTTGGGATTCTAGTGATAGAATAGGTGCACATATAGGTGCAATTGGTCCTAGGTCTTTGAGGTCAACAAATATATGTAACTTATAACTATTACTGTGTTGAAATTTGAAACTAAAAACTAGAAATTATAAATCGTACCTCCTCTAGTAGTTGTATTTGTGCAGGGATAAAATGCAATTTAGCCCCCTGTATTTTCAAAAATGTGTAAAATACCCCCTTGTGAAAAATAAAACAGCAAAAAACTCTCCCTATAATTTAAAAAATATAGCATAACACCCCTCTATATCATTAGTGTATTACACGCTCCAATCAGACCCTACCTTTGAATTGAATAATCACCACTATATTCTATACCAATTTCCCTTGAAGAGTTTAATGAAGATATGTTCATTTCATTAATATTTCCTACATTAATTACTCCATTCCATTCTACATCATGGTCTATGTTCTCATCAAACATGCCAACACTATTACCATCAACATCAATTTCTACATTGTAATCACTATCAGAAAAACTAATATCTTTTTCAATATTTTGGTTCCAATTTGTTTTAGTGCTTTCAATCATTACTAATTTGTCATTTCTCTTAACATTTTGATGCACAAATATCTTATTAACATCTTCCATTATCATTTTTAATTGGACCCAGTCAAACATTTTTAGTATTTTGTAGTCAGATACACAGTGCAAAGTCTAAATACAATGAAACATCCATTTCATGCTCGTCAAATAACTGAAGAAACAGTGGTAACCCATACTTTATAACATGTCAATTCTATAGAATCTCCACCGTTTTATATCCTAATTCTTTACAAAAATTTAATAATGCTTATAACTCAGTGTCTAGATCGATAAAATTAAAGATGCTAAATGTGTCTCTCTAAAATTGTGCATTTGACTGTGGACAAATTTTCCATCATGATATATTTTGAATGTGATATATTCTTTTTCTCTAATCATATGGAAATCTAAAAAAAAAATCATCGAAAAAAAAACAATTGCCAAACCACAACAATGTAATAATATATTATTTCAACAACAAAGATACACTTAATCACACACAAATATATCATTTCTTTATTCCACTACTACAAATACCAAAACTCCAACTAAATATTTCATTAAGCAATAAACAGGTGTAAAAAAGGGGTACTCCATCTTTGGACACTCATTCAGATGGCTTGGGCATAACATTTTTCTTATGTGTAATAAATAAGTGTAAATAGTGTATAGAATTTAAAAATATTGAGGGAGGAGGGGGGGACAAGTTTTGATAATTACGGAGTTCTAATTGATTTTCTTAAAATAAAATTTTTTGAATTGAATTTCCCCAAGGAAGTGTGTTATTACAGTTGTATTTTCATCATTCAAGCAACTGTAGTTAATAGCATATCTAAATATTATAAAATGTATCAAATTCAAATATATATTAATTATATGAGATCTGGAAATATCATACCTAGCTTGTTTTGATGAATCAACTAAATGGAGAATGAAACTATTGGGTTTGCCCAATCAATTAAGCAAATTTTCAACAATTTGAACAAAAAAATAGCATTATTAAGAACAAAAAAACATTTTGATAGTTTTGTTGATATTGTCATGGCTTTCTATTATGTTGAAGCTAATGTTTTGAAGAGAAATTCGAGTACCATGGTTCTTGTGTTTTGTTTTTTGCAAGATTGTATCCCTACTTTTAGCTACACAATAATTTATCATGTAAACACAGACAAACAACTTGGTTTGAAAGAATTAGAATTTGATGTCAAAACAAACAAATAATTTATTGACCAAAGGTACGAGTTTATTGTCTATACATCAAAAACTAAAAGACAACAACGTATTTGCACTATACATAAAAACCACAAAAGCCTACAATCACCAAAAGTTTCTCTCTTATACCCAAACAATCAAATCCAAGTTACCTTCTTCCCACGCTTAGTTTACTTTTTGTGCTTTGAAGATAATGAGATAGCTTCAAATTTATTATGATACTTTGATATATTATTTTTCATCTTTGATCAATCGTGTAGATGGGACTTCATAGATTTAAAATATTGTTACAAGACATGGTGTTGACCCCTACCCGTTTATTAATTTTTTGTTCAATTTCTCGTGGGGTCAGATTCTCATCAATAAGGCACCGAAATCCATAATTGTTATATATATATATATTATATATATATATATATATATAATTTTTACAGTACGATGGTTGGCTGTTCAAGGCCTAGCTGAACCTACCATTTTTTTTTTAGGGGTCAATATCAGCAATGCAGTTCATCCAACGATAAACCTAATTCTGAATTATAGAGCTATGACACAATCAAACCCGAACAAACAAAATGTTGAATTGAATCGTACCAGTCTCTACTGGGGGTTATTACTCATTTTTGTACTTGCTGTTTTATTTTTCAATTATTTCTTCAATTAGGAAAACAAAAGAAAATAAATAATAATTCTAGGCATTCTTTTAACCCATTCGGAAGGATCTCATCTCATAATTATCCATGATTGTTTACGTCTCTGGCATGACCACTTGATGAAATTTGAGGAAAGTGGAGTAAATGGCCGATACTACTGGAAGGATTCCTCTTTGGATAATAGGCGCCACTGTAACTGGTATTCTTGTAATCGTTTTAATAGGTATTTTTTTATGGTTCATATTCAGGATTAGGTTCATCCATGTAGTAATCGGATGAATTGAGTTGTAGAAATGATGAGTAGGAACTCAACGGGATTCCCTGCTTTGTTTGTCTGATTCGAGGGGAAAGGGCCCTTATATATATATATATATATATATATATATATATATATATATATATATATATATTAGCATTGGTGGCATGCGGTCCCCACTCAGATAATCTAATTGAATATGATGCAAGAATTGTTCATATTTTTTAATTAATTAAGAAATAAAGGAACACAAAAATGGTAATAGGTAAGAAAGTTCATTAAATTTTATCTCTATAACAAATAATGCAAATGAAGAACTATAAAAAAGTAAATGTAAGGCTCTTACTTTTGAGGGTGGTAAAACTTACATTAACACAAACACGCAAAAGTTCAAATAGGATTCAAAATCTCCTTCCAATTCACACTTTCAATAAAATCAATTAACTCAACCCTTAACACTGCTTCTACCCCCACATTACTCCACATCAATAACAACAAAAAACATCTAACAAGAGACCTTGATTAACTCTTCCCTTTCTACTTCTTGAGAAACAATACAAAATCAAAAACTCATAATGCGCAGAGAAAAACACGATCCAACATGAAAGAGATATATCTCTAACAACAAATTATTTTTCCGTTTCTGCTCCTAGATGCTTGACAAACAACTAAAGCCCCCGAGGTACAAAACAGTGAAGGGATATTAAATCTAAAGTTGCGTTTATGTTTGATAGCTGATAAAGAATAAAAACCTTGATAAAATCGTGAATACCCCTATAGCAAATGTTATTCTCAATTCTAAAAATAACAGGAATGATTTACCCCTATAGCATATGTTATTTTTTCCCCCATTTACACCTCCCATTCCAAGCTGCTCTCCACCCACGGGCCAAGACTAATATCAACTCCCCGTTGATACTAATAGGTAGCAAACTGTTACACTTCCACCCAAGGGCCAAGGCTAAAATAGCAATATGCCTCCCCAATATATTGCTCCTCCCAACTCACAAACACAACACAGTTGCTTTCAACGTTTTACTTCAGTGAGCAAAATGAACACACTTATGCATTAATACTCAATTTCACCTCCAAAAACATGTTTACCTTTACAACTTCATATGTGACCCCAAACACACGTAGAAAACTTCAAATTTCAGTGGATAGTTACTTACTTCTATCACTGAAAATTATGTCTATGTAAAATCTGTATAATATGTGCCATCTTTAAATCTTCCCGTCGGCAAGAACTTTTGTCATACATTTATCGATCTTCATATGCATAACTCGAATCTTCCCCTTAGAAAAGTTAAGTAAAAATTTTTTAGATGATTCAGTCGTTGAAGCAGCATAAATAAAATTGAACCTTTGAGTTTATAAGTTGTAATAAGAGAAGTTGAAAGGGAAGTTGGGTTGAGAGTTCATGGTTCAACAAACGTGGGTAAAACTAATGGTAATTTTTTATTAAAATTAGTACGTATGGTACACTCAAATGTGTATGCATAATTAATTTTGAATCAAAATAATAATTATTATTTTAATAAAAACACATGAATTAATAAAAAAAACTAATTAAAAATATAAAAAAATTAAAAATTGTTGAAAATGGGAAGTTGAGAAGACAGAGAAAGAGACCAAAATAGAAATTAAAAAATAATTAAAAAATAACAAACCAAATAATTAAAAACACCAAAAAGGTGCTATTCAATTACATAAAGGTATAGATACTTGAGCTTCTATTGGGTTCACCCAGAACAGGAAGGGTATTAATGGTATATTAAAAAATTAATATCACGGCGTAAGTAATTGTTATTTGTGAGTAAATATGACTTTTTTTTTATATAACTAGCCATTATGGTACTTGGTCACTGGGTGTATATAATACATAAATTTTCACACTTTAAAATATATTATATAAGAGAAAAAATATAAACCAATATATTAAATCTAAAGAAAGAAAGAAAAGAAAAAAAAATTATTTATCAGTTAAAATAAAATTTAAAAATTTGAAAAAGTTAGTTATATTATTAATTCAAGGGTTTTTTTGACTTTATAAGAAATCGGTGCGATGGTGTAAGTAACCATCATTTGTGAGTAAAAATATTTTTTTCTTTTTTATATAGCATATTATATATATATATATATATATATATATATATATCTTATATTTCTTTATTACTTCATAAGCCAACAAGGTTGAACAGTGCACTAGCCTAAACAAATGTAAAAAGGCGTACTTTATGTTTACACACTCATTCAAATGGACTGGACATACCATTTTTTTTCTCTTGATTTTATGCATCCATACCTCCTCCTAGGCCCATCAACACTAGAGTGATTTCTTTAAGGGATAATTATATTTACACCCCCTCATTTATTTTCATTTTATACCAATCATCCTTGTATTTTCAAAAATTACAGAAATAGCTCCTGACAGTCTTTAAAACTGTAAAATGCGCCCAGTGACTTGGTCAAATTTTAATTTAATTTTTCAATAACAAAAATACCCTTAGGGATGTTTTGTGATTACCAAAAGATAGAGGGGGTGTCAAAGTAATGTTTATAGGGATGAGTAATATGACCATATATTTTTCTACTATTTTTTAGACTAATTTTTAATTTAAGTTTAAACTATTTTAATAATTTTTTTATTGAATCTATATATAAATTTACACCTCTTAATAATGAAATATTAAATTATTTTAATTAATATATTAATAAAAATTAGTTACAAGTTTATAAAATCAAATTAAAAAATTATCACACTTGTATAAATTATTTTAAATTCTTAGAGTTAAAAATTATTTATTCTCTATTTTTATTTATAATTAAATTTTATTAAAATTAATAAATTATAAACCATTAACAATAGAGAGATGTTCAAGATAATTTAACTAATTTAAATTATTAAGAAAATTTTATTGCCTTCTTTTTAAAATAAATTGATTATGTAGAACCAAAATTACAACCCTAAATTATTTGAGAATCAAAATCACATTATATAGTGGCTATATTTCAGGACCAAAATTCAATTATCTCATTTTAGGCTTAATAAAATAGAAAAAGAATTAATTCACTCCTCTTAAACTAAAAATATTAAGATGAAATTGCTAAAAATTAGAGAGACGTTCACGATAATCTAACTAATTTAAATTATTAGAAAATTTTCATTGCATTCTTTTTTAAATGAACTGATTATGTATATTTTTAAGCCACACTTGATTAAAAATATAGCTTATATTTTTCATATTGCAAAATTTCATTTTATGAAAAATTGACAATATATATAATATAAATATATATATTATATATAGACGTGTCAGTGTTGTGTCGTATCCTAATTTTTTTACAATTCTCGTGTCCATGTCGTATCGTATCCATGCCTCATGGTGAAGCACACATAATTTATTTCAACGATTTTTGCAAAATTAGATACCTAAAGAATCAAAATTGTGAAATATCAAAACGTTATAAAATTAGTTAGTAATCCTAAAAAATAAAACTACTAAAATATCAAAATTACAAACTCAAAAATATATTTAAGCTCATTTCTGTCTTTTAGCTAGACATTATATTGAATGCACCTGAAAGTTAATGAAGTGATAGAGTGGAGCCAAGCAGGTTTGTATTTTAGGTAAGATATTTTTCAGGTATGTGGATGTTAATTTATTCAGTGGGCCAAATGCTTTTAGATATTGCTGAACGTAAGTGGAAATTAGTTCAATAATTTAGTGGGGCCAGAGTACATTTTTGTATTATTAGCTGGTCATTATTGGTATAATTGGATTTGGATTATATACGAGAGTGTTTGCTAGTGCTTTAAAAAAGCGTTTTCAACTTTTGGTTTAAAAAATGTATTTTCAAAGTGTTTGGAATACCAATTTTTACTTTTAAAACCATTAAGAAAAATGTTTTTAGACTAAAATATAGAAGCACCTTGGAAGGGGTGTTTTTAGCTGCGTTATTTTTTTGTAAATAAATTCAAGTATATTTTTATATTTTATGTGTTATATCATCTAATTATATTATTTCGTTCACATATTATTATTTCATTAATTTTTGCAATCATGCAAGTTAAGTTTAGTTATTGTGTATGAATCAATAATTATATTACATAGTTGGAGCATATTATATTTAACTTATTTTTAATATTTTTAAAAATATAAAGATAAAAAACTAATCGAAATAAAACTTATGATGTTTTGTGGAAAAGTGAAAACAATATGCAAAAAGATATTATCTTTTTAACAGATAGCGACAAAACAATCTTTCATCAATTAAGTTTATTTTAGAAGTGATTTTTCTCCAAACACTATTCAATTTAGTTTTTATCTGCTTTTCATTTTTATTACAAATAATACCCATTTTTAATTCTACTACAGCTTCCAACTTTTACTACAAAATTCACTTCTTTAAGAGTAGAAGTTTTTACAAATACTCCATATATTGCAATTTTAGTTCTCTAATGATAGGTATTATTTGATGTTTTGGTAATTTCAAAAATAAAATTTGTGATTTGGTCCATTAATTTTGCAAATTTATGGGGAAATAACATCTTTAGTCCCTTAAGTTAGGCACTTGTCACTTTTGGTCACATTCATTAAAGGATTAGCACCTTTTGTCCCATACTTGAAAAAGTTAGCACATTTGGTCCTCATGCATTTTTTCATTTACAATTTAACAGTGTAGGTCACGCGCCTAGCATGTTGCCGTTAAGTATTTTTAATTGGAGGAATAATTTGGTCCTTTTTTCAATAGTGGTATGTTAGTGCTTCATTTGGCCTACTTAATTCACTTGTGTAAGACATGATAATTTGTGTTGCTTCTACTTGGCTTCAACTTATAGAAATATGGGAAGGATATGATTAAATTTTTGTGAGAGAATAGAGAAATTGTTATGTTTTTACCATAATTTCCTTTATGATTTGTTTTCCCCTCAAATGTAGTTAAATTTTCCCCAAAAATGGTCCCAAGCTGAAAAACAAACTAATTTTCTCTCCAGCAAAAAATACTTAACAATCATATTCTAGGCACATGCGCTACACCCTTAAATTGCAGACAAAAAGTAGATGAGGACAGAATGTGCTAATTTTTGTAAGTTATGAGACCAAAAGTACTAATCTCGTAATAAATAGGATAAAAAATGAAATGGACCAAACTTATCGGAACAAAAAATTCCCCTAAATTTTACGACTTGAGCACATATTTTAATATAAAGTTCTAATTTTGTCAAAAATTTAATTTCACGTTAAAGTCATGTACCGACTTAATTTGAGGACACATGTGATCACTTGCAAGTGTATATTCGACCAAGTTTGAAATTATTCCCGAAAAATGTGTAACAATCATGAAATTTATAAAAATAATGAACCAAATTGCAAATTTCATTTCTTAAAGAACCAAAATTACAGGACCAAACTTGCTGTGAAACTGCATTGTTAAATATAGCTATGGATCTCTGAGGCACACCAGTTGTTTCAACCTAATATTATTAGCTAAACTTCAAACATTTCTGAATCAACAACTCAAAGAAGATGGAAAGAGTTAATACATCTTCCGAGCTGCTTGAAGCTCAAGCTCACATTTGGAATCAGGTGTTCAACTTCATAAACTCCATGTCGCTCAAATGCGCAACTGAGCTTGGCATCCTCGACATCATGCATAAGCATGGCGGCCCCATGACCCTCCCTGAATTGGTGGACGCTCTCCCGGGCGTCGACAAGTCCAAAGCGGATTGCGTGGACCGTCTCATGCGAGTTCTCACGCACTCGGGCTTCTTCCTAATGGAAAACATCAATTCCACTGACGAGAAAGGGTATTTGCTCACACATGCTTCACGTCTTTTAGTTGGAGATCGTCCCGGGAGCATGAAACCCTACGTGCTTTCCCTACTGGAACCGAACCTAACTGAGCCATGGCAGCATTTGAGCAGATGGTTCCAAGATACTAAGGATCGTACGGTGTTTCATGCCGCGAATGGCATGTCATTGTGGGAGTATAAGGAACGGAACTTAAGTTATAGCCGTTTGTTTGATCAATCCCTGGAAAGTGATACTCCCGTGGTGGCCAATGTGATTGCTAGAGATTGTAGGCAAGTGTTCGAGGGTTTGGATTCTCTCGTGGATGTTGGAGGAGGCACTGGAACTTTGGCCAAGGCCATAGCCGAGGCGTTCCCACAAATGCATTGTACGGTGCTTGACCTTGCACCAGTGGTTGCCGGATTGGAGGGCACAAAGAACTTGAAGTATGTTGAAGGAGACATGTTCAAGTACATTCCCCCGTCAGATGCAGTTTTACTCAAGGTATGTTGCTTTAACGTTCTCAGAAAATGGTTTAATAGCTAGCGGAAGAAAAAAAAAAAAAAAAAATCAGAAGCGAGCTAATAAGCAAGTTAGATTTTGGTGGCTAATTTATATTATATAATAGAAGAAATTTTCTTACATGTTAGTGAATTTGACAAAATTTACTTGCTAAAGAATTTAGCAACAGACTGTTTAAAATATAGATTAAATAACATAAATTAACAATATAATGCAAAATTTTGAAAAGTATTTGTGGGAGAAAGGGAAAAAATTAAAAAAAATATTTTTTTACCACTTATAGAATGGGAAAAAATGTGAAAATTAGCGGGTGACAAAAAAAAAAAAAAAAGATCAAAAATAAGAGAGATACCAAAAATGTGCTTCTCCCTTAATATATAGTATAGATATTGAAATGGTGGCAAAACAACAAAAGATATATCTAAATTATATTAATCCAAACATAACATAAAAAACACCCAAACATACTTGGAACTGAAAATTGAGAACAAAATTAAAATAGGACAACAGGTGATAAAATGGTCTCAAAGTTGAAAATACTCGACATGCTTAGTCCAGAATGGTCCAAATTAAGAAAACTCGATGCTTTACAAGATTTTATGGGACTAAATGTGTCGATCATTCTTAAAATTCCATAAAACAAAGAACTGAGTGTGTCAAAATTTGAAATCATTTTGAAAATCTCATAAAAGTAGAGGATTAAAAGTGTTGTATCCCTTATTCTATGAGACTAAAACTGTAATTTCACGTTTCTTTAGCAAGTAAATCATGAGAAGAGCCATAGACTATAAACTGATGTCCTGTACGTTTCCATTTGTATTTTCACCAAATTCCTTTATACTAACAGCTTATATTGCATGATTGGAGCGACGAGGAAAGTGTTTAGATACTGAAGCAATGTAAAGAAGCAATAAAGAGCAAGGGGAAGAAGGGCAAGGTACTAATCATCGACATGGTAATAGACGACCAAGAAAGAGACCATAAATCAGTTGAAACTCTACTCTTCTTTGACATGCTGATGATGATTCTAGTTGGAGGAAAAGAGAGAAAGAAAAAGAATGGGCAAAGCTCTTTTCTGATGCTGGCTTTAGTAATTATAGGATTTATCCACTTTTAGGACTGAGATCTATCATTAAGGTTTATCCTTGATTGATATACGTAAAATAATGATATGGATATACCTAATTCTATAAGCCTGTATATGGGGGAAATGCAATTTACCTCTCTAATAATGAAAAATGAGCAAAAAAACTTTATGAAAAATAAAATAGCAAATTATTTTCTGTGTTTGAAAATAAAGCGAATTAACCCTCTATCTAATTTATAGAGGGATAATTTGCTTCATCTTTGAAATATAGGATGGTAATCTGCTATTTTTTTTTTTTATAGGAATTTATCTGTTCATTTCACATATTCTAGGGGTAAATTGAATTTAACCCCTTTATATTTGGTACTGTATTATTTCAGTTGCTGAAATTGATAGAATGTTGCAATTTATGTAACAAGTTGAAAGATGCCAATAAAGATTCTAATTGTGCTGCATGAAAATGGATGGATAGTATTCAAATTTCAGGATCATTCATTGCAAGAAATTACCGAGTATATATTTCTTTTCTAACCTAAATTACCGACGAATTTTTACTATTTGCAAGGAATTTGCATTGTTGATAATAACATTATTTCTTGTAGTGATTATAATAATAGTATTCCTTGTACCCCGATATAGTAGTTATATTTAGGTTCAGATCCAGATATATGCATACATGACAGTTAATATAAATATTTTTAGGTAATAGAAATTTTCGTCCCATATTTTTTAAATAGTCAATTTGGGTCTCGTACTTCAACTTTTTTAATGCAATTTTTGTTCGGCCATTAAGAATTTGACGGAAAGGCTGTGTGCTAAGCACCGCGTTGTTAGTTCAATGACTGAATGAGTGGAAAATCTCCCAAATTGTTGTTATTCTGATTTATTTTCAAATTTCTGCACTTGTTAATTGCATGAGAGTATACAACTTACCTAACTCTTTCTTACAACCGAAAATCATCCAAATTACAAAATCAGGTCCAAACTTATCACTTAGATTGAATGCATAATAGCTTCTATCCCTAGCCCCATCACTTGATTCCTTACCACCGTCAAAGTCATCACTACTTTATCAAATTCCTCTCCCGAAGATGAAGCTTCAGGATCAATCACACGCCCAATTCTTCTACATGTTTTTTAAAGAGTGCATCATCAGTCCGACTTCCCTCACTGTCCTTACCTTCTAAGTTGTAATCACTATCATACAACTTTATCTTGGTGTAATTTTAGTCCACTAATTTTATCCTTCTAAATAATGGTCAAAATTGCACTAGGACAAACTTTGTGGACTAAAATTACAGCTGCTAAAAAATAAGTCCACGTTATCAGACACGTCAGACGATGACATGGCTTATTTTACCGAAAAAATATTGACACGTCAACAATTTCTGACCAAAATGCCATCGGAGTACCTGATTGACCCATTTTTTAAAGTTAGTGTAGAAAATGTGATAATTATCATCGTTAGTAGACTAAAATTGAACGAGAACCAAGTTAATGGACTAAAAAAAAATTTTCCCCTATTTTTAAGATCCAAAGTAACATATTTGTTCCAAAAAAAAAATCCAAAACAATCATTGATGGGGTGCACATGCAGATCAACACAATCAAAGGCACTCACTATCCCCCATCTTGACTAATGAATAAAAGTACCCTAACGCTCACGAAGTTTAAAAGTCACAAGACATATTTGTATAGGATTAAAAACTTTAAAAAAGAAATGAAATGTGCACATGATAAAAATAATAATAATATTACAATTGGGCACAGAGTACAAGGGGCATAAAAGACAATAACAAAAATACATAAATTTTTTTTGTCAAACGAAATAAATACAAACACATACGCCCAAACAACGAAACACAACAGTGACTACATTACAGTAACACAATTCTGATAAAAAACATGAAAATAACAACTTTTGAAAACGTAACAAACAAAGAAAAAAAAAACAAACAAACAAAAAACCATGTATCATATCTGGAGTAGGACATTCGATTAACTCAAGAGGGCGTAACATTTCTCCCGATCAACAACTGAGTCGTCATCGCCTTTGGGATTTTGTTGAAGAGACAAAGGGATTAGGGTTTTCGTTTGGGGGGGAAAATGAGGGTTAACTAACTACTCATCAATTTTGATTTCGTTTTATGTTCTTTCTATTAAATTTAATGCCCCAGCGTAACGTGCTTCTCACATGAGTAATTTCCCCCCAAAATTATTTCATATGGTTTATTGATCAAGCACTCGGTGAGCTAATAGCCACGTGCTTATAGACGGTGGCCTTTTCCATCAAATTCTTAACGGCAAAACTAAAATTGCATTAAAAAATTAAAGTACGAGATCAAAATAGGCTATTTCCAACAGCAGGCAACAAAAATTACAAAAGGCCCTATAGTCTTTGGGACTAAAAATACCAAGATTTTGGAGATGAGTAGAACATGTAACCTAAATGCTCGTAGGTATGGATAAAGTTTAATGGGAAAAAAAAAAAAAAATTAGTCCATTAACTTGGTTCTCGTTCAATTTTGGTCCACTAACTATGATAATTATCACATTTTCTACACTAACTTTGAAAAATGGGTCAATCAGGTACTCCGATGGCATTTTGGCCGAAAATTGCTGATGTGTCAATATTTTCCGGTGAAATAAGTCATGTCATCGTCTGACATGTCTGATGACGTGGACTTTTTTTAACAGGTGTAATTTTAGTCCACTAACTTTCTCCTGGTGTAATTTTAATCCACTAACTTTGTCCTAATACAATTTTTGTCCATTATTTGAATTTATTATCTATACTATATAAAAAAAATCCATTTTCACTCACAAATGACGGGTTACTTACACCACGACACCATTTTTTAAAATTATAAAAAATATCATTATGTAATTTTAACCACCCGTACTCAAATTCTTCTTCTAGTCAATATAATTTATACTATTTATCTATACTAATATGAAAATTTCACTCACACCAAATTCTTTTTGTGTTGGTAATATTTCTAAATTACTTTTATTTTATTTATTTATTTATTTATTTTTGAATATGATGTGTTGATTTATATCTTTATAATTCTTATTTAAAATATAGTTTAAAATATAAATAATTATTTATTATATGCACGCAGGGTCGGCGTGCCATAATAACTAGATTTATATAACATAATTTAAATAAAATATTAACCCACCCACCCACCCTTCCGCTCATTCTTCGAGAATTAGAAAATTTTCAAGTTTGAATTTGTTCATTTGGAATTTATATTCTTCTACTTCATTTTTATTTAATATGAATTTCTTTTTCTCTCTCTTTTTTTTTATGTCATTCCCTAAGTCCCATAAATTTGATCCTATAGAATTTGTAGGCCAAAAAGAAAAGAAAGCTTAGTACAATTGGGCGACCGTCGTCGTCCAACGCACAATTGGGTGACCACCATCGCCAAGTTGTGTGTTGGGGCGGGCGGGGGCTGGGTGTTTGAGAGAGGTGAGTGGGTTATTTTTTTATTTAAAATATATTATATAAAATAATAAATTTAAATAATGGATAAAAATCGCACTAGGACAAACTTAGTGGACTAAAATTACACCAGGATAAAGTTAGTGGCCTAAAATTACACCTGCTCCGGCCAAAATGCTATCGGAGTACCTAATTGACCCATTTTTCAAAGTTAGACTAGAAAATGTGATAATTATCACAGTTAGTGGACTAAAATTGAATGAGAACAAAGTTAATGGACCAAAATTTTTTTTTTTCCCAAGTTTAATATCCTAAAATGTCTATTTACTGATTAACTTAAAATTAGAAAAAAATATATTTTAGTTTGTTAACTTTACACTATTAATGTTAGTCCTGCAAGTATGCTTTTTATCAATTTAATCCTTCAATTTAAAAAATAAAATGATGAAATTTAGTCCCTCGATGGTCGAAAGTTTTGTTTTTTTGCCGAAAAATATGACATGACAGCCATGTCGGAAATGTTTTTGGGTTTTTAATCCCATGTTGCACAAGAAATGACTTGGTAGCCCTATTGGGCGTTTTATCTGAGGTGGGTAGGTGATATGGAGCCAGTTGGATAAAGTTTCAAATGTTTGGATTTGAACCCTAATCCGCCCACTTAAAATAAGCAACTACTAACTTGAACGACAAATATAAATTATTACTAGTTTGCAAGAATTTTTACATACACTAAAAAATATGAAATATATATTCATATATCTAATAAGCATATTTATAAAAAATGCATTATTTATATAATTTATATTTTTTAATAGATTTACTGTATCTAAAAATACAAAACCTCTATAAAAGAGTTAATATATATAGAATATTTTTTTTAAAATTAAAATTCTAAATAAATATTTGTTACCAAAATTCTTAATTTTTTCTCCCCTTCTCACCCAAACACCCGTCGCGTCATCTTTGGGGGAAATAATTTAAATAATGTAAATATATATATATATATATATATAAAAAAAGAGGGTGCTTTTAAAATTTTTATAAATATTGGCAAAATCGCAGATTTGGCACGTATTTCCAAAAAAAATTGAGTAGCCCATGAAGAACCGCTTTCTCACGAAGCGGTTCTTCATTTTATTTAAAAAAAATAAAGTGAGGGACAGTAGCCTGCAAAAAGCCGGTTGCAGTCCCTAATTTGAACAAATCCGCATTTACTAAACGCGGATCTGACAAACAATTTTTTAAAAAATAATATATATTAATAAATTTAATATTTTTATTAATATTGCATACAAAAAATGACAATGCAATTTTGCATTATTATTAATATCGCATACGAAAAATTGACAACAATCATAGTGTATAACTTTAGTAAATAATGATATCCAAGTAAATTTTTTAAAAATTAATTACTATTAGGATGGATTTTTATCCTAAAAAATATTTTAATTTAGTAATAAATATGATATTTTATTAATATCTATACAGAAAAATAACAAAAATAATATTGCATGTTCATTAAAATTGTGTTTCAAAAAATTGACAATAATTATATTGTGCATTTTTATTAAAAGTAACTACACCAACTAATTTTTATTAATAAAAATTATTGGTGAAAATTAATAAAAAAAATTATTATTGGTGTAGTTACTTTAAATAAAGTCGCACAATATAATTATTGTCAATTTTTTAAATACAATATTGATGAACATGCAATATTTGTTAATTTTTTATATAAAGTATTAATAAAAATATTATAATTTATTACTAAATTAAAATATTTTTTAGGATAAAAATACATCTTAATAATAATTAATTTTTAAAAGATTTGCTTGGATATCATTTTTACTAAAGTCATACAATATGATTGTTGTCAATTTTTCATATGCGATATTAATAATAATGAAATATTATATTGTTAATTTTTTGTACGTAATATAAATAAAAATATTAAATTTATTATTATATACTATTTTTTTTTTAATTTTGTGTCAGATCCACGTTTAGGAAACGCCGATCTGACAAACTAAGGGACAGCAGCCTGCAAAATGCAGGTTGCTGTCCCTCAATTTATTTTTTTCGAAAGTCACATCAAATCTGCTATTTGTAAATGTGGTTTCCTATTTCTATAATAATTTTAAAAGCACCATCTTTTTATAAATTTTTTCTTTTGCATTATTTAAATTATTTCCCCGTCATCTTCTCTCCATCCAGATTCTTTTGTCTATTAGTTTGTTATTAAATTTATTTTATTATATTAATATATCTTATTGAATATTAATATTAAAAAAAGAGCCAAATGCAAAAATGGTCAAATTTTAAGTATATTAATATTATTTATTATTTAAAGTTATTTTTAATATATTACTAATTATTTATGACATAGATATGATATCAATGGCATGACCATGATTGAACCAATAGTTGAATCAGTAACCCGTGACCCATTCAATTTTATGGTTCGATCAACGGTGTGAATTTGAAAACATTATTTGGGACAATTTTCGATCATGTGGCTGAAAATAAAATTGCATTTAGACATTTTGTCACTAATCTGTGAAGAATTTATTTACAACGGCCTTGAGATGAAATATTGATGACATTTATTGATTAACAAAATTGTCACAAATTCATTGGAAATGACTTTGTGAAAATCTTTATGAGATTTGCGACAAGCGACACATATATCGCAAACTTTTGTTCCTAACGGAAAAACATCGCAAATTTCCGACAATTTCTATGAATACAACCTTCATCACAACAGTAATATTTAGATCAGTTGCAAAATTAGTAGCAAAATGTAGGTCTCTAATGGCTATATTAAGTCATCGCTATTTCTTTGCAAAATCCATCTTAGTTTGGTAAGTTGTAATGGATATATGTTTTAATTTATATATAACCAACATACTCTCATTTGCCTTTGTACACTTCCCTACACTTACATTTTGGATAAACAGCAATTTATCCCTCTGATATTGTAAACGTGTAAATTATCCTCATATAAAAGAAAAAATAATAATTTTTCCTCTGATACTTTTTAAAATGAAGCAATTTAACCTTCCTAGATAAGGATGTAATTTTTTTCATTTTAAAAAGGCTAAAATGCATAAAATCTCTTCCGTGTTTTAAAAAGTCTGCTAACTCCCCCTGTTTTAAAAATAGGCGAAAAACCCCTTTTTGTTTTATTAAACGTAGCTCAATCGCCCCTCTTCATTAAATCTAACTAACGATATTAATTTTTTTTTAAAATTATTGTTAAACCCTTACTTAATATATATTATTTTTATTTTAGTGACCGTTGGATCTTATAATAATGATTGTTAGATTTAATCAATTAATCTCAATCGTTAATATATATAAATAACTTAAAATAAGAGAATTTGAGAAGCCAAAATCATGATTGGATGAGCATTTGGAACACCCTGGTTTGGGAGTAAAAACACCTTCTATTTACTTTAATGATACAGATGCTGATATCTTGCTTGGTAGTAACTTTATTCAAACGTTTGCAAGATATATTCAGGATAATCAGAGCAATCTATTAATTTTATTACTAATTTGTGATAGTGAAATACGAATTTTGCAAAGAAAAAAGACATTTAACAGGATAAATGCCTATAAATTTTTGCAGCAAGCGTAGTGATTTTGATGCCAAATTAACTCATCCAAGAATACAGGATAGGAGAAAAATTTGGTAAATCTCTTTTCTCTTTCAAACAACAGGGACTAATCGATAGCGATAGCTTCTACGAGGAATATGAGGAAGAAATTAAGAACTTTAAAAAAACAATATAGGAAATAAAATTCCTTGATGTTAGCAAAGAACGCAAGCTTTCGCTTGAGAACGTCAAGAGCCTTATCCGAAAGAATTTCAGCAAAAACCCTCTCGCATTGTGGGATAGGAACAAGATCGAGCCAACTCTGAAAGTCAAAGACGAATGCAAATACGAGTATGTTCGATACAAACCTATCCAGATAAATATAAAGGATAAGAAGGATATACCGGTAATTATCAAGGAGCATATCAATCTTGGACTCATCGAGCCTGGAGTCTCTGCTTACGGTAGCACTGGTTTTCTGGTAAGAAACTATGGTGAGATAAAAAGAGGTAAATTCAGATTGGTAAGTAACTATCAATGTATTAATAAGATACTAGAATTTGATAGTTATTACATTCCGAGTAGAGAGCACTTAATTGATTGCAATAAAGGTGCAAAAGTATTTTTCAAATTCGATTGCAATTCTGATTTTTATCATATTAAAATGAAGAATGAACCAAAGAAGTTTACTACATTCTCCACACCACAAGGATAGTATATCGGGAATGTGTTTCCAATGGGATTAGTTAATGTACCCTAGAAATTTCAAACAAAAATGGATAATCTTTTTAAAGATTACTTTGAATTTGTGTTTATCTACATTGACGACATATTAATTGAATCTAAAAATATTATACATCTTGAGATATTTTCTAATGCGTGCATAGAGAAGGATTAGTGTTTTTTGAGAAAAAAGTTACTATAGCTATCAATAAAATTGAATTTTTAGGAATTCTTATTGACGAGACAAGTATTGAGTTATAAGATCATATTATGGAGAAAATCTGCATTTTTTCAGATGTACTCAAGGATAAGAAGTATTTGCAGAGCTTCTTGGGAGTTATTAATTTTGCAAGTATCTTTATTAAGGATCTTGCGAAGTACAAAAAGGATTTCCAGCCACTCTCCAAGAAAACGGAAAGTTCAAAGTGGAAGTGGGAAAATTCACACTTAAAGGGTTCGTGAGCTGAACAAGTTTGCAGTAACCTGCCAAAACTTGCTATACCACAGGATGAGGATGAATTGGTAGTCTACATGAACGCCAATGACTATAGATGGGCAGTAGTGCTCATGAAAGAAGACCACTACAGAGAAAGAATATTGTAAATATATAGAAGGTTTGTTCTGAGAACAACAAGCCCTATTTTGGCACATCAACAAGAATGAGTTCTTTGCAATTTGGAAAGCTTTTAAGAAATGGCTTTATTTTTACTTGCTAAAGAATTTACATTAAAAGTTGATAATACTAATGTTAAAACTTTCTTAAAAAATAAATTAGAATAAAAATTGAGAAAACTCGTATTATCATACGACAAGCTGAATGTCAATATTATTGTTATAATATTGTCATTATAAAATTTCACGAGAATATACTTGCAGATTTACTGACAAAAGACATTTGAAGCAAACTCCATCATGTTGAAGCTTAGACGCCTCAGAGAAAATTTTGAGGAGCTTGATAAGAAGTTCGGATAGCTAGTGGTGAATGCCCAAATTGACACACAAATTCAAAGAGCTAATCTTGACATTGTCCAGGTCGCAATAAGGAGCTCCTTGTTAGCGTCTACCTCGCTATGGAACGATTTGAAAGAACCAACGCGGTAGGCATCACCCTCGGGGATGACTTACAAGTTAAGGGAGCATGACCCTAAACATGCCTTAGAGTGCAGGGCTCTAGACCTATAGCGTCAAATTCAAGAACCGATTGCACAAGGCCATCGCTTGGATCTGCTTGAATCTGGTGAAAATGCAATAATTGGGTCACAAGAAGTGCAAATTCCTAATGGTTCAAGTCAACCCAGCACCTCTGGGGTTAAAGAGAGAGAGATTAGCATTAGACCGATGACAGGAACCTCTAGGACTAATACTAACAAATTGATATCTTCTTCTTTTGCATGGCAGGTATACTAGCGAATGTGGAAAAAATTAATTTTCTGCAAAGGAGTAATCAAAGCAAGACCATCATTGAAACATCCAAAAAATACAATAGAGTTTGGATGTTAGAGGGGTCACCAGAAAATGTATGCTTTCGGAGCCTTGGCTTCAATTCATACTATGTCACCAAGTTTTCCGAAAATCTCAAAACTTCCGGAATGGATTAGTGGGCAATCTATGATTCATGGCAAAATAACTCCCACTTAAGAAGAGGAGATATTCTGGAGATAAAAGTTCGTCTCAACAACTCCAAAAGCTGCAGGAAAATGGCCTCACCCAGCATTCCATTTCATGAAGCTGTAAGCCAGTAGCTTCAAAAAAATCAAAGCTACCTCAAGAACAGCTCCGCTGGTGTCAGCTATAAGCAAATATGATATTTCCACCAAGAGAGCTTGGAGATTATAGGTCTGTCTCATTGAGATGGACAAAGTCAAGTATCCATAAAAAATTTGCTCAAATAAAGTGAATGGATCGTTCATGTTAAATTCCATGACAAGAAAAAACGCTGAGTTTCTTGAGAGCTTGTTCGAGAAGAAAAGAATGCTAATATGGGAAAATAAGCTGTCAATATCCGAAGCAACAAGGATGAAGGCATACAACATATTGCATGTTGGGCAATGGCATAAGCATGTATGCCCTTGCTAACCATGTATACCCTTGCTGCGACAAACAAGAAAAGCTCCTGTTCAAGACAATAACTCGGGTCGCCAAAAAAAAATATCGATCCAAATCTGGACAAGGGTAAAAGAAAGATTTTTTACAAAGCGAAGTAAAGATCATAAAATGTAAAATTTAGGGAGAAGACTGTCTGCAGAAGACGACAATGGCCAATAGTCAGCAAAGCAAAAAGCCAGTTAGCAAGCACATGGCTGACAAGCCATAATGACCAATAGCTAGAAAGGACGCAGCGATGACAAATGCAGTGACGTCATCAAAAATAAATTTGAAGCCCGTGTTTGAAGACCGCGGATGGTTATATATAAATAAAAAAGCAATGAAGCAGAAGGGGATCATCGAAAATCTTCTCATACTCTTCGAAACATAAGATTTTAAGTTTTCAAAAATCTTTATAAGTTTTCATTTTTTCAGTTTATGGGGGTTTCTCGAATAAGTCAAGCCTTCTATTATATGATAGGGCAAATAGTTGTCTCCTCGAACGAAAAAAATAATATATGTAATATTTCATATATTTCTTCAATAAAAGTAAGGTGAAGTCCCTGTATTGGAGTGTCTTCTACCGTCTAAGGTAGGAAACAATACAGGGTTGTGTTGTTTGTTGTTGAATAAGCCAAGTGTCTACAAACCATTTGTTGCGGTAGTGTGGTTGGAGGAAGTCTATAAAACCGAATACTTAGAATACCCGAAAACAAGATGGTCGAAAAGAAGTATGAATTTAAGGGCTTAATTTATTTTGAAAGTATGATGGGCTAATTTCGAGCATAAGTAGATAAAGCAAAATGGTTTAAGTAAATGACTAATATTGTTAAAAAACTGAAAATTTTGGGATTATAAGTATAGACCAAATAAAAGGGGACTAAATGTGAAAATAACTCTATTTAATGGGACAAAAAATGCAATTAAGCTATTTTCCTGAATTGAGTAGTTCGCATGATACGGGACGAGTGTAAATGATGTATCAACATCGATGGGGCAATGGGTGTTTTTTGTGCTCATATCTGTCACTGTGAAGATAATTGTACTATCCTTCATATTATTGAGCAACTTGCATCTTTCTTTTGGCTTTGTATTCATCTCCTCTGTGATGATATATGTCCTATTCTTCTAATTATTGGGCAACTTGCATACTGCATACAATGTCAAAAATAATTGAAAATTCTGAATTTTATCCGATAAGACATAACTCAATGAAGTACAGACTCTGTACAAGAGATCAAAGGCTCAAGTTCCACTTTAATAATAACTGTTTGACTATTTTGATAGTATTTATGAATTAAAATTTTGATAGTTATTAATAGTTGAGATTTAAAGCATAATTAAAATTGATTCATTTAAAAAAAATTAAGAATTGTTTGGTGTTTCCTAGATTCTTGTTTGTGTTTGAGTCACTACCGTAGAAGGAAGACAGTCTGAGAAGATCATATATTTTAGTTAATCAAATTTGTAAGGAATTTTTCCTGGATGGGTGAACTTAAATTTGCTTATTAGGTAAAGAATCATGAGAGAAATTGTTTAGATATCCCATAGAAACCGTATTAATTCTCATTTCTTTGAAAAAAAAAAAATGAATAGATCATAATCTATGTATCTATATATAATACAGAAATGTGGATAAGCCCAATGAGCTCTCTATTCTGCCAAATAAAATTTACCAAATTTTTAGCTAAAAAATGAAAAAAATATTATTAGTATTTAGCCAAAAGAGTGGAATCAATATTATTTGTTTATCTGTATTTTAAGTATGTAAAATCATATTTATAAAAAATTATGTATATTTATCAGACATAATATTCGATAGTGCATGCATGCAAAAGGAATAATTGCATTTTAAAAAATAATAAGTACATAAAATTATAAACAGTTATTATTTTGAATTTAAAACTAAGGAAATAATAAATAAATTAAAATTAAATTAATTCATACCTATAGAAATACAAAAAATACATTGAATAAAAAAATAAATTTAAATTATTTTACTAACTAATACCTCAAAAGTATCAATCTAAATCGTTATTTTTACTATCTTCTAGCAATATATATTTTTCTGTTTATTTTTTGAATATTTACAAATGCAACAAAAGGCTTCAAATTTTTGAAGTCAAGATATGATTAAAAAAAATGAGGGCAAACCAAACTCGATTTTCTTCCATTTTCACAAAATTAGGGCAAAAGCAGGGAAAAATATTTAACCAGTTTTTAATTAGAAGATGTAATAGACATTTTTAGTTGAACTTCAAAAGGAAAGAAAAATTAATTTCCTATCAATTCATATATATAATTTAGCATTTTGGCTTATAAAATAATTGTAGAAACATGAAAATCAAGAAGAGTAAATAGAAGTGCCAGAAGTATGCACAATTACCATAGGAAAAATTGTACTTTTAGTTCCACGTGACAGAATGTATTGCAATTTTAGTCTCACAATTTACGGACTTAGCACATTTCGTTCTAAAAAATAAATATTATAGCATTTTTCTTCAATAAAATAAAAATTAAGACATATATAATCCCATAAGATATTTACGTGGGCTCTATATAATATATTGGCACATATGTATCAATCTATTTTACCTTACCATTTTCCTATCACTCTCCTTTTTTTCAGAATTTCTGGGTGTTGAATTATACTCTTATTAATTGTTTGTGGATAGAAATATATATAGTATTGGAAATGCTCATAGTCAATACAGGGAAAAAAAAAAATTAGGAGCCTTTTATATGCAACTATAATATTCTATTTCTTTATATATTCAAATGTTTATGTTCATAATATTAGTATGCTATTATTAACTTTTTATTTAATTTCATCAGTAATTTCACTTTTAATTAATGTTTTCCTTCTCGTTGTTTAATTTCTAATATAATACGTAAGTTTAGAACATATTAACGTAGAATTTGGTGAAACTCGTATGTTGCAGCATTATTAGACTAGTAAGTTTATATATCAAAATCGAAAGACAATGCACGTTTTGGTACTCAATATCTCTATCAATTTAAAGATAATTGCACCACTCGTCATATTATCGAGCAAATTGGATCTTACTTTTGGCGTTCTGTGCTCGTCTCTGTCATTGATTCAAGAAGTAGCTCCCACGCGTATAGTATCACAACCCCAATAGCTCGACTGCTAGTGGTGTTGCCGACACTAAAGGATCCATCTCTTGGAGGGCATGGCCCTCTTACAAAAGGATCCAGTGATAAATATAAGGGGTTTTTTGTTTTCCATCTTTGCAAGAAGTGTTGCAGATATGTAGAGGAGATGTATGGTGTCTTATGCCGCCAGTCCCTACCCAGCCCTCCTACTGCCCCACTGGTTGGCTGCCCTCCCAAAAAAAGGAAAAAAAATGCGATGGATATATCGTTGCAAATTCTATGAAAAGTACTCAGTTGCCTTTTGCTAGATGGTTTGGTGAAACCGATGCTTATTCTTTTTGGTGCACATGCATAATCTACCTATTTATGTTAACTCGTTTTCGTTGCACGCGGTTCCCACGAGCATAAAAAAAATCATTGTAAGAGAGGATAAAAAAATTATAAAAAAAAATTATAATTATAAATTATAATAAATGTGAAGAATTTAGGTGGGAGAGGAATGTGGAGTAGTGGGTAGTTAAGAAAAATAAATAATTACGAAATTATTAAAAAATATTAAAATTACTAAATTGACCAAATTTTTTTAAAGAGAAGAAATGAGATGAGGGGTAAAGTTGAGCATTCTAAAGTTGGTACGTCAAATGAATTTCCTTTTATAATAGTATAGATATTTCGGACATAATATATATATATATATATATATATATCTATTTTAGTTTACATTTTCATATAACTTTTCTTTTTTAATCTCAAAATTTTTGTGTTGATTATTGTTTGTAGACAGTATAACATATATCAACAGCGACAGGTAATTGGCAATTTTGTACTCGTCCCTGTCAATTTGAATAATATAAATTTCGTATAAACAATATACAGGCAATCGACATTTTATTATTCGTCTCTATCACTGTAAAACTAATAAAAGTTTAGCCGCCTTCATTTTATTGGTGGATTTATTAAGTAGCATGAATTACAAATTACTGTAAATTTTGTGTCGACATCAACAGGCAATTAGCATTTTTGTACTCATCTTCGTGTGAAAATAAAATTTTACTATTTTCATATTATTGAGCAACTTGAATCTTATTTTTGTACTCAATCTCTATCTTTATGATGGGCTAAATTATTTTTTGGTCCCATAAAAAAAGAACTTTTCCTTTTTAGTCCTACAGTTTAAACGATTTTCAATTTGGTCCCTTTTTATGAAAAAGTGTCCAAGTTAGTCCCCAACCCCATTTTTCGTCTATTTTTAACGTTTGAATGGTCAAACCGTTAATCTGTTGTGGTTAAAATTACCTTTTTGGTCCCATATAAAAGGGACTTTTCCTTTTTAGTCCCACGTTTTATGCGATTTTCATTTTAATCCCATTTCTTATGAAAAAAAAATTCAGCTTAATTCCAAATTTCATTTTTCATCAAATTTTAATGGAAGAATGGAGATTCCGTTGGTATAATTGGACTTTATTGTTTTGCTCTTTTTTGGAGATAAAAATAGAGGCAAAAAATCAAACAACCATCCTCTATAAATTGAGGCGAGAGGGGCAGTCCACCAAAAATGGAAAAAAAAAAAAAAACAGAAAAATACATGGTCCCCCCACTGATATTGAAAATGTTTAAAAAAGCCTCTATAAAAAATAAAATAGCAATTACACCCTTGATATGAAAAAGAATTCAGAAAATTCCCGGAGGCCAAAGTTGGTGGTCATGCATGTTGACTGCGATCATGTGTATGGAAAGTATATTTTTGTTGATAATTTTTTCCTTCTCTCCAATCTATTATATATATTTACATATAAAATAATATTTTATTAAATAAATATCTATATATTATTTTAAAATTTGTTGAATTATATATTATATAATTATATATATAACATTTTATATAACAAATTGGAGAGAAGGGCAAATTATCAAAAAAAATATATTTTTCAGACATATAATCGCTGTCAACATGCATGTACCACCAACTCTGACATCGGGAGAAAATCATATCACAATGGGTGTAATTGATGTTTTATTCTTTATAGAGGTTTTTTTTTTAATATTTTCAAGATCACAGGAGAACCTTGTATTTTTTCTATTTTTCCCCCTCTATTTTTGCGGGCTATCCCCCCTCCATTTTTACCTCCATTTTTTCCTCCAAAGAAGAGCAAAACAATAAATTTCAATTGCACCAACGGAATCTCCATTCTTCCATTAAAGTTTTATGAAAAGTGGAATTTGGAATTAAGTTGAATATTTTTGGTAAGAAATGGGACTAAAATGAGAAATCGTAAATCGCGAGACTAAATAGGAAAAGTCCTTTTTTTATGGGACCAAAAAGGTAATTTAGCCACAACAGCTTAACGGTTTGACCAGTCAAATGTTAAAAACAGACGGAAAATGGGTTGGGACTTACTTGAACACTTTTTCTTAAAAAATGGGACCAAATTAAAAATTGCGTAAACCGTGGATAAAAAAGAAAAAGTCCTTTTTTTATGGGATCAAAAAAATAATTTAACCCTTTATGATGATATGTCAGTTTCTTCTCATAATCAGTCAACAAAGTACATACTAACTGAAAAATTCAGGGTTTCCCTAATAGAGTAGCTAAATTAGGAAAGTAATTGAGACTTTATACATGACTAAGAGGTCATGGACTCACCATCAATATAAGGATAAGATTAAGGTTTCATAAATGAGTTCGAGACATAAATTCGAGTTCCGTCGGATGCAGTACTGAAAAAGAGGTCATAGATCCATAAATAAGTTAAAAGTCATGAACTCGAGTCCCACCTGATATATTACTCAAAAAGAGATCATGGACTCAAATTATGCTCTAATACTATTTATGTCTACTGCGTAATATTTATAGTTTGGGTATAAATTATTATCTGATATAAAAATTATTAAATATTATATATTAGTAATATAAAATAATATATATTTTTTTCTTTCCTTTTTTCGTTTTTCTATCGTCCGACCGCAGCCACCCTACAACCACCATCTCCCTCCCCTCACACCTATGCATCGTCTCCCCCTCCCTCTTCCTCCTCCCTGGTCGACACCCCTTTCCTTCCGCCCCTTTCCCGGGCCCAGATCCCCCCCCCCCCCCATCCAGATCTGCCCTCCCCTGTTGGTTTCACTTTCTCTCTCTCTCTCTCTCTCTCTCTCTAATATATATTAAAGTTGTTATTATAAAGTATAAATAGTTGATAGTATAAAAATATAAATATATATATATATATATATTTAACTATATATTATATATTATTTTAATAGTATTGATTTAAATTTAAATTATTGATTTATTAATTAAATTTAGACCGCAGATTAATCAAGATCCAACAGTTATTAAATAAGAGTATAGATTGTATTTTAACTTAAAAAAGAAAAAAGCGTGTTTGATTCACGAAATGCGTCAAGCTCTATTTAAGGGGGTAAAACTGCTATATTTCTGATGATACAAATGGATAAATTAATACTTTATTTTTTACAGGGGGTAAATTTCTCATTTTCATTAACACATGAAGTAAATTGCATTTAACCCTAAATTCCTATATCTTAATTTTAGATTTTATAAATTAAAAAATACTACGGAACATTTTTTACATATCTTATAAACTCGAATGAGATATTTTGCATGAGATACTCTTCTCGATAGTGATATACCAAACTAACTACAACTATAAATATGGCCCGAAATCATCATTGTTCTCACAAATGGAACAACTGATAATATCATCGAGAAGGCAAATGGCACACTCCATTTCTACTTTCCTCCTCTTTCCTTCCCTTTTCTATCTCAGCTTCATGAGTTCTGCAGCCCCCGCAGACTCCCACATTCCATACTCATCTGCTTCAACACAGATCAAGTTCTGGTCCCCAAATGTGCTCAATAAAATGCCAGAATCCATTTCCTCTAAACTATCCCCACTCACCAACCAAGATTCCGATTACTATGCTGAAAAGATTACGGAAGACAACTTCAGTGCTGACACTGATTTCTGCTCACGTTCTAGATTAGCCTGCTCCAGCGGGGCCGATGCATACGTGACAGCACTGGTTTACAACAAGTACGGAGGAGCTATCCCCCCACTCGAGAAGGTTGATCAATTTTCTTTCTTTAGGCTATCAACTCTCAAAGAAGGGAACGTAATCCGTCTTTCCAATTTGAAAGTTTCCCTACCTTATCGCGCGTTTCTTCCTTCTCAAATTGCTTCCAAAATTCCGTTGACCTCAAAAGGACTCACAAAAATATTCCCCCAGTCTTCTAAAGAAGACATTGAAACAACCCTTTACTACTGCAATGCTGCAGCAATAAAGGGAGAGCTCAAAGTCTGCCCGAAATCACTTGAAGAAATGATCAACTTCTCCAAATCTGCCTTAGGTAAGAACAAGTTGCTTGCGCTAGCTTCCAAGAGCACGCAAGGCTCAGGCAGCGAGCTTAAGATCAAAAGGATTAAACAGTACAACGTCCAAAAAATCGTTGCATGCCATGAGATGTACCTTCCCTTTGCGACTTACTTCTGTCATTCCCTGCCCTCGACTCAAATATATGCGGTAGAGGTTGTGGAGCCGAGCACAGGAGCTCCAGTTAATACAGTTGTCGCGGTATGTCACATGGATACATCGGCGTGGCCTGAGGAGCATGTAGCATTCAAGATAGTGAAATTGGGCCCTGGACAAGGCGAGGTGTGCCACTGGCTGAGTGAGATCGATGTTGCATGGATTGCTGGTGGAGAGTAAGTGTGAAGTAGTTAACTGGGCTTGCATTGTTCTTGTTTATACATGTTGAATTAATATGTGTCCTAAATATTAAGCTTGGTTTGTACGTGCTTAATTTCTGGTTTTTGTTTTCAGGTAAGATGTTTCCCTACTTTGCTCCAGCATAGTGCTATGAAATCTTTTCATCTATTTCATATGATATTTCTTTTTACAGTTTTGATTATGATATAAATTTTGAGTTATAGTATTTGATTTTCTACAGTTGAATTCTTTCGATCAAATCTATATGTACGTCTATATCTATACTATATAGAAAAATGTGAATCTTTCATGTGTTTATTCTTTATTATGAAAAGATATTCATACTCTTAAATAATCTTTGTAATAATAAATAAAAATTAGTTATAAAAGTAAATTTCTATTAAAAGAAGAGTCTAATGCCTATGAACTATAGACAATTATAAATATATATCCAACTACAAAAATAAACTAATCATATGTCTACGCAATTAATTTCTTAGAAGATCTTTTTAAATATTTTAAAAATATTGTTTTACTATACCGCACGATATAACTTAAAATGAATGGCATCGGAATAATACATAAAACAATAAATTCCAAAAAAATTGGGATGATTGTGTAATGATGTTGATATTTTTGGGGAGTGTATGTGTAATTTTTCAAAAAGCAGTAGTGGTTTGTGTAAATAATTTTGACGTTTTGGTGGTGTATGTGTAATTATAAAAAGGAAAAATTGCAATTTTAGTCTTGTAATTTAGGGGGTAGCATTTTTAGTCCTGTACAAATTGATTTTGCAATTTAGACCTGTAACTTTATAATTTTTGATAATTTTGGTCCTTTTTTTTGGCTAATTTGACCGAAAATTATAATTTAATTGCAATTTTAATTATGTAACTAATTCATTAAGGACCAAATATGCCAACTCTCCCAAGTTATAGGCCTAAAAATGCCAACGCCCCCTAAGTAACAAGACTAAAATTGCAATTTAATTGTGTCATATGCAAGTCACATGCGATTTTCCGGCAAAAGAATGAAAATTGCCAACTTTCTTAAGTTATAGGATTAAATTGCGAAAATCAATTTGTGCAGGACCAAAATTGCCACCCCAAACCCCATAAATTATAGGACTAAAATTGCATTTTTTTTGGATAATTATACTTTGGTCCCCAAACGTTACATCTTATTCGATTTTGATCCTCCAACATAAGCATGTTATAGTTTTGATCCTCAAACATCTATTTTTTTTACACTTTTCATCCTTGCCGTCATCTTTCTATCAAACTTGACAGAGGAGCCTCACGTGTGACTCACATGAGGCGGAAAATGGAGGAAAATTAGCGGGATAATTACACTTTTGGTTCCCAAACATCACCATTTATTCGATTTTGGTCCTCCAACCTGCCCTTTATAGTTTTGATCCTCAAACATATTTTTTAATTGAATAATTTTTATTTTAATATAATAAATTTTTATTAATTATTCATGTTTCATAATATTTATTGCATTCTGTTATTAAATTTAATAATTAATTATAAATTATAAATTATTATTTAAAATTATATAATTAAAAAAATTAGGAACAATTTTAGTAATTGCAAACAAAATGTTACAAATTTAAAAAAAAAAAACCGTTCATTGCTAAAACAATTCTAAAAAATTAATCCTAAACAGGAATAATCGTTCCTAAACTAAGTTTGAGTTGGAATATACTTAGGAACAATTGTTCCTGTTTAGGTATACTTTTTTAGAATTGTTTTAGCTATGGTTTTTGGAACATTTTAATTTTTTAAATTTATAATATTTTATTTGTAATTAATGAAATTGTTCCTAATTTTTTACTTATATAATTTTAAATTAATTTTAAATAATAATTTATAATTTATAATTTATAATTTATAATTAATTATTAAATTTAATTATATGTATGAGTTTTATTAATTCAATAAATATTAAATAATGGAATGCAATAAACATTATGGAACATGAATAACTAGCGAACAAATATTATATTAAAATAAAAATTATTCAATTACAAAATGTAAAAAAAATGGATGTATAAGGATCAAAATTGTATATAATTAAAATTTTTGGGATCAAAAGTGTAATTATCCTACTAATAATTTTCTTCCATTTTTCGCCTCACGTGAGTCACATGTGAGGCTCCTCCCTCAAGTTTGACGGAAAGATGATGGCAGGGACTGAAAGCGTAAAGAGAATGGATGTTAGAGGACCAAAACTGTAACGGGCCTATGTTGGAGGACCAAAATCGAATAAGTGGTAATATTTGGGGATCAAAAATATAATTATCCCCATTTTTTCCTTATAAAAAAGATATGAGTGATCTCTAAACAAGCCATAGGGTATAGGGTGTAAGTATAATTGTCTGTAAATAAAATTAGCTATAAAAAAACAAATTCTATCAAAGATAAAAGTATTTTTGTAATGGAAAATTGAAATTTCATTCAACTGCAATATTGGACAAAAACAACGACAATATAATTAATGGGAGTTACGACTCTCCAACATGATTGAGTCAGTATTCCTAATGAGGAAATAAGCTTATAACAAAAAAGTATTTGGTATTCCTAATTTGCCTGAATTACTTAGAGAATGAATAATATATTCTAAAATATAAATAAGCAAATAAATTTTAACGTTAATTGCTAGGACAATTTTAAATATTTTTAAAAACAAAATTGATTTATCTAAGTACTGTAAAATTTAAAACGAATAGCATATGAATAAGATATAAATATATACTAATCAAATTCACAACTTAAAAAGATAATAAAGAATAAATATTAAAAAATTCCAAATAAAAATAATCAATTTCATTATAGAAGTCCGTTGAAAATTTTAAAGTGAGTGACTTCGAACAAATTTTATTTTATTTTTAATATTAGTATTAAATAATTCTTTCTAGATTGTACTTTTACTATTCTTTCCCATAGTATAATGGATGTAAAATAATACTAATAACTTCAATTTAAGTTTAAATTGCAATGATAATATATATATATATATATATATATATATATGTGCTATTTAAAAAAAAAAAGTAAAAATTTGATCAAAGTAAATAAAGTATTATGAGGCCATACTAAAGACTATGAAATACAAATGTGCAATTCTTAACCAAACACACCATGTCAGCACCCGCCTGAAAGAATAATATTGTATATTAGAATGCGCTAAAACTAATGAAGTTGAAGAAGAGTGTATATATTAGAATTTGTAAAGAGTAGTGGATACAATTATAGGATCTCATGATTAACAAAAGTAGATTAAGTATTAATAATAAAATATCCGCAAATAAAAACAAATTTTTATATATTAAGTTGAAATTCTGTATATGAAATCACTCATAATATAATTTTCAATATTAAATAATTATGTATGCATATAAAAGATCAAGTTTTTAAAAATATAATATACTATTGAATAATTAAGAAATATATAATACCAATTAAATGTATATGAATTAATAGATCAATAAATCACACTAAAAATATGAAATTAAATATGCAAATACACTACAAAAAAAAAATTTATTAGAACAACTTTTGTAGTGATCATTTTAATTTTGTAACAATTTTTATTAATGTGGAACGGCTTTTGAAACGGAAGCCCATTCATGATTATTTCAGGCGTTACAAAAAAATTGTAACGGCTCTAGACAAAGCGTTTCCTAATTGTACCGGATGTTGTAACGACCAACATCACGTTTACAATAATAAACCGAATGCAAAAATTTACTATGAAACTCTTTCTAGAACGGCCTCCGGGGCGATTTTTTTTCAATTTTAGTAACCTTTTTTTAAGGAGACATACTAGTGTTTGCATCTCATTTTGGTGTGATTTTTGTAACGGTTCTTTGAAATTATTGGACCGGCTTTAGGAATTGATCCAAATTTTATAATAATGAAGTTTATTCCGAAAACCATTAAAAAGCCCTTACAAATGTAGTACACTTTTATATAATTTATTTATATTTAAATTATTATAATATTTATTTTTACAGTATTGTGTTGAATTTTTTAGTTATAAGTTTTTTGATGATTCTGTTAAATATGGAATAATATATAATTAATCTGGGAAGAAAATAGTAACAATATAATTAAAAAATTAATGTAGCATTTTAAAATTTGTATTCATAATATACATACAAATTTAAATTTAAAACAAAATAAAAAAAATAAACCAGCCTAATCTAGATCATGCTCCCCATTGGCACCGTCTTCTTCCTCGTCGTCGGGCGTCGGGGGATTATCTGGAGGCTGGGGCGGCGGAGGGCCAGGCTAGGTGGTCAGTACTTGAAAAAATAATAACTATTAAATGTATTATATTATGTATAAAATTATATTTTTTCTAATATATTAAAGAATAATATTATAAATTAACACAAATTACATAACATTACATTAATAAAAAAATTTCAGAAATTACATATATCTTTTCAAATTAACACAAATTATATAAAAATATACACATTCATAAAATCACACAAATTACATAAAATTAAACAAGTTACATATATTTTTAGAAATTACATAAAATCAAATCACAACTTTTTTCAAATATTCATAAGATTACAGAAAAATTAAAATAAATTTCAGAAAGAACATGAATATATATATATATATATATATATATATATATTTAGAAATTACTGAAACATTACAGAAATATTTCCAGAAAAATTCAAAAATAATTTTCAATTTTTTTTTATTGGTACGGCATTTGGACCAAATTTTGGAACGGTGAGTTTTCACAAATGGAGAAGCCGTTCAAAATTTTAATAATAATTCCAAAATCCATTCCAAATTGTAACTGTCAAGTTTATGTAACGATTGGGGCAGGCGGATCTGGGCGGATTGGGGTGGGGCACGGGCCGCAGGTAGAGGAAGCGAAGGGGAGGGGAGGGAGGGAGGGAGGAGGAGGAAGAAGCGGCGGACGAGGAGGTGGCGAGCAGATGGGGGGGCGACGCGGAGGGCGAGGCGGGGTCAGTGGCGGCGGTGCTCCAGCGAAGATGAAGAAGAAAGAAAAAATATATATATATTATTTTTATAACTACTATATATATTAATTTATATATATATATTAGTAGATATTACTTATAAATATATATACATTAATATATTAAAATATATATATATATATAATTTTTTTTATTAAAAATTATGCCTAGTTGCAAGAGGAGAGAGTGTAATACACTCTCGGACTTAGGGGAGTGTTTTACTCTACTTTTTATAACATTGGAGGGTAAATTACAATTTTATTTTTCATATGAAGTAAATTGCTCATTTCTATAACAGCGGGGGTAAATTGCATTTTTCCCTACAAATATGTGATGTAATATACTGATGGATGTATTACTGTAAATGATAGAGAAAAGAAAAAAGGGCAGCATTTCCATTTATATTTAAGCCCCCAAACTAGCAAAAGAGACATCTCAAATTCAAAGTACTCTCTTTTGGCATATCAAGGGAAAATTGCAATTTACGTCCTATAATTTATCCGATTTTTTTTTTAATTTTGGTCTTATTGACTTATGATTCAACAAATTTAGTCCATAAATTCAAAAAATTTACAATTTACGTTCCATTACTCATTTCCGTTAAATTGTTAACGAAAAGAGCATGTGCAAAGCAAGTGTAGTGCTTCCACAATTAACAATTTAACGAAAATGGGTAATGGGACGTAAATTGCAACTTTTTTGTACTTTGTGGACTAAAATCGCAAATGGATAAATTATGGGATGTAAATTGTAATTTTTCGACCATTTGCCATTAATTGCTTTCTCTTATCTCTTAAATGATTCTTTCTTTTAATCAACAAATCATATCAATATGAACAACTATTCCAATCAATAGATAGAAATATAACGGAGGCAACGGGATGAGCTCGTTGTTAGATGATGTAAAGTTATAAATATTTATAATTTTTCAAACATTAATAAAATATCTATAAATAACAAATTTTAAGAGATGTGATTGTATTTGATCCTTTTTAATGGGTTAAGAATAATGGATAATTTCACTTTTCATACTCAAATTATACCTCTTTTTATTTTAGTACCAAAAGTTTCAAGTTATCAGACTTGGTACCAAAATTTTAAATTTTCATCAGCTTGAGTATCCTCTGTTAAGTTGACCGTTAAAAACGATCAACCCAATTTGGAGGAAAAATTAGGCTGGAACTTGTCTATTTAAGGGCATGTTTGGTTGTCATTATATTCTACGCACAAAAAAAAAAAAAATCTATTTTGATTCATTTCTATTTCAATTTCATAATTAGAGACAATAATTTAACAAAAATACATATTTAATCTAATCTTTATAAAAATATATACAAATTTCATTGGAAAAAACACATTTTTTTCATTTTTGTCTTTTTGCATGGCTACAATGCTAATGTTGTCATACTCAATTTATTGAGGGTTTAATTTAGAACACTTTTCATACTTTATTTAAAAACTATTTTTAACCAATGAGTTTTTTTTGAATTTTTTTTGACTAGTGAAATAATTTTTTTAATAAATTTATCCATGATATTGTGACCTCGAGAAAAAAATTCTATTTCATTTTATCTCAACGAAATGCAAATAAATGCCTTTGAAAATGAATTCTTATAATATTAACTGGAATAAAATAAAGATTATGAATCCATTCTTACTCTATATTTTTGTTGAAGCAAATAAAAATTAATCTTTTCTTCTGTCATCTTAAAAGAATGGATAAATTATGGTTTTTTGTCCCTCTATATAGCCACTAGGCTAATGTGTATATTACTTGAAAGTGACCAAACTTCTGAAATATTAATAAATTTTATGATTTGAAAGCAAGCAAAAAGGATATGGTGAACTCTAGCTTTAGTCGAGCTAGTTTGCCGAGCTTGTGAGCCGCTCGACATCTGCCACCCGTAAAGTATGAACACATTGTTATGTGTATTGATTATGAGTTCCAGTACGTCATATAAACCCCAAACCCTCTATCGATTTTTTGCTGTTAATAGAATATAGGAAAAAATCCACATTACCCCTTGTGATATTCAAAATATTCAAATAAGTCCTTCTGATTAAAAAAAATATCATATAATCACCCTGTAAAATTTAAAAAGGTGCATATTAGCCTCTGTAAAATTTCACGCGCCCAAAATTGTGAGTAAATATGTATATTTTGCCCCTAAATTATCAAACTACCCTTGTGTTTAAATTATATATATTTTAAAAATATAATATAAGAAAATATAATTTTATATATGTGTATATATATATATATATATATAAAGAAACCTAAAACATATAAAATGAAAAAATAGAGATAACTTGCCGATGGACGAGAGATTGGAGGTGAGTGGAGTGTCAAAATGATCGTCATCAGACGGGCTTTTCAACGGTGAAAAACACATATCAAGAGGAGGTCGGATGTCTGAGAAAAAAGCGATAGGAAATGGGGGACGCGGGTTAGAGACCAGTATGCACCTTTTTAAATTTTACAGGGGGCTATTTGATTTTTTTTTTTTTTTATTTTTTATCACAGAGGCCTATTTGAATATTTTGGGTATCACAGAGGGTAATATGTATTTTACCCATAAAATCTATATTTCTTCTTTACTTCATCAATTGTGATCCTTTCATCTTTCCTTTATAGTGCTCTTGCTACCACGGGCTTGGTCTGCTAGGAAGCCCGTTGGGGCTCTTTTTGAATCCTTATATATATAGTCTTCTCAAATCTTTTGGTCTGTAAGTTACGTTTTACTTCGGCTACTTCACTAAATCAATGACAGAAATAATTTTAATAAATCAATTATAGACCGTTTACTTGTGTAATTGTCTTCAATAACTCAATATCTCATCCCACCAATTCTGATGGGATAAGTTATTGAGGCAAAACAATAACATTTAGCTGGGCTTTGCCCTTTGCACCGAGCTTCCATGCACAAAAAAAACAAGCTATGAGGATATACTATTTTGGTTATTCAATCTTATTAACTCAAGTGAATATGGTTTTATTTAGCTGGATATACCTATTTTGTTTAGTCTTTTATCTCATCATGACTAGGAGACGTATTTTCGAGTGTTATCAACTCTTATTTTCTTCGCAATCGAATGAAATCCAATGGCCCCTCATATGCATCGCTTGTTATCAGAACCAACTACTCGATAACTCATACTTAATGCTGACTTGAACACATATGAATTTTTTTGGAAAAAATAAAATATTAGTTGATCGCACGCTCAAGTCGTTGTTATTATATAAGATAATAAGATTAAATAAAATATAAAGATGACAAATATTTAGAAAAATAGGGCTATAAGAGGCAAGAAAAACAACATTAATGGGCTTTCCAGTAGACCAAGCCCATGGTGGCAAGACAAAAAAGAAAGAAAAAAAAAAGATCTAATTGAAGAAGGAAAGAAGAAACAAAAATTCTTAACTCCCAAATTTCCATAGGGCTATATGATGTAGGATTTAAATTCAATTTGGATAAAATTAGGTATTTTCAAATAAATCCCTCAAATAATGATGGCCACATAATTAAATAAAAAAGTTAAATTACAAAACTACTCATTTTAGGAAAACACCAACTACATCAAAGATATTAAATAACAGACGAAAATGAGATTTCGTCCAACATGATCATAATAAATACACATTCAAAAGATCTGTCAGTAAATACAAGAGAATAGTACAAAAAGGGTAATCTTGAAATCTAGTCTTAGTGTGCTTTGATTATTTTTTTCCCCCTTCAATACATTAATATCCACATGACCACATCAATGCATATTTAAATTTAAATTAAATAATAGATAATTTATAAACAAAAATAATGAATCTTTTCAATAGACATAAATACTTGTACATTTATCTACAATTGAATTTTGGAAAAGTAAAATACCTTTTTTATGTAAAAAAAAAAAAAAAAAAAAGAACACAAAGGAACTATTTAATTATGTCTCTATTTGTACGTGTATAGATTTTGCAGAGAAAATTATAATTTTAATCCTAAATATAGAGTGAGTTGCAATATTAGTCTCATACTTTATGAAATAGTCTATATTATTCTCATACTTTAAAAAAATATTACAAATTAATCCCACCGTAAAAAAGTTACAACTTTTGAACCAATTTTTGAACGTTTTTATAGAAGATGAGATTAATTTTACCACGTTTTTTTTAAACTGTGGAGTAATATTCTAATAACAAGACTAATTTTATAATATTTTTTAAAATATAAAATTAATAATATCTATTTCAAAATATATGGAACGAATATTACAAATCATCCTATATTTTGGAACTATTTCTCGAACTTTGCATTATGTATTTGATTGGAGCAAAAAGCCCGAATCGTAACCGAAGTACTTCACATGCCCGGTTTAGAAGAAGGCCTTAACCGGCCTGGCCGCAACTTTGCGGCCCACACTCTCTTTCTTCTTCCGGTTCAACGAGTACAGACTGCAAAGTTCTAATACTTCGTATTGCCCTTCGAACGCCTCTATCATTTTGTCGCTAAATTCACCAAGAAAAGGGAGGAAATGTCGAGCGATGATGAGGATTTCGTATTCTACGGAACGCCCATAGAACGAGAAGAAGAAATTACCACTCGCAAGAAGAAAGCAATAGCGGAGGCCTCTGGTCAGCTCAGAACTGCTCTGCCTCCATGGAAACAAGAGGTAAAGACCACAACTTGCCACCGAGGAATTCCTTTTTCTTTTCTGATTTTTTGCCCCTTCTGAATCATGGGTTTTTAGGTTCTGAAAATACTGGGTCTTGGTTTTTTTAGTTTTAATGCGTGGTTTTGAAGATGTAAGGAGTTTTGCTGAACCTGAGAATTGACAGTAACATTATCCATTTGAGAGTTAGTCTTGATGGTTGTGGGAGCTATTCGTTGTCGGATTAACTTCAGTATGTTTTCTGGGTTTAGATTAACATGGTTAATTTGATTTGTGCTGAATGGTTTATGAAAGTTCGGTTTTGAGAGACATGAATTCAAGTTCTTGTTACAATAATTTTCTATATACTTTTGGGAATCTAATTTTCGTGAAAAATCATTTAGTGGATGAAAATTAAGTGAGCTATTTTGTTTTTGGCCTTTTGATATCTGTTTTTTCGAGGATGTTCAGGTATGTGTTTAAATTGAATGGTTAACTGAATATCATCTCGTTCTGTTTTTCTTTTTTGTGCGGAAAGTTTATTTGTTGAATTGTGATTATACCTCCACAAACAATAGCTTGGTTTCTTCGAGTTTTTGACTTGGCTTGTTCAGGGATTTAGCATTTTGATTGATGGTTTGTGCATAATGTTACTTGGTGCAAATTAACTCCAATTCAATGTGATGGGTGATTTTCCAGGTTACAGATGAAGAAGGGAGGAGGAGGTTTCATGGAGCATTTACTGGTGGCTTTTCTGCTGGTTACTATAATACTGTTGGCTCCAAAGAAGGTGCTGTCTGTGCTATTCTTTTTGATTTAATTCTGTACTGGCTTGCTATATATGTTAGCACTCACTTGAATATTGACCGGAAATCGCAGGATGGACTCCACAATCATTTACATCATCACGGAAGAATAGGGCTGAAGTTAAAAAACAGAACATTTATAGCTTCTTGGATGAGGATGAGAAAGCTGTATGCTCTATCAGTCATTTTTGCGTCTATCCTGGAAATATTTTCACTTAATTCGTTAAAATTCATAGATTTTGTCTTTGCGCAGAAATTGCCTTGATGTAGTTGTGTATACAATTGTTGTGTGGTCTCCAGCTGAGTTAGAGAGCATACATTTTATTTGACAACCAGAATCAGTTTCTTGTATATATATGTGTGCGCCTGTGTGTGTGTGTACTTCCAAAGAAGGGCTGAAATGCTTGCCTATCTAAATTGTTTCTTTCCGTTACCATAATTGAAAAGATCAAGTCTCTGTGGTAACTTAATGGATAGACTGATAATGAGCCAAACAATGAATCCCTGCCAGGTTAAGATATGTTTCTTGAGTACTGATTATCATTTTCTTGAGCCCTTGCACCTTTTCTGGTTCTTTGTGCATTCTGATTGTCAAAGATAAGATTTGTTTACGCTACCTGTTCCCTTTACTCCAGTATGGTAATAGAATATCTGGAATTTGATTTGCTAATTGCTACCTTCTGCTTTCAATTTTCTTGCATTTTTTTTATTTCTTTTGAATTAATGAATGCTGTAGGAATTGGAAGGTCGTTCCTTGGGAACATCCATGCAATTTGATACATTTGATTCACCGCAGCTGAGCTTGCGCGTAAACAAGCTGAGAAGGAACAACAACAGAGGTTTTCTCTTTTTATCTTATGCATCTGGATGTTTATATAAACCGCTTATAATGTGCTAGTTCTGTAAATGTTTTGCGCTCGACCACTTATTTGGAACTTGGGCAAATTATTGCTGTCACCATATTATTTGCTGCAGGTAAACTGCAGTAGACTTCAGTCGTGGTCTTAAAATCATTGAACCGAATTCGTTGCGGTTAAACATTGAGTAGTTAATCTGAGATAATGGGAAAGCTATTTTTTGATTACTTGTTTTGATCCCCACTTCAATTTTAGTATGCTTTTGTCTTTGTTTAGTCCGTCTTCTGTATTTGAGGATGCAGCTCTATGTCTAAGGTTAATGGTTTAATGGGAGAAACTTTATTGGTTCGTTGAATTTTATTTGCATTAACTTCAACTTTCTAAATCTTTAAAACAATTTGCCCATAACAATATTTACTAATAAAATCTGTGCCACTACAGTTTCTTCTTATATGCTTTTGGTTTGTACTTGTAGTTTGGAAGATTATGCTTACTGTTGATCAAGACTAAAATGGCCTTTATTGTCTTGATACTCCTTGGCTACAAATACAACTTTCATTTGGGTAGGATACGTAGTGGATATGGCTAAGAAAAACCAGGAAATTGAAAAGAAAAATGAAAAAGAAAATGACAATTTGAGGAGTATCTGTACATTATGGATACGGTTGAATACTTTATAATTTTTTTTTGAAAGAACTTGGGGCCAAATTTAATATAAAATATTAATCTGGATCTTTTTATGTATTTTTTCAGTTTTCATGTTTCTTAATAATCTTTATTCTTTCAATTTTAATTAAAATACGATCAAATGTGAGATCAGAACTTAAATATAAAATTTATGTATGTAATTTATATTATGTTCCTACGTGTTGGCATTCTAATATTTGAAGTCCGGATATACAATGTTCTTGGGATTTATTGATGTCAAATATATAATGATAATATAATTTACTGAATATACAAAAGAGAATATATAGAGCAAATTGAAGTAATAACAATCAAGAATTCCATTTCAAGACATGAGTGAATAAAGTTATAAACACACAGACCAAAAAAAGGGGAAGGCTAATCAAGTAAAACTATGAACAACTAATTCTTCGCCATTAAGAGAATACAAATTGAATTGACTATATATGTAACTTTATTTTAACCCTATTATGTTTATAAAATTTTATCACATAAACATGACAAACAATATATATTAATGTACTTGTTCTTTATCTATTACTTTTACTAATATTTAGTGTTTATATATATGTATATATGAATATGCTATATCTTGAATGTACCCTATTCTGTTTTCTAAGAATTGACTTGTATTGTCTCTGTGTTCTTGTATTGTTCCCGGGCTGTATCTTGAGTGTGATAGATGGTGCTAAAAGTAACTATCAATTAGAATAGGTTCCCATTGATTTAAACATGTAAAAGCTTCCAATTCTCTTACGTTCTGATTTGCGCCTATTGTAGGCCGTCAACTATTCCTGGACCTGTTCCAGATGAACTAATAGTTCCAGCAACAGAATCTATAGGTTCGTGCCAGAGGTTGGGTGATGAATATTGTGTGCGCTAAATTGTTGTGATTTCATCTCTCTAATCTGCATGCATCTGTTGGTCAGGTGTCAAATTGTTGTTGAAGATGGGATGGAGACAGGGTCGATCCATAAAGGATTCAAATAGGAATTCACTTTACGGTATGGTTTTATAGCAGTTGTTTCTTTTTTTTTTTTTTTTTTTTTTTTTTTTTTTTTTTCTGGGAAGTGGTTTTGTAGTTTTTGTTTTGTTAGTCATTCTTTTGATCTTATAAATCTAATGTTATGTACAATATTTCAATGTTTATGGCATCTGATGGTGATGGTTACCTTGTGGCACTTTCTGTGGCAATGATAAGATGGCTGGCTAAGTAAGTTAGTTTATGACCTTCCATGGAGCTTTTTGCGACTGCCAGCCTGTTAATGTGTTTTCTCAGATTTCATTGTTTACTTTGCATTCTTGTAGACACTTTACATTTCATACTTCTGATAAAAATGTATGTTGGCTGTTATGAAGATTGGTAATAGAAACTTCCCGATAAAAACATTAAGACATCAGTTAATTCCAAAAGGTGCAGGAAACATAAGAGATAATTGTACAGCCTATGAAGATTTGTTGTCTTATTTCTCCTTCACTTGTATTTATTATTCGTATTAACTGCAAACAGACCTTGATACGTTTTCTCTGTGTCATAAATTTTCTTCCCACCACCTGAGTAAGAAATGAATTATCCTCTATATTATTTAGGTAACTTCGCTTGAAGTAGACTGTATTCTAGTAGAGTTTCCCTGGTGACCTAGGAAGTATGATGACCTTGGCTGCTTTTGTTTTGTTGAATGATTTCGCTTACTCTTACCAGGATGCCAAATGGCAGAATGAGTACTGGGTAATGCTGCTTTATGACACTGAAACCTTAATCTTTCAGTTCTTGTAAAGAAATCTTAGAATGTTTGGGAATGCACTTCCTCTGTGATGATAATGACTTATGGCTCTATGTGAGACTTGAAATAAAATAATGCTCGCAACTACGTGGTGCCTGAGTTGATATATGTTTTTTTTTTGCGGTTGTTTCCTATCTGTTTTCATGCTGATTTGTAGCCTTCTATCTCCATTTACCTAGCAATTATAGTTTCAGATATCAGCACATACTAATCTAAGCATGCTTAGGCAGTTATCACTGAGAAAATTAGATATTTGTGCTGGAATCTGCCTAGATATTATGCTTTGTTCAAAAAGCAGGAAATCTCATAGTTTTGATTTTTTTGGCATACTACTACAGAAGAAAATGTGAGGAGATTATTAAATGTTTTGATAGTTGTGGTTTTTCAATTTGTCTGATCGAGTGCATTATGTTTTTGGGCCTCGAAATATCATGATATTGTAGAAAAATTGTATAAAAAATTAGAGTCTGCAAGTGGTCCATTGTGAAAAATCTGTTCTGTTTGGGTCTTTGTAGCATTTAGATGGTTTTTTCTCTTATTTTTCTTTTTAAGGTAGTAATCTGTGCATCTTAAACCATCTGCTAATGTTGCACTTATTATGTTTTTCATTTTCATGAAGATGCTCGCAGAGAAGCTAGAAAAGCTTTTCTGGCACTCTCGGAGAATATGAGTTCACAGATCGACGATTCAAAGTTGGAAGAAGAGGATGCTGGCAACGATCAAGATCTTCCAATTGGCAATGCTAATCGGTTCTCTAAAAGCACACCAGTTAGATTTGTCGTCCTTTATCTAATAAATTAATTTGTTGTCTGTTTACATTTCTTGTTTAACATGAAATTTTATTTACCTGCTTGATTTGCATTTATGTTATCCCTTGTTGCATGTTCTCTAAGAGATGGTAATCAATTCAATAAGTGTGAGCAATAGCCAGAGTGTAAGCGAGTCTGGGAGTGTCATCTTTCGGAAGAATCATTATGGGATTGACCTTGTGTTATCTCATGTCTTGTGATATAAGTAGGATAGGAAGATCCAATTTAAACTTGCCTGAGGTTCATGCACATATCATAATGTGGTATCTGCTGCCTGGATTGTTCAGTCGGGGACTTTGTATTAACTTTATCTTTTCTAGGCATATGTACTCAACCCAAAGCAAGACTTGTATGGCTTAGGCTATGATCCTTTTAAGCATGCTCCGGAGTTTAGGGGTACGTAAAGTTCTGAGTTAAGATAACCCTTTCAGGGTTTGATTTTGTGTTTGCTAAGGATAATAACCGTTCTATTTTGTTTAGAAAAGAAAAAGACTGAGAATGTCTGGGGATAAGGAGATGAAGCCTTACAGGTCTCTCTCCATAACAGGTGAGGTTTACATGTCTATTCTTGAAATTTACTATAACGAGCGCAACACTTATTCTTGCAAAATTTTTGGGTGTAGGCCCTTCTAATTTGTCAACTATATATATTCCAGGAAAAATTGGTCCTGGTTTTGGTATTGGTGCTCTTGAAGATTTAGATGCAGAAGATGAAGATGTATATGCATCGGGTAGGTGATTCTTTTACTAGTTTTGTGTTATAAGCCAAAACTTGTTTGTTTGGTCTGCCACCTTAGCTTTCCCATTGGAGCAAAGATTTGTGTGGAGCCTCCCTCTCATCCTCCCTCTTTCCATTAGCGCTGAACGTTCATGTGTTTTGATGTCTTTAAACAGTTTGGATTTTCTTTTCAATTGAAGAATTAATGCACGAAGAGAAATGGGCTGACCTTGATCTCTAACTGAAGTGAATGTTAGGTTCATGTGTGTCCAAATGTTTTCTTCCGTCCTTGCTTTATAATGTGCCCAGCGACCTGCTATTTCACCCCCTCTGTTGTGTCTGAATGAATGCCTAACACTGTAACAAATTATGTAACAAATTAAGGAAGTTTGAGAAAAAAAGGATAACTGGTTAACAAACCCTATTTATTTCATATGTATATTTCACACCCCTGCTTTATAATGTATGACATTCATTTTCTTCTCCATTTTAGTGCCTAACAGATAATAGAACAGAATAAATCTCAAAAGGAATACTGGTTAGCAACCTTCCAAAAATTTATAAGTTAATATCTAAGAAAAAGAAAAATATAAGTGGTGAAAAGTACCCACAAAGAAAAAAGGAAATCCCAATAGCAAGTAATTATTGTTGGATAAATTCCATAAGTTGTTCGATGCTATCAGCTACAAGACACTTTATGTTTCTAAAACCCTACCAAGAGGATAAATTACAGTTGTCCAGTAACGTTTAATCTAACCCATTCGAAATATAATGACAAGAGAAACCTCTAAAAAATTGTTACTGAAAACTAATCCATCAACTGAAGTCATTAACACTGAGCTACAGTACTTATTTACTGCAATGAAACACAAGCTAAAATAGAAAACATACAAGTGAAACTCAGGCTGCATCACAAGGCTAAGATTTCGTAATTTTAAGAAAAGCAGGGTCCTTTATTTTAGGTTTTTTTTTTTTTTTAATTTTAAACTTGTAAGTTCCCCACACTAGGGATTTTAGTTACCATTTAGGTTGCTTAGAGCTCTCTCTTATCTGACTGCTTGAAGAATATTAAGCACATCTTTCTCTCTTCTCTCTCTCTCTCTCTCTGTGGATTTCATAAGATCATTTCCTAAAAAATACCAAACAGCCTTTAATTTTATAAGCTTTCATACGATATGTGATGTTTTAGAGAGCTTATAAGCTAACCGAAACATGTTTCAAACTTGAGCCTGATATGGTTAGGCTGGATATTTTACTTAGTCTTTGTTTAAAGTCTACTTAGGCAATGGAAATAATCAATAGATCAGCATATGCTAATAAGAGGGATTTAGCACTTTGATTACTTTGTGAGGGATTCCTAATTGCAGAGTGTTTTTGTTTTGCGGGACTATTAAGCGAATGGAGAGCAGATATGACCGCTTTAGACGGAAAATAGTAGACAAAGGTAGCAGGCAAGGAGATAAAGAACAAACCTAGTCTGAAAAAATCAAAGGTAGAAGGACAGGTGTGGGTGAAAGGGAGGGAAGCTACATTAAAAGTCTGAAACTCTTTTTTCTTTTTGGCTTGAGCCCTACCACAAGTTGCAACTGTTCGACCATTATTATATACTCTTACCTTGTGACTCATCATCTCTGCTTATATGAAATGTTTTTGAGCAGGTTATTATTTTCAAGATAAGTATGTGCAAGAAATAGAAGAACCTTCAAGAGTGAATGTGGATACTTTGCGGATTTTAGATAAAAAGAAAGATGGTGTTCTGTCTGGTTTTAAAGTTGCAACAAATTCTGAAAGCCAACTGGAGAGGTAATATATTTTACCTTCAAATAAATCGGTAATCTAATTCTACAAATCAACTGAATTCTACCCGACCACTTTGGATCAACTTTATGAGTTTCATTTTTATCCAATCATTATTCTGCGTGGAGTTATCATCAGTTTTCATCTTGCTGTATTATTGTGATTTAGGTTAAATCTTCTTTCACATGCTCCCTCTTCCCAAATTTATTTCTATCTCCTAATTCAGAAGTCCCAGAATGAAACACCCCCTGCCAAAAATAATGATACCACACCATTGATTATAGAAAGCTACTCTTTTGGGCAATATTGTAAAGATACTCAGAACTTTATTTTTCAACTATGATATAAACTCTGTGATTGTTAAATTAAGCTACTACATATCTGATGATCCTCCTCCTTGTTGTAAAAGTAGGAAAGTTTTGGTTCTCTTTGTCCTGGTACATAATATGTGGGGTGCTGTTTTGTGAAGAAAGCTGTAAGCGTATTCAAATAGAACTCTCCTAATTACGAAAACTATTATAGGACTTTGTAAAAGAATATTGAGAGAGGAATGATTTTGTTATACATATACTCATTCCTGGATTGATATGCTAAAATAGAAAAGATATTGAATGATATCTTCTAATATTTAGCAAAGAAGAAAAAGAAAATCAATACTATATGCTTGGTATGGTGATGAATATTACACAAAAAGAAATTGAAAAAGTGATCAAAGTAGTTTTTACTTAAGAAATATCATATTAAAAGTTTAAGTTAATCATAATATGTTTTGTTCGATGTTTTTGTTCGCTTACATATGTAATAATCATTTATTATAGTAGAAAAATCATATAATTCTAAGTTGTAGAAAAATATCATACGTCTATAATATACAATAGGTAATGGTTAATTATATAAAGAAAAAAACAAGTGTTTGTTTAGAGAACTAATATTGATTAGGACATAATAACAGTAAATAAATATATATATGTTTAAATAATATACATCTGTTGACATATATATACACATCAATTTTTTATTTAATTTATTTGGTGATGATATATGATGTTTGTGAACAGAAAGCATGTAAATGTAAATTCTATTAAGTGTTATTTTAGCAATTTAAAAAAATAGTTCATTCATTGGGTATAGTCAATGGTGAAGGAGGGTATGGCTAATTCTTATCTAGGAATAAGGATTGCTAAAGAAATGATGATTCCTAATGTTAACCATACCAATAACGGGTTAGGAATAAACTTTGGCATGACTATTCGATCCACCTCATTGCTACGCAGTAAGAAGCAGAAAACCATATGTAAATGCTTTTTCCCAGAATTATCTCTGAAGGTATTGCTATTCTACAAGCTATTCTTTGATGTGTTTATCACCTGCATCACTGATAATATTCTGGAGATTTTGGAGAATGCTTTTGTTTCGTTTATGATTCGTCATTAGCATTAAAAAAAGGTTATGGTTCCTTCTTCACCTTCTCTTTTGGCCTAATTAAATTTCCAAAACCAATCTCCCGTGGGACTGAAGCTATGATTTTTTATTGCACTGACCCATAGATTCCCTGATCAAACTTTTTTATCTGCTCTTGCCTTCTTTCGAGGCAACAAAAAGCCCATTCTTTTCCATTTTATCTTATTTGACCAAGGAATAGGATGAGGCACTACCTTTCCTATTGTTGTTGCAGCTACTGAGCTACTAAACTAACTGGCCTGCCTGTTCATCTTTTGAGAAGGAATAGATTAGTAGGTCTACTAATCTGTACAAGATTAAGAGATGGAATTGTAGCTATGAGTTCTGAATTTTGGGTTAAGGATGCTCCTTTATGAGCTTCATTATTTTCGATCTTGAGCTTGATCAAGTTCCTCATAGGGTTTCTAGGATTTGCGTGAAGGCTAGAAGGCTGTTAACTTTTATAATACTCTTGACATAGTCTGCATCTTCCAATGATAAGGGTCAAAGCTCTGCATTGGTACACCCTTTGGATAGGGTTGCTGATGAGTTTTTCTTGCCTCCAACCCGCTTCTGGGACAGCTGGAGCGATTATAGATAGTAGGAGAAAGAGCTAACTAGAGAAGCAAGCAATCGAATGCATTGGTGGAAAAGAATGACTAAGCTTGGGGGCCCAAGGGGAGGGAAGATACTTTCTCGACTCCTAGTCCTTACATTGGAAGCACTAAACACGAGTGTTGAGCATGCTACTAAATACCATACCTTGCTTCATAAGTTTCATTCTGTCTTAGTTCTAGATTACCTTTGCAAGACATTATCCTTGATGAATCCCGAGTTAAGTAATATATGGTTCTCATTTGTCTTTGATATTTATAGATTTGATCCTCCTTCAAGGACCCCATCATAAGTTTCCTGCTACTTTTGACAACGATGGAAAGAGGGAGGGGGTGGGTGCAATTACTAATCTGTCAAAACCAAACAGCAATATATTAGTTAGTGATTGATTTGAATAGTATTACATTCTTTCCCTGTTGAGCATGCTATTAAATATTATACCTTGCTTAATAAGTTTCACTCTATCTCAGTTTTAGGGGTCGCCTTTTGGAAGTTATGTCGTTGATGAATGCCGAATTAAGCTATGTATGGTTCTCATTGTCTGTGATGTCTACAGATTTGATCCTCCTGTAATTCCAAAGGACTTTGTTCCCCATCATAAGTTTCTTGCTCCTCTCGGCAATGATGCAAAGAATGCTGAAATTCCTCCCCCTGAGGTCCCTGCTCCAGAAGATAACAATCTGAAGGTCTTGATCGAAGGGGTGGCAACTTTAGTAGCTCGCTGTGGTAAATTGTTTGAGGATCTCTCCAGGGAGAAGAATCAGTCAAACCCATTATTTGCCTTCCTTAGTGGAGGAAATGGTTCTGATTATTATGTAAGGAAACTCTGGGAAGAGCGCCAAAAGCGTGGTGAACAAACAAAATTGTGGGAAGGGAAAAAGCCTCAGAATTCAGAACAGCTGACTGCTGAAAGACGTGGGAAAATTTTAGGAGAAAAAGCTCTGGAGAAGAGCTCAAGAGATTCAAGCTCTTTGGTTGAACCTACTGCTTCCGTGAATGTCCAATTTAAACTTTCAGATACATTCACCAAACCTGCATCAATTGTGAGTAGCCAAATATTTATGGGGATCTTTAAGAAATTATGTTGACTTCTTTATTAGTATGATAAAAGTTTTCTGCAATGAACATTTTAAGATGATCCTTAAGACTGGATTTCAAGTAGGTGATGTTGGTTATCTTTTTGTTTGTTCAATTGTCTTACTAGAATGACCAGACGGATATTGGAAAACCTTTCCTTGATGACCCCGAAAAGCAAAAGAGATTCGAACAGTTCTTGAAGGAGAAGTATGAAGGAGGTCTTAGAACGAAAGATTCTGGTGGTGCCAGTAACATGTCTGAAGCTGCTCGTGCTCGTGAAAGATTAGAATTTGAAGCTGCAGCCCTTGCTATAGAAAAAGGCAATTCAGGTAAAGAAAGCAAGGCTACCAGCCAGTTGCTTGCAGATTTGACGGGCGCTGCAGGATTACAGTTTATTACCAGCAGAATAGAGGTATATTGACTGCAATGAATAATTAATGCAGGCCCTTTCTTAATTTAGTGAAATTCCACGTCTTTATTTATCGATATGAATGGTTATGTGCAGAAAGATAAAGTTCAACAGGATGAGGAATTGATCACTAAGGCAATGTATCCGAAACGGGAAGAGTTTCAATGGCGACCTGCACCTATTTTGTGCAAGCGTTTTGATTTAATTGATCCTTACATGGGCAAGGTAAGCTATCTTCTTCTGATTGTAATGAATAATGACCTGGCCTACTGTTTCTCCCTTCTGTTCCATGGTGATGCTGATATTTTTTGTTTCTGGAGTCTGGGACAAGCAATACTATTTGAAAGGATATTTTATACCAGCAGTTGCTTGTTCACTTGCCATTCATGAATCAAGAAAGAAAAAAAAGAAAATGATCATTAGCATGAATAGAGCATTAGAATGGAGAAAAGGTTTGGTAGGCCAGGATAGAGGGTTGTAAGGAAATTTTAGCAAATAGAATTTATTTGTAGAAGACCAATCAACTAGTTCCGATTAGTTTAAGTCTATTCATTATACCTTCAACTGGTTATGGAATCCTTTTCCTCTTTTATTTCACTAGATTCGTATTGCTCTACTGATCTTAATTGAAGTGAAAGGATTGGATTCACTTTTAAAGTCTGTCTCCTTAGTTGTGATAACAGAATCCTTGAAATCCAGCAGATCCTCTATTTTCTCTTTGAGAAATTCCTGAAATCAACTGTTAAGAAAACCTCTTCACATATATCATGCTGTGATCTTAGCCAAGTAGTTTACCCATGAACGGCTACTTTTCCTTATTCTGGCACATGAGGTGGTGCTTTGAGTATTGAAATGCTGCTGCAGGGTGTTTATTAAAATAGTAGGTGGGTTCTACCATAATGCAAGCTAAGCTTATTGTTCGATATTGAAATCAGAGGCTGTTTATAAACAAAAAATTGGACAGCTGTGTTGGCGATTATTGGTTACTCCTGCCGCTGGTGGTGTTTATATTGAGGGAGGGAGGGAGAGAGAGGATGCCTTATGAAATATGAATTCATAAGGTTTACTTATTCTCTACTCTTTTTCCTTTAATTTGAACTTCTTTACCTCAACATTGTAGATTGAACTTTCTATTGCTATGTTTAGCGGACACTTGTCAAAGGAACATTTCTTGATTAAAAGATTGTAGAATATATGTTTCTGTTATTATGGTGTAATAATCATTTTTTTTTTTGCTGGGCTTAGGTTCTAAATTTTGGGTAATTTGAGTTTATGCACTTGTACTCCGTCTCTTGTACAAGCTTAGCTTGATATTAGCTCTAAGATGTGAGTTCTGGTGCAATTTTGAGTACATACATTCTGTTAATATCATGGTAATTTAAATGATTGGAATGAAAACAGATGCCAGAAGATTGTATTTCTCTGTTTATTCATATTTTTGTAAGAAATTCCTGGTTTGCTTTGGATTCTATCTTTTCTTTTGTGTTGTCTTCCTGTTCATTCTGTTTTGAGTATAGATATGTTTATTAAATGTCCTTTTGAACTTTGTGTTACATACTATATCACCAAATTCTTTTCCTGACTGGGTTCTGTGTTTTATGAATATTGACTGTATGCATATCCCTGGATGCAGCCACCTCCTGCTCCACGTGCGAGGAGCAAAATGGACTCTCTAATTTTTATGCCAGATTCGATCAAAACTGCAAATGTGGAAGAACATATTAGAACAGAGCACCCCTCATCTTTAGTTCCTCAAGTGCACAATGGAAAGCAAGGTGGAGAAACTACCGACAAGGAAGTTGAGAATGAGGTGGAAGTCGAAAATGTTGAGAGGCCTGTCGATCTGTACAAAGTACATTCCCTTTCTCTGTATATATTATAGTTTCCTTTCCATGTCTATGGTTTTCCATTTCTCTTTGTAAATAATAGGTTATGCTCTTGTTGCTCGTGTCGCCGATCAATATTCGTCCTGTTGCAGGCCATTTTTTCAGATGATTCAGATGATGAAGAGGAAAATACTACGTCTGATCAGGTTGAGGATACCCAAAAGAAGATTGAAGTCGCAAATACGACCTTAAATCGTCTAATAGCCGGAGACTTCTTAGAATCATTGGGAAAAGAACTAGGTTTGATGGTTCCCCCAGAGACGCCAATGCCAGAAATTAAAGCTGGTGGAAGAGGTCCTCAGAAGGAAGCTGTTAATGTTGACAAAGGAAATGGTGATTCTCCGCCATCTGAAAAGAAGAGGTCAGATTCTCAATACGTTTTGGGAAGTTCAACAAATGGAGAAAGAACAGAAAAGAAACCAGATAATCTTCATAAGAGCGTTGATGTGTTTTTAACACGGTCACACACATAGATAGTGGTCAAACTGCAGATAGAGGTTCAGTTAGAGACAGTAGTAAAGAAAGTAGATTTCCATATGCTCCGGAGAAGAGAGGGATCTGAATACTCACAGAACTCTGAATCGCAGTCAGAGTAGCCGTTCTTCAGAAGATGAAAGGAGCCGAAAACGCTCGAGTCATCACAGGCATAAACACCACAGAAGCTGCACTCCAGATAGTGATGCATCCAGTGACTCAGATGATTATCGAGACCAACACCATTCGAAGTCCAGAAGAAAAGAAATGGGATCATCTCGGGAAAAGAGTAGCAGCAGAAGGCATTCAAAGCACCACAAACACAGACGAAAGGATTCTCCCAGTCGATCACATCGTCGCTCTGGAAAAGATCATGAAATAGCAAAAGAAAGAAAGTAAGTATGAAGATTGAGGAGGGAAATCCCGGGATGCTAAAAAACTGGATTTTGTACGAGTTTCTGGGTCGGATTTACTTGTAAACGATGCTTGAATTCAGATGATGATATTGCAGCAATCAGGCCTAAAAATCCCTGTTAATACCTGTATCTTATGGCTTCAAATGCTGTTACTGGAGAAAACATTTGAATTTGGTGGAATGCTGAATAAGAATTGAATGCCTCTCAGTTGCAATTTTCTGTGGTAAAGTAAGAGCCTTTGACATTGCTATGTCTGTTTATGCTTTTTATCAAAGCTTGAGGGACTTGGAACAGCTCTTTTGGTGTGGACTTTTGTAAATGACTGAACTGTATTTACTATGCTGCTTTTCTTTCTAATCCTGTCCATTTATTTTATAGATCATTTTAGAATTATTTTTTCCTATCAATTTATCTTTTCACTTTTATGTATGACTAAACTTATAATTTTGTAATATATTTATAATGTCAATTAATATACATATTACATTTTATTAATTACTTAAATATATACGACTTCCTATTAGTTACTTGTTAGATTTATTAACTCCTATTAATTACTTTCCCAGTAGAATATGAAATAATTGAAAGAAACAGAAATTAATATATTTTCATCTCTATATTTATTATATTTTATCTTTAATCAAATATTTCTTAAAACTTTTGTTTCCTATAATAATATTATTCCAAATGTATTTAGGTAAGTTAATATTATTATTTTAAATTTTAAATTTTGTTTATATTATTTGCTATTTGTATTACTTCAAAATATTAATTAAACTTAAAATTTATTTCATGATAAGATATTATTTTATAATTTAGGTAAGATCAGAAGTATTCATTTATTTTAGATGAAAATACTTGAATAAGGAATGATATAGTTTACTTTTGAAAACTTATTTCTTTTATTTTTTTCCCTTTACATGAATATGCAACCAAAAAAAAAAAAAAAAAAAAAGAAAGGGAGAAAAATACAAGAGAATTCGTTAATTTACTTTAAGAAAACTTCGGTGATAATTTAAGTTCAATGTATGAACTTATTAGGTGGGAAAATATTCCCTCCTCCCCCCTTATTTGTAGTTTATGCATTTGCTTAGATTGCTCCTACAATAAAGAAATGTAAGAATAATATTTGTAATAGAAGAAATACCAAAATAACATCCTCCCAAGCGTAATACTTTTATTCTATGGTTAACTATTTTGGGCAAGTTGTCTACTATGGACAAATCATGGTTGAACCATCTGGATGGAGGGTGTTTTTCATGCACTAATGGACAATTTGAATCCCGCTCTCATTTGTTTTTCAATTGTCGCTGTTCACGCCGTTGCAATGCGACTATTAGGCAGCAATTGCGGTTTCTATGGTCTAATCGTGAGTGGGGAATGGACATAACTTAGGTAGCACGGAGATGGCGAGGAAATCATGTCGTTCATGCAGCTTATCGTGCGTTATTGGTGTCATTAATCTATCATTTGTGGCAGGAACACAATAGGAGAAAATTTCAGCAGATTGAGCGACCGGCGACTTCCTTGGTTACTATTATCCTTAATGAATGTCGACAGTGTATTTTTAGTATTGAGCTGTCTTATAATCTTAGTACTATAGCACTTTATAGACTGTGAAGAATACCTTGGCATAATCAATCCGTCTCTCCTTGATTGTATGATTGTACTCTTTTTATGTATGTATGAAATTTTCCTTTAGCGAAAAAAAGAAACACCAAAATAAAAATTCAATTTATTCTTTTGAGATAAACGATGAACTTTATTAGTAATCCCAAAGTATCAAACACATGAGACACATCTATGTAATAACCTCTCATATATGCCCAATCTATCAACGATCAGAACTTTCCTACCAGACAATCCAAATTGTTAACAATAAAGTGAGTTAAAAACAAAATGTGAAAATGTACACAATACAAAGTTCAAAATTTTTTACAAGATTTAAACTCTTTACTCTCCATAATTACTCTAGACATTGCTACATACTATGATATTATGATTTGAAAAATTACTTTGACATTAAGTTGAAAATAATAAATGTAATTATATGAAGTGTATTTTAAAAAATAAAACATACTTTGCAGAGAATTTGCTCGATTGTAAGAAGCTTTTATCATGATTCATGATAGATTTTCCATTTGGTAGTGTATCTCATTTCGTGTGAATAAATGGAATTTTGAATTATTTTTATTATAAAATAATGTAATTCATGGTTTAGATTTTAGTTTTATTAAATCGATTCATATACAATATAATAAATTATAATTGTGTTGTTTAATATGAATAGAAAAAGATAATTATTATTTTTGAAAACGATGATATAACATATACAGTTACACTATTTTGATTCTTAAGTTGGATTATTTGATAAGATGTGCTAATAGATAAAAATTAAACTATTCATGAATTTAAAATCAATCGTATGCAAAAATTATAATAACAGACATTTAGTTAGCGCCTTACTCATTTCCTTGACATAAAACGCTCCATATATTTTTCTAGTCAGCTTCATAATTGGGATCTCATGTACTTAGTTCTTACGAGCGAAGAATATCAACATTTTTATGTTTTTTAACAATTTAATTGGAGTTTTGGTCCTTAAGCTGTTATTTTTTTTGATATTTTTGGTCATTTTCCATTAGTGGGATGTTAAAGTTAGCGGAATTGCTCATGTGTCATGCATGGGCAACCGGTTTGGAGGTAAAAAATAGTCATTTTTCTCCGTTATTTTGGTCTTTTTCAAGTTTTGGTCCAAAATATAAATAAATATTCTCTATAGTCATTCCCATCCAAACAACACCCCATTTATTGGGATTATGAAATTATCGTGACTATTGATTATAAATTTATGTGATTATTATTGGGATAATAAACAAATAAGGAATATGAGTATTAGATTTTGGATGCAAGATTATGAATTATGACTGCAGCATAATACCCAATTTTATGAAATTATACCATACAAAATTTTTTGATTTTATGCTATCAGATTTCAATTTGGTCTAGTTTATCAAATACAAATTTGTATTTTCTACTAGCATATTTTCTTAATTTGATTTATGTTACCAAACACCTAATTTTTTGTTTATTTTATTCGACTAGATTTATTTTTTGTTTTATGTCCGCAATCAAGAAATAAAGCCATAGTATAATTGAAATGTTTGAATTCGAAAAAGAAAAAGAAAAAATGGGCAAAAGTAAGAAGCAAAAATTCAAGAAATGTTTCTCATATGTAATAATATTTAATGTTTATGGAACTACAAGTGAGTCTAAATATGAACTATATAGGAAAAAATAGGCCTATATTCATTGCCTAGAAGAAAATTTATGAACTAATTAAATTGAATTTAATCGTAACTTTGGTTTAGCAAGTAATTAATCACTTAACAAATTAGAAGAATTATTTTGAACTAGATAAAATTAAGAGATACTTACACTCCCCTCCCATGGGTTTTGATGTAATTACACGTAGATCCTCTATGGTTTGAAAAATTACATCTAGCATCTCTGAGGTTTGCTTCTGTCTAACAAATAAGCTCATCCATTAATCAAAATTCATCGAATTTGGTGATATTAACAGAAAAAAAAAAAAAAATCTATATTTACCTTCATTTGACTTATTACTGATTTATTGCAGGTTACATAAATCTTTTTATGATCAAATTATACTCATACGTTTTCACCGTTATAAAGGTAGTTTAGTCAGAAAAAAGTTATTTGACCTTTAATAAGTCTGTAATAAGTCAATCGAGAGTAAATATCAATTTTCATTCAATTTTTTTGTTAATACCAATAAACTCACTGAATTTTGAATAACAGGACCTATTTGTTAATCTAAGCAAATATTAGGGTAACTAGATATAATTTTTCAAACCACAGTGGATCTACGTGTAATGACACCAAATCTTAGGAAAGATGAGTGTGATTATCCCTAAAATTAATGCATCCTATGTGAGAATCCAAACAAACTTATAAAAGCAATAGTGACTTTGTTTTTAATAATATGAAATTTATTACATCATTCAATATATTCAAATTCAAATACTGATTCAATACATTAATAATTAAAATCAATGAATACAATTAACAAAAAAAAAAACACTATTATAAAAAGTAGATATACACCTACGTTCACAAGACTCGAACTTGTGATGCCTCAACTTTACCAGTTGAGCAAAGCTTCATTCACGATGACAACTTTGTTATATAATTGCCGATTAACCAATACATTAAAATAACTAAGAACAATAATAAATTACATCGATTCAATTAATAGAACAATATCAAATTATAATAACTCACATAAAGTGAGACAAATACTCACATGTCAGGTGGAATTCATACCCATGACCTCAATCTTACTCATGGAACGTCAACTTTATCCTTAACCACTAGATTAAAACATCATTTGGTTATATAATTGTCTTTTTATACATCACTTTCTTAGCTGTTAATTGATTTATTGCTTGCAGATTTGATGGTAAACTTTATTAATGAATTGTGAAAAAGAATGTGAAACTCATTAATATGACAATCCATCATTTGGATTTTATTACAACTATTACACTCTTTTATCCTTGTAATTAACTTTGTCAAAATTTTCACAATACCTTTTCACAATTCTCCATTCATTCTCATTCAAGCAGTTCCTTTCTCCATCTCTTCCAAGCCTCCTCACATATACCATCCATTCTAGTTCAATTCTCCTCCAGATCAAAATGGCAAGAAGTGGGAGAACAAATCAACCAATCGAGCAACGTCCAGTAATCCTCGCCCTTGAGTGTCCGAGGTTTGAAGACTCGAGCTCAAATCGTCAACCCTCTCGACCTCGTGCAAGGGCTCCTAGATATCAATTCACATCTTTGGCGACTCAATTATGCCCTTGCATTGTCACCGTAAATGCTGGAGAGGTTGTCTTTTTTCCCTTCTTCCTTTTTTTTTTTCTTATCTCTAAACAAAATTTTTTGACACAAGAATTTAAATTTGACCTTTGTTTACTGTTTAATTCAATGCTTCGTGTTTACTGTTTACTTTTTTTTTCCAAATGTTTGGGTTATGAATTTCACTATGTCTTTTTATTGGGGTTAAATACAATTCAATCCCTTGTTATATTGCAAATGAGTAATTTATCTTCTTACGAGGAAAAGTAGCAATTTACCCCTCTTGTTTTTTTTTTTTTCAAAATGAAGCTTTTCTTTGTTTTTAATTATACAAATAAATTTGTGATCTTATTTAAGAATTGTTGATTTGATTTAATTTGAATCTAAGATTAAATTTTACTTGATCTCAATCACCAATTTAAATTTATAAAATATATAAATTAAAATTAAAATAATATATATGTAATATCCTATTACATATCACATATGTAGTTATATATACACAAACAAAAATATATTTTAAATATATACTAGCTGTCATGGCACGCCGTCCCTGCATATATATAATAAAATAATATTTTATATTTTACAATATATTATGAATAAGAAAAAGAATATATATAAATAAGTACATCATATTTCTAAAAAAATAAAGAAAGAAAGCAACAAAAAAGAAAAAGAAAACCAACTTAAGGGTATTATTGGCATTTCAAAAAAATGGTGTTGCGGTGTCACGTAACTTTCATTTGTGAGTATATAAAGGGTTTTTTTTATATAAGTATAAATATAAAAGATATATATATATATATATATATATAGAGAGAGAGAGAGAGAGAGAGAGAGAGAGAGAGAGAGAGAGAGAGAGAAGAGAGAGAGAGATTTGCAGTGGGGGAGGCCGTGGGAAGGGAGGCGGCAACAATAAAGGGGGAAGGGGAGGGGTTGGCGCGGGAGGGAGGCGAGCGGCAATGAGTGAGAGGAGGAGAGAGAGAACCAGGAGGTGGTGACGGGGGGAACTGGCAGTAGCAATAAGGATGAGGGATGGATTTTCTTAAAAGAATTATATATATTATTATAAATTATTAATTTGTTACATATAAATATAAAATATTATATATTTTTATATTCATTACATATAAACATCAATACATTATATATTTATATATGAAATATTTTTATTTAGCAAGAAATAGCAAATGATGCATTAGGGACGGGGGTATTACCCCACCTTCTGTAAGGGGATATTTTGCTCTATTTTGAAAAAAAAAAAGAAGACAAAGAGGTAATTTCTTCTTCTTTTTTTTTTTTCATAAGGGGGATTTTGTGCATACCACATATCATAGGTGCCCTGCATTTTTCCCCTTTTGCCAAATACAAGATTTTTTTTTTTTTAAAAGAAAATCATAATGAACCTATTTTTCTGTTTTGTTTGCATGCTCATGAATATTTTTACATATTTGGATACTTGATTATAATTCAAATTTAGATATGTTATCTAGCTTTTAATATTAAGTGATAAAATTGACTCTTTCGATAAGTAATCATTTAATTATTGACTCTATGTTCGCATTTGGGCAAAAGGATCTCAGGTAAATTCAAAAGTTCAGTCTCCATCAATTAGGTACGCACACTTAATATTAAAAGCTGAGCTTTTGATTTTACTTGAGAATCTAAGTGATTGTTAGACTGAGCTTCTGATTTTACTTGAGAATGAGTAGAATATTTATTTTTAAAAAAAGAGTTTGAATATTTTTTGAGATCTTTCTTTGTCAATCCTCGCAATTTTTATCTCTGCAATGTGTGAAAATGAGAAGAAATAAGTGCTTTATTACTAAACCTTAAAGAGACCACTTTTTAGGTGGGAAATGATAGTATTTTCCTCCTCAAGTAGCATTACATGAGATTTTTCGTTATATATGACGACAAGATGATAGAAGGAACTAATTCAGTCAAACAATGATGTCTTATTTAAAAACTTTTCAACTAACATGTCCTCGATTTTGCTGGAGCATATAATTATGTTGACACTTAGCATCATCCTCATCATATTGGAAGTTAGCGTCAATATTCACTTTCTAATATTGATTGATCGTAGCCATGTATGAAAAAAATCCACAATTTTTCTCAAGTGCTTAAGAATAATCACACTGTCGTAACCATCACTGGCATATGCCTGATAGTATCTCGTCACAGTTAGAGTATAGATTGCATGAGGCCTTATACATAACATGCTATATGCTACTAATGGAAGGTATATGGAATATCAACCATCCTTTTAGCTTCCTGTTCAACCTTAGAAGGTTGAGTCTTAGAAAGCTAAATTTTTGACCCATCCATCTTATACATCTTCAAGATTTTGTCAATTTTCGCTAGACTTGAATTATTCCTAGCAGCCTTATAGTTCTGTACCTATAGATCTCAATCCCAAAGACATAGAAAGGTCTTTCACTGGCGAATAGTTGGACAAGTATATGCATTAGTGTCACATAACATTTTAACATCATTAAATGAGCAAAATGTGCTACATAACGCACAAATGGCACTTTATTCAGTTCCCACTAATCTTTTTACATGGATTAATCATATTCATCTTTGACGAAATCATACAACTTTATGACTTTATCAAAATGAGTATTCCAACTTCGAGATGTCTGTTTAAGTTCATAAATGGATTGATGGACTTTACAAATCTTTTGTTCCTCGTTTTCGATGTAGAATCTCGGGGTTGATCTACGTAAATGTGTTCCTCAATTATCCATAAAGGGATACCAATTTTTTATTCACTTGCCATATCTCATATTAATAATACTCGACTGTGGCAAGTAGATCCTTATGAATTTTGCCATATCAACAAGGGAATGGGTTTCCTCAAAGTCAATGTTGGACTTTTGAGGATAACCCCTCTCCACCTATTAGCTTAAAGATCATCACCTTCTCTATTGTCTCTAGGCTAGGCCTGTCAATAGGTCTAAATTGATCAGACCCAGACCTAAACATAGACCTTCAATTTTAATTTAGGCCCAGACTCAACCTAGACTAAAACTTGCACTTCTAAATTAGGCTTAGGTCCATTAACTTAAAATAATTGGGTATGAGTTGGATAATATACCCATTCTTACATAGACTCAAATCTTCTCCACTTCGGTCTTCAGTCTTCACAGCCTATCACTCTCCTTTGTTCAAGTCTCAACTCTCCTTTAGTCTCTCTCCCTCTCCAAACCCGGCGCAACCTCCATCTCCTCGATGCTCCTACCTCAAGAAAGAAGTAAGTAAATGGATAAGTTGCAGTGGGGGAATAGAAAAAGTGGTTTAAAAGACTCATCCTTGAAAGAAAAATCAGATGGGGGTGGCTGAGGCAATGACGATGTTCTGAAGAAGAAAATCACTTCAAGAGTGGTGGATAATAACAACAGTAATAATGATTTTTTGCTTGATTATTAACTTTTTGGGAATATTGATAACTGGAGCAAAGTAAACATAGATTCTTGGGATTTGTTCTTTAATGACTTTTGTAAATGATGTTGGTTAATCTTCTATTCTAAGTTTGGTATCAAGGAGGGTGTTTCAGAAAATTCTCCTATTATTCACTTTTTTGTTGCCTTTTGTAAACTTATGTTTTTTTCTTTTAATTTTTCCTATAAACTTTTGACAGGAAAAATCATATTTGAGTTCTATATCTGATAAAAGAAGACTTGTAGGATAGGTAAACTTGAGAATTTTGTAGGAATAGATAAATGAATTTGTGAAGAAAAAAAAAGAAAGAAGAAGGTTTAGGTTAGAGCTGACCCGAAAAATCGAGTTTGGTTAGATCTATAGACACATAGGTCTTTGGGTAGGGCCTAAGTAGTAATTTGTTTATTGGGTCTAGGCTTGTGTAGGGCTTTACCCCACTTATTGACAAACCTACTCCAGGCTTTCTCTTGTAAACCTATTTGCACCCAACGATCATAATTTCCTTAGATGGGTCCACTGAAGTCAATACAAGTATGATAATTAGGTGCAACGTACCATGATCACATATGCAACTTATAGCAATTTGAAAATAAGGAGATTTGCAAGCATTCGAAGGAATACATGCATCATACAAGTACAATGCAACTACCTAATCAGTGTTATGCCATTTGTTTTTTTTTGTTTTTTTTTAGTTACTTTATACATAAGCTTTTATAGTAGGTTGAGAAGGATCACAAGTATCACATTTGAAGTAAGCCTCCATTCCCATTTTAGCTTTTTGTCTTGTTTGGTTTGCTGCACAACTTTGTGGCTTTCCTTTTAAGTAGGGGTTGTGTCATGGATGTCATGATTATGTTCAAACTCAAGTACACTTGTGCATAGGCATATTCATCAATTTTTGAGGCTTCTTTTGTTAGCTCTTTTGCTATTCTCTTTCAACAATCTTTGATCATGAAACAAACTTTTGGAAGTATTTTTTTTTTAGAACTAACAACATTCGCTTTTTTTTCTAACATGATGATGTTTCAAACGTTTAATATCTTCATATAATCGTCTCCCGAAAAGTTTGTTGCTAAAATTGCTACAAGTTGAGATGACAACAACTACCTGAAAAGGAACTAATATCAATAAATAGTCCAAATATTTCAAATATTTTTTAAGCTAGACTGATTGGGGCACTGATGGGATTACCATGGTATATCATTGGCTGTTGGCATGGAAGTTGTAAGGATTGTCTAAGGTCGGTTCAGACCAAGTTGGACAAGGACCAAAATGAATGAATTGTTATCATCTGTTGCCCCACTGGAACAATAAGAACTTAATTCTTATGGAAGTTGAGATGAAGATCCACGGAAGTTGATTCATAAGGCCCAAAGATGCTATGCTACATTTACGGAGGCACATCTTTCATATACAACGACTAAGATTAAAAAAGCCCCAACAAGGTGGGACCGTCCACAATCTAGCCAAGTGAAAATTAACTTCGACTATTTTGTCTCCAAGATCCATAATGGGGTGGGAGTAGGCGTTGTCGCATGGTATCATCATGACTGTTACATAGCCTGGACTATTATGTTCTTTCTTGGGATAAAAAATATTATGCATGTGGAGACTTGGCGGCAATAATTGCAACTGAATGTCCGATACAAGGAGAATGACCTGACGTAATACTCGACGGAGATCGTTGTCCTGTTATCAAGAACTTGAAGGCAGTGGACTGTGATCCATTGCCTACGTGGTCTTTCTTCAAAGATACAAAGGAGTTTGTTCCATAGGAGTAGATGTTATGAGATTAGGCATATTATAAGATGAGGAAACAAAGCTTCTCATTCTTGTCGTGCCTTTTGAGCTAAAATTTATATTAATGGGGATTCTCTCCCTCAAGATATATTAGGAACATTCCTTACTATGCAATAGTAATGCAATTCTTGCAACGACATTTTTTTGTTGTAAAGTATCAACAGATCGTTGAAAATTCAATGTCATGCCAACATAATTAAGATTTATATAAATCTTTCTATGGAAAATTTATCCTTAAAGGCCGATGACAAAGACAATGATAAGCAATCTAGAATTGCAATGAATAATCTTGTCGCATTATTCAAATAGTTGCTTTTGAAATTCTCTTTCGTAGATATCCCTACACTTCATTGACAATTACATATCTGATGATCTCCGTTGAACTTTAAATTCAATATCCTTACTAATTGCCGCTAATATCTAATGACAGACTTTGCAATCGAATTATATTTAAAGTATTGCATTAGATAATTTTTTCTTGCACCAGTGGCATTTCAATGATTTTCCATACCTCTCCTCCATATCAACTTTATGTCGTCACTACAAAATATATATATATATATTATATAATATATATATTTAACCATGATTTATTGTTATGGTTAAAAATAAAATAGCCATAGTAAATAGTTATTAATCACGGTCAGGCAATGATTGTTGGCCATGATATCTGCGAGAGTGGCTAAAACATCTGTCATGGCTAAAAGCCATAGCAAATATTTAGCCATGGCAAATAACTTTTTGTATGGTGAAAATCCTATATTTTTATATCGATTTTATTTAACCTTGATCATAAAAAGTGTTTACCATAATTTTTAGTTCATAACTATTAAAACTGTAGCCAATAGTTATTTTTTTCCTAATGCGTCAAAGTAGTTATCTCAAACATCTTTCATGATAATTTTTTATTAGAAATTGTAGACATCCATCATCAATATCAATCATTTTCTATAGCAAACTTTTTTATATCATAATATCATAAAAAATTTCTTATAGACTCGAATAATATGTAGGGGATCCTAGATTCTAGTGGAAAAAGGTAACATAAAAAAAATTGTATCTATAACATAAAGCACATAGCGATTTAATATTTTCATCACTAGAATCTAAAAATAGTGTAAGCTTACCCTATTACGGAAATGTTATTGACTTGGATCCATAAATTTTAGTGACAAGCTATAGCTCAATTTATCCATGATAAGAAATCAAAATGTAATTGTAGATTAATGATAAAAACCTACTATCTCAAAATTACAAACTACCATCAATATTTGTGACTATAAATTTTTTCTTTCTTAGGTTTTAATCCAAAAAATAGTATGCTTTTGTTATACCTTCCGCATTGGTGTTCCTGAGAGAATAAAATCATGTATAGGTTAATAAGAAATATGACCTAGCACAAATATTTTAGAATTTATATTATTACTTATATATTAGGACAACTAAATAAAGCTAAGCTAAAATTATATGGAGAAATCATTCAATAATCAGACTTTATCAAATAACGAGTTTAGTCATATATTTATAAGCTTACAGTGAAAAATTATAATCAGATAAAACTAGGAAATAAAATCAAATTCAATATAAACTACAATAAGTATGCCTATTTTAAATACATAGATTTATTATTTATTATTATAATTATTCTAATCCTATTTATTCTTAATTCCATTATTTCTCCCCACTTGAGAAAAACTTTATTCCAAAAAATGGTTGAGAAGGTGAGACTGAAAAACGTCAGTGACCAAAGTGCATTTTACGGCAAAAATTGTAGAACAATCAATCTTATCGAGAACAAAACATAGATGAGAAGCAATATTAAGTGAATAATAATTAAATAATGAGTTTAACCCATGTATTTGTAGGCTTACTATAAAGAAGTCTAATATAATTAAACTAAGAAATACAATGATACTAAAATATAAACTATAGATATGTCTATCTAAATATATATATTCTCATATTATTATTCTTATCTTATCCATTCTCGATTGTTATCAACTTAGCATTTGAAACATGATATTTGGTCAACTATCACTTTCAGAACATAATATATTACAAGAATCTTGTATGTCATCATTATGATATTATATGTCTCAAAATGATTTTATAGCATTTGTATTTTAACTTCAGAAAACAATATTAACCAGCAAGATACATAGGGTGAACTTGATTTCTTTCATGCATATTGTTATTAACTTGTTATGGTTTAGGATTCTATTTTCCTCATGTACTATATCTTTTGATTCACCTGGTAATTATCTAGATGCTCTACATTAGCAACTTAATATAGAAGTTATCTTTGGAGATGAAACTAGAAATATGCATAGTTTGTTAGATGTTTAGTTTGATATGATTAATTTTCAGTTCTAAAACAACATAGATTAGAAAAAGTTGTTTGCTGTGTTTTTCATTTCTTTTTTTTTTTTTTTTTTGTGCTAAAAGATAATTGTTCCCAAGTTAATAATTCTTTTGTTTTTCAAACTTCATACTTTAAGTGAATTTTTAAGATTCAAAGCAGCTTTTACATTTAGCATTGTGTCATAGTCAATACACAAAACTGATGGAATGTGGAAGTGCATTCAATAATTAAAAATGCCATTTCTCAATAAATGTCACATAGACAATTTGAAATGTGATCAGAAGATTTTATTGATGTACATTCGTGGGTCTACGTTACATGTTTCTGTGTCATAGATTTTTCGATGGAAATTTAATATGCTACACATATCAAATTGACATGCTCCATATTAAAAAATAAATGCCTTTAGAAAATATTTCGTCATTTATGCATAGTTATTTTTGTTAATTTTTCTATCAATAATCAAAAGTGTTATTTTGTTAGCCATACAATTTATACAATTGTTTATGACATATGTGATTCAATGTTTGATAAGATCATAATTATCATTACACACTATTCATCTTTTTTCTAACCTTAGGATGTTGGGGAGAAAATACGAGTATTTTTTGAAGAACAGAAGGACAGTGTCCTTTCAAGCTGCAATGGTTTGCTTGTGGAAGGACGTATTTTAGGCGTTTCAGGAGAGATATCTAACCCAAAGATAAACATAGCAGGTTCAACAATTATATTTGAGGTAAAAAAATAATGACCAATTAATAATTTGGAGAATTGCAAATTTAGTTATTTATGTTTGGTGGGTGGTCAATATAGTCATGTATGAATTCATTTTGGTAATTATGTCTCGTAACTTTAAAAGTTTCGCGCATTGAGAAAGTGCATATTATGTGCACTTTTTAATTTTTCGTCCTCAATGAGAAATTTTCATAATTACAGTACAAAATTATCAAAATGATTTTATACATAACTAAAATTATCGTTTTTCTTTTGGTAATTGAAATGTAAGATCCACATTTGACATTTTATAGTTTCTACAATACCTCTTCCAACAATAACAAATATCGAGATCAATTGATCCAACTCAATTAGCTTCAATATCTGCATGGATCAATATGTCCTAATAATTTTTTTTTTCCCAATTGAACTCTTTTGGAGTTAAAAGTGTTGACAATGCATTGTACATCACAACCATTTTTCTAATATTTAAGTATTTCTATATAATTTTGCATTTTATAGTCATTAGTTTGCTAATTATGAAAAAATTAAATCATATTAAATATTAGTTTTAGATAATTTGCTATTGATAAAGCATATACAGTGTCCACCGATAGCATATGCGTATAAATTCATAATTAAAACAATTAAAATGGTTGTGCTAACTTTTGAAGTAAAAAATAATTTATTTGAACCTTGCACGATATTTTAATGATTTAAGTAGCAAATTTTTTAATTATGTTTATATATCAACTATATTAGGCAATTTTCACAAAACTCTGTTTCTATGTTTTTGTGGTTGAAGTTCATAATCATTATATAGTTAATTTATTATGTGATTTTCTTGGCTATGTAACTTATTTAATAGTTTAATTTTGACTATAAATGTCGATTGGCTACAATTGTATAACGGAGAAGGAATTTTTTTGGAACTTTCATGTCAAACTTAAAAAATTCATTACATTACATGTGAAGGTACTCTTGTATATCACCGTGAAAGTACTAAGATGAATGTGAATTATGACTTCAAAGATTTCATCCATATGTAATCGTTTGCACCACACTTCCATCTAATGCATATGCTAACAAATGTAATGTTATTTATATAGGGTACTTACTCCATTGCAACCCTCACAGGCCGTTACATTATTTGTAATAATGGACCTGTTCAGTTGGATTTTTTGAACTTAAGCTTTCAACCTGTTGATGAGGTGGTGGGTGGTGCTATTGTTGGACCATTGATTGCTAGTTGCTCTATGCAGGTTAGTTATTTTATTTGTTGGCCGTGCAATAGTAGTTTATTATGGTTTTTATTAAGAAAAGTACTGCCTCATGGTCAAAACTATGAGGCTAATTTGAACCAACATATAGAGTTATTAATGTAGGAAACAAAATCTTATTTTGAGTTTTCTTGAGGTGTGGAGCATAGTAATAATTTTGGGATGTGCAATCCTATTAAGAATCTAAAAGAACAGTCTAAATTTTTATGACTAAATTTTGGACATAGATACATATTATCAAAGAGAGATTGATGCTATTTTCCTATAGTGAAATGGTCTATTATTGAAGGGTGGTTTTAAATGTAATCTAATATATAAACATGAGTGTTTTCTTGATTTTTTTCAATTTGTCTTTCTAAATGAGGTTATATTTTGCGATTTAGACATATGTGGTCCATGTTTAGTTTATAACATAACAAGAAATTCACTTCACTTTTAACAAGTTTGCAAGCTTGTTTCTATACATACTATTTGTCAAAATCTAGTACATGTTTACATTTCTTGAACTTTCTTCTCACAGCTGGTCATTTAATGCAGGTTACCCTAGGTTGTGTCAGGTTGGATTATGGACAAGAGTAGCACCACTCTAAAATACATTTACTTCTTCAAGATAATTTGTCGTCTTGATTAGAATTGAATATTTCTTTTGATGTATGTTTTTCATAAAGTATCGAGAGTTTTAGAGTTGATTGATGCACATTTTTGCACGCATATAAGGTATACGCTCACTTTTCTATTTGTTAAACAATTTTTAGATGTTGTCATAATACTGTGTCTTTCATATTTAGTGTTTATCAACTTACTTGCCTAATTCTTTTATACTACTTTAAGCCTATTTTGGAGTTCCCATTTTGATCAAAATAGATTTTCAATGGAGAAATTAAAAGGTTAAAGTTTTGATTTTTTTTATAGTATTTCTAGGAATTTGGGAGTATTTAAACAATTGAAAGTTTAGTCAGTATTAATTTCATGTGTATTATTACTATATTTTGTAATCTAAATGAAAGTTGTCATGACATAAACAATATAAACTTAACATATATAAGCCGTAGTGGTGTCCAACTTTAGTTCCACGATATAAGAGATTTGCAACACTGATCTCATGCTTATCAAAATAGTTGAAAATAGTCTCGTGATTTAATGGTGTTGTGCAAAAACACTCTATCGTCAAGTTTCGGACAAAAATGTGTCATTTCTGTACGTGACTGATAACTTTAACTAAATTAGGAAGAAACAGGCAAATTGTAGTTTTAGCCGACACCATAGGGGGATTTGGAATAATGGTCCCACACTTTTGCCATAAAATTGATTTATGCTATCAAAGCAATAAACACAAAAGTATTGAAAGTTAAGAATTACAAACGATAAAAAGTAAATGCATGCCATTTCAACATGCATATTCTTACTTTTTTATTCAACAATGAAATTCCATATTTCGTATGATTTATAAAGTGTAATAAGGTTCAAAGCAAATTTTACATGTAGCATTGTGTCATAGTCAATTACAAAAGTTTAATAGAATGTGGAAAATATTCAATAATTAACAAATGCACTCGTTTCAATAAATGGTCATATAGATAATTTGTAATGTGACCAAAAGTTTTGTATTGATGTACATTATCAATCTACCTTATATGTTTCTGTGTCCTAGATTTTTTGATAGAGAATTCCGCATGCTGCACATATAAAATTAACATGCTCCATACTAAAAAATGAATGCCTTTATAAAATATATGCATTTATTTTTTTTAGTTTTCTCAATAATCAAAAGTGTTATTTTGCTTAGCGGTACACCTTATGAAAGACGTGATTCCATGTTTGGTAAAATCATATTTATCATGACACATTATTCATCTAATTACTTTTTCTAAGCTTAGGACGTTGGAGAGAAAATACGAGCATTCTTTGAAAAATAGAAGAACAATTTGTATCAAGTTGCAACAGTTCACTTGTGGAAGGACGTATTTAGGCGTTTCAGGAGAGATATCTAACCCAAATATAAACATACAAGTTCCACAATATATTTGAGGGAAAAAAAGCTATTGATCTATTGGTAATTTGAAAAATCGCAATTTTAGTTTTGTGCATGTGTGGTAGAAATTTTCCCTATATTTTAAATTCCACACATTGAGAGTAAAAGTGGTTAAAATTTGCTAAAATATCGTGCACTTTTTTGTCATTTTTCCTTAATGTGTGAAAATTTTTAAAGTTACCGGACAAAATTGCATAATGGATTCACATAACTAAAATTGCCACCCCCTATATTTACAGAATCATAATTGAAATTTTTGTTGGTAATTGAATGTCGGATTCACAATTGACATTCAATAGTTAATAATAATACTTCTTCCAACAATAACAAATATCACGATTAACTAATCCAACTAAATTAGCTTCAATGATCTACATGGTGCAAATATATCCTAGTAATATTTTTTAAAAAAATATAATAAAATATTATATTTATTCATTTCTTTCTAAAAATAATTAACTTTTGGTTAAGCATATATATTTGCCAGTTTTTTTAAAAAAGCATGTATAAGTTATTGGTTATATTAGATTTGTTGTATATCTACTATATATTAATTTATACTCCATTAGATCAAATCATGACCGTTAGATCTAATCAATTAATTTCAACCGTTAGATTTTAAAAACAATGAAAAGATTTCAATTCAATAAATTATTTAATTTATATTATATTTAGATAATTTATAATTATAAAAAATTATTTTTATTATATATAAAAAGTAAAAAAAAAACTAACTACTCCATCCCCACCCCCCTACCCTCCTCCCCAATCACCCCACCCCCCCCCCCCTCCTCCTCCCTGCTCCCCCCACCTCCCTCCTCCCTCTCCCCAACCGCACCCCGCGGCAGCCCCCGACTTCGCCGTTCCCCGCAGATGAGGGCGACGGCAAATCTGGCTTCGCCCAGATAACGATGAAGGGCAACGACGTTGTCGCCCCCATTTTTTAAAATTTTTAAATTAATATAATTATATATTAAATATTTTAATTAATTAAGAATAATTTAAATTATACTTAAATTAATTTACATATATAATTAATTTAGGATAATTTTAAATTATTATTGTTCTTAAATTTATTTAAATATATATTTTACTTTGTTAAAAAGAATTTTAAACATATAATTAATTAAGAATAATTTTAAAAAATTTAAATTATTAATATTATATTATTTTTATAATTATTAATATTTATATTTTTAGAGGAGAGAAAAATGCAAAAAAAATAATTAAAAAGTCATTTTGACTATAGTAATTTTAGATACAATATAGGGATATTTTAGTCAATTAAAGACCAAAAAAATATCAAAATAAGCAAAAAAAACCAAGCCCAAACACACTTTAGGCACGTGCATCCCACTTTTCGTTAGTTTCTAACGGAAGGAGAGTTTTTTGCTGAGTTTATTAAAATACAATGGGGTTTTTAACGATTTTTAAAATACAAGGGGTAAAATGCATTTTAGCCAAGAATTTGATGATGACTTAATATGCAAAGTTAATATATATATATATATATATATATATATATATATATATTAAAAAATAATATAATTATTCAAAGCATGAGGGACATTTTTATCCAATGAAAGAGGTAAGTATGCATTTGCTAATTTAGAAGAATAAGTGTTACATCAGTAATAATTCAGGGGGCAAATGTCTTTTTCCCTAAATTTTCTCTATAATCTTAACAGAATATTATCAATGGCCCATTTTAATGCAATATTTTAATCATCCCCGTCGAACCAACAAATTTATGTGATTTTTGTTGGGACAATAAACAAATAAGGAATATGATTTTGAGACTTTTAAATTTTAGATACAAGATTATCAATTATGGCTGCAGCATATCTTCCCAATTTCAAGAAATTATACCATATTCAAATTTTTTATTTTATGCGGTCAGATTTCAATTTGGTCTATTTTACCAAATACAAATTTGTATTTTCTATTAGTATATATATTTTTTAATTTGGTATATGTTACCAAACCCCTAATTTTTTTGTTTATTTTATTGGACTACATTTCTTATTTGGTTTATGTTCGCAACCAAGAAGCCATAATATAATTAAAATTAGGGATAGCAAATGGACTGGTTGGGTTTGGGTTGGATTCAAGTGGGGTAGGTGTAAAAAAGGGTTGGGTTTAAAATAGATTTAAATGAATGGGTTTAAAATGGGTTGTTTGCAAATAGATTGAATCAGGTTAGTATAAACCATTTTGTTAATTTGAATCTAAAAATTTTTAAAATTTCAAACAAAGAAAATAAAAAAGAATAATATTTGAACTAGTGAAAAAGGTAATTACTACTTGTAATGTAATATGACTAAACTTGTATCACACGTCATTTTTGTCTAATGACCATGTACATTAAGATTTATTTGCTAAATTATAAAGCAAAAAAAAAAAAAAAAAAAATACCTAAGATATGTGAGTGTGTATGTGAGATGTGAGAGTGTGTGTTTATGAAGCAAGATGAGTTGTGACTTGTAAACATATTTGACTGTGTGAGAGAGAGATGCGAGAGTGTGTGTATATGGAAAAAGATAAAATTGTGGGTTCTTTTTTAGTTTATCAACCCATATAAAACACATTATAAATCCATATCCAACCCATATAAAATATAATTTTAATATATAACCAATCCAATCCAACCCAAATTAATTGTGTTTGGTTGATTTAAACCCAATTTGCCATCCCTAATTAAAATGTCTGAATTCAGAAAAGAAAAAGAAAATTAGTAAAAGCAAGAAGCAAAAATTTAAGAAATGTTTCTCAGATATATTCTATTAATATTTAATGTTTATGGAAGTACAAGTGAGTCTAAATATATGAACTACATCATACTTATATATAGGCAAAAATAGCCCTATGTTAATTCATTGCCTTGAAATATTTGTTCAAATTGCATTGAAGAAAATTTATGAACTAATTAAATTGGAATTTAATCATAATTTCTTTGGTTTAGCAAGTAATTCATCACTTAACAAATTAAAAGAATTATTTGAACTAGATAAAATTAAGGGATAATTACACTCCTCTTTCCTGAATTTGGTGTATTACACGTAGACCCCATGTGTTTAGGAAATAACTTCTAGCACCCATAAAGTTTGCTTCCGTCTAACAAATAAGTCTCTTTGTTAATCAAAATTCACGAAATTTGTTGATATTAACAAAAAGATCGGGAAAAAAAAAATCTATATTTACCTTGGTTTGCTTATTATTAATTTATTGCAGGTTAAATAAATCTTTGTATGATCAAATTACACTTACACTTCTTCAAACGGTAATGCATTTGATGAAATATATTTTCGCAGTTATAATAGTAATTTAATTGGCAAAAAATTGTTCGACCTGCAATAAGTCAATCGAGTGTAAATATCAATTTTCATTTAGTTTTTTTTTTTTTTGTTAATATCCATAAATTTAGTGAATTTTGAATAATGGAAGGACTTATTTGTTAGACAGATATAAATTTTAGGGCTACTGGATATAATTTTTTAAACTACAGAGGGGTCTACGCATAATGACACCAAATCTCAGGAGATGGGAGTATAATTATCCCGTGTGAGAATCCACACGAACTTATAAAAGCCATAGTCACTTGGGTTTTTAATAATATATGATTAATTACATCATTCAATATGTTCAAATTAAAATATTGATTCAATATTTCAATAATTCAAATCAACGAATACGTTTAAATGAACCAAAACAAGAAATTAGACTACATTCATAGGACTCAAACTCGTAAGGGCTCAACTTTACCATTCGAGCAAAGTCTCATACGTAATGACAATTTTATTACATAATTGTCTTTTTATACATAACTTTCTTAGCTGTTAATTGATTTATTGCTTGCAGATATGATGGTAAACTTTATTAATGAATTGTGAAAAGGAATGTGAAACTCATTAATATGAAATCCATCATTTGGATTTTATTACAACTATTACACTCTTTTATCCTTGTAATTGACTTTCTCAAAATTTTCACAATACCATTTCACAATTCTCCATTCATTCTCATTCAAGCAGTACCTTTCTCCATCTCTTCCAAGCCTCCTCACATATACCATCCATTCTAGTTCAATTCTCCTCAAGATCAAAATGGCAAGACGTGGGAGAACAAATCAACTAATCGAGCAACGTCCAGTAATCCTCGCCCTTGATTGTCCGAGGTTTGAAGACTCGAGCCCAAATTGTCAACCCTCTCGACCTCGTGCAAGGGCTCCAAGATATCAATTCACATCTTTGGCGACTCAATTCTGCCCTTGCATTGTCACCGTACATGCTGGAGAGGTTGTCTTTTTTCCTTTTTCCATTTTTTTTTATCTCTAAACAAAATTTTTTGAAACAAAATTTTAAATCTGACCGTTGTTTACTGTTTAATTCCATGCTTTAATTTGTTTGTTGTGTTTTGAAGGGAAGCTATGTATGTTCACATGTTAAATTCTTTGTGTGTTAAGGTTGTTTATTGGTGGATATTACAAATTAAGGTCTATTTATGCATGGGTGAAATACATATTACCCCCTATGATATCCCAAATATTCAAATAAGTTACTGTGATAAAAAATATACTATATAACCCCCTGTAAAATTTCATGCGCCCAAAATTACGATTAAATATGTATATTTTGCCCCTAAATTATCAAACTGCCCCTATGTTTAAATCATACATATTTTAAAAATATAATATAAGAAAATATAATTTAGTTTTATGTATATATATATATAAAGAAATCTAAAAAATATAAAATGGAAAAATAGAGAACTCGCCGACGGACAAGAGATTGACGGTGGGTGAGGTGTCAAAATGATTGATGTCGGACGAGCTTTTCAATGGTGGAAATCACATATCGGGAGGTCGTTGGATGTCGGAGAAAAAAAATGATAGAAAATGGGGGCGCAGGTTAGGGGCCAATACACACCTTTTTAAATTTTACAGGAGGTTATATGGTATTTTTTTATCACATGGACTTATTTGAACATTTTGAGTATCAGAGAGGGTAATATATATTTTACCCATTTATGCGTTCCGTGTTTCTTGAGTTTTGCTTGTACCCTGATAGTTTTTTTTATTTTTCAAATATTTGGGTTATGAGTTTGACTATATGTATTCTTTGACTATATGTCTTTTTTTTTTTTTTTTTTCCAATGAGTAATTTACCTTCTTATGAGGAAAAATAGCAATTTACCTAGTTTTTTTTTTTTTTCAAAATGAAGCTTTTCTTTTATTTTTTTAAGCATTTTAATTTTTAATTATACAATTAAATTTGTAAGCTTATTTAAGAATGTTGATTTGATTTAATTTGAATCTAAGATTAAATTTTACTTGATCTCAATCACCAATTTATATTTGTAATATATATAAATTAAAGCTAAAATCATATACTGTATATGTAATATACCTATTACATATGTAGTTATATACACACAAATAAAATATATTTTAAATATATATATATAAAAAGATATATACATATATATAGAGAGAGAGAGACAGAGAGAGCTGGGCGCTGCGATGAGGGAGCGGAGAGGGAACCGGGTGGTGACAGAGGATAACTAGCAGTAGCAATAACGACGGAGAATGAATTTTCTTAAACAACTTATATATTATAAATATTAATATAATATATATAAATATAAGATATTATATATTTTTATATTCATGATATATAAATATCAATACATTATATATTTATATATGGAATAATATTTTATTCATAAAAATTAGCAAATAATGCAGTAGGGGCATGTGTATTACTCCACCTTTTGTAAGGGGATTTTTCGCACTATTTTGAAAAAAAAAAAAGGTAATTTCTTATTTCTTTTTTCATAAGGGGGTGTTTGTATATGCTGCATATCACAGGGGTGCTGCATTTCCCCTTTTGCCAATACAAGATTTTTTTTAAAAAAAATACATAAATGAACCTGTTTTTCTGTATTGTTTGCATGTTCATGAATATTTTTACATCTTTAGATACTTTGATTATGATTTAAATTTAGATATATCATCCAATTTTTATATTAAGTGATAAAATTGACTCCTTTTATAAGTAATCATTTATTGACTCTATGGTCACATTTGGGTAGAAGGATTTGAGGTAAACTCAGAAGTTCAATCTCCATCAAATTAGAAACATATTAATAACAAAAGTTGAGCTTCTGATTTTACTTGAGAATCCCAATGATTGTCAGAAGAAGAGTTTGAACTTATCTTTGAGATCTTTCTTTGTCATGCTCTCCATTTTTATCTCTACAATGTGTGAAAATGAGAAGTGCTTTATTACTAAACTTTGAAAAGGCCACTTTTTAGGTAGTAAATGGTAGTATCTTCCTTCCCAAGTAGCAGTAAATGAGATTTTCTATGTTGGTAAGATGACAGAACGAACTAATTATTCAAAAACTGCACTTTTTGAGGACCAAACCTATTACCCTTGATTGTTTGAGGATTAAAAGCAAATTGGTGGCAGGGTTTGAAGACTAAAAGTGTAGTTCTCCCGATTTTTTTAGTTCAAACATCACAATTTGATGGAATATTCACGATTTGATGAAAACTACAAGACATTTCTTTTGCCAAAAATATAAAAATAGGTAGATAAGCCATTTCTGAACCAAACACCATAACCCACCAAATGGAACCATAATTAGTTTTCAATATAATACTAACCACCAGAACAACATTTGAGGAATCTTTAAGCATTGGGGACTAAGTATGATGATGTGAAACTTGAGGGACAAAATGCGAATAAGTGGCATAATTGAATAGGACCAAAAGTGTGTTTACCCTTTCTAGAGTAGTGAAATATGTGTACACAATACTCAAAACAAAAAGACACGAAGAAATAAATAGTTCCATTCAATTAAACCACAATTTGAGAGGAAGATGTAGAGAGCTCAACGGTTGTGGTGTGACTTAATATAATTATGATGGAGATTAGTGATCTGAACAATTCTTGTTGATTTACTCCTTGAGAAGAATGACAAAAGTCAAGAAAGTGATTGTATAAAATAGGTTACATGAAGGAAATAGCTTAGGCTTTGTAATGCTAGGCACCACATTTCAATTCTTGGTATAATTTTTTCATCAACTAGCCTCCTGAGCAGCTTCAAAAACCGCAGTATAATCATTCTCGATCATGGGATCACTGTCATGTCTTATTTAAAACTTTTCAACTAACATGTCCTCCAATTTTGCTGGAGTACATAACCATATTGACACTTAGTATCATCCTCATCATATTGGAATTTACTATTAGTATGCACTCTCCAACATCGATTCTTCATAGCCATGTACTAAGATAAACCCACAATTCTTCTGAAGTGCTTAGGAATGTTTTAAAGATAGTGCCATGACCATCATCAGTACATGTCTGATAGTATCTCGTCACACTTAGAGTATAGATTACATGAGGCCTTATACATTAAACAACATGCTATTTGCCACTAATGGAAGGTTTAGGGATTGAATTTCAGTCATCCTTTTAACTTCTGGTTCAATTTTAGAATATTGAATCTCAAGATAAAAATCATTTTTCGACCCATCCATCTTATACATCTTCCAGATTGTGTCAGTTTACGAGACCTAGATTATTTCTAGCGTCCTTCTAGATCTGTATGTATAGATCTCAATACCAAAGATAGAGAAAGGTTGGCCCAAGTTTTCACTGGAGAATCATTGGATAATTATGCATTAGTGTCACCTAGCATTTTGACATTATTACTAATGAGCAAAATATGCTACATAAAGCACCAACAACACTTTATCAAGTTCCCACTAATCTTTTTATACATGAATTAATATATTCGTTCTTGATGAAATCATACAACTTTATGACTTTATCAAAATGATTATTCCAACTTCATGATGTCTGTTTAAGTCCATAAATGGACCGATCGAGTTTACAAATCTTTTGTTCCTCCTTTTTGATGTAGAACCTTGAGGTTGATTTATGTAAATGTGTTTCTCAATGATCCATAAAAGAATACAAACTTCGTATCCACTTGCCATATATATCTCATAGTACTATTATACTCGACTGTGGCAAGTAGAACCCTTATGGATTTTGCCATATCAACAAGAGAATGGGTTTTCTCAAAGTCTACACTGGACCTTTGAGAATAATCCCTTGCCATCTATCAGGCTTTAAAGGTCATCACCTTCTCTATTGTCTCCAGGCTTTAATAGGCCAAAAATTGCCAGAGTCAGACTTAAAACCAGACCCAGACCCTCAATTTGAAATTAGGTGCACACCCATTAACTTATTATAAATTGGGTATGAGTTGGGTAATATACCCGTCTTACCTTACCTTAAATCTTCTCTAATGGGCCCAATTCTCTTCAGTCTTCACAACCTATCATTCTCTTCTTTTAAGTCTCAACTTTTTGTTAGTGTTGCTACCTCCAAACCCAATGCAACATTCACCGCCTCGATGCACCCACCTTATGATAGAAGCAAGTGTAGTGTGTGTATATTGATTTTATAAGAATCCAAAATCACATACAAATATTTATAAGTATTCGAAATCACATACAGAAATGGATAAGTTGCAGTGGGGAATAGAAAGAAGCTACAGTGCATAGGAGTAAAAAACTCATCCTTGAATGGAAATCAAATAGGGGCAACGTCTATAGTGACAGTGTTCTAAAGAATAAAACCACGTCAAGAATGGTGGATAATAACAACAGTAATAATAATTTTCGGCTTGATTATTAATTTTTTGGAAATATTGATGACTGAATAAAGTAAAAATAGATTCCTGTAATTTGTTTTTTTTATGGCTTTTGTAAATGGTGTTGGTTAATCTTCCATTTTATGTTGCGTAATCAATGTTCTGTTATTCACTCTTTTGGTTGCTTTTTGTAAATTTATGTTTTTTTTTTATAAACTTTTGTCATGAAAAGATTAGATTTGAGTAACGTATCTGATAAAAGAAGAACTTGTGGGATAGGTAAACTTGAGAATTTTTCAAGAAGAGATAAACAGATTTGTGAAAAAACAAAAGAAGAAGAAGTGTTTAGGTCGGAGCTAACCCGAAAAGTCGAGTTTTGTTGGGTGTAGAGACCCATGGGTTTTCAATTGGGTTGGGTAGGACCTAAGTAGTAATTTATTTATTACGCCTTGGCTTAGGTAGGCCTTACCTTATCCATTGACAGGCCTATTCCGAGTTTTCACTGGTAAACCTATTTGCACCCAACGTGCCTAACTCCCTTAGATTGGTCCACCAAAGTCAATACAAGTTTGATAGCTAGGTGTAATGAACCATGATCACAGATGCAACTTTACTTATAGCAATTTAAAAATAAGGAGAATTGCAAGTATTTGAAGAAATACATGCATCATACAAGACAATGCAACTACCAAACCAGTGTTATGTCATTTGTTTGTTCGTTTTCAATTTTTGGTTACTTTGTACATAAGCTTTTATAGTATCACAGGTGTCGCATTTGGAGTAAGCCTCCGATCCCATTTTAGCTTTTTTCTTGTTTGGTTTGTTGCACAACATTGTGGCTTCCCTTTTAAGTAGGGGTGGTGTCATGAATGTCATGATTATGCTCAAAATCAAGTACACTTGTGCAAATGCATATTCATCAATTTTGAGGCTCCTTGCTTTTGCTAGCTCTTCTCGTGTTCTCTTTTAGTAATCTTTGAATCATGAATCAAACTTTTGAAGTACTTTTTTTTTAAAACTAACAACATTCCCTTTTTCTCTAACCTGATATTGCTTCATACATTTAATTTCTCCACTCATAAAAGAAGTGTGGTTTTCCTTCCTTCATTATTTATCGATTTAGTAATATATTTCTATACCACGTCTCATTTTTATCTTGGATTGCTTCCCGATAATTGTCTTACTCCGAATCCACTAATATATTGAGATCCATCAGGTGTGGTATGGTAAACTATGGTATCCATTAAACTACAAGTAATTAAATATATATGTTAGATACTATACATGATAGATAAAAAAAAATAAGGTATGATTTAGCCCACAATTCAACTACGGCAACAATTTAGCAAACATTTTCATTTAAGTATCACTTACTTTCATATTATGTCTTACTTTCAGTGGCGTTGGCATAGATATTGCTAACTAAAAGTTTATCATTACTAGGGTGTAAACTAGTCGAGCTCGACCATTTTTGGTGAGCTCGAGCTCGCGAGTCGGCTCGATTCATTTGCCAACCCTAACCATTACAATTGCGTAGCATTATCCATATGTTGAGTCACATTTCAAGAAAGAACTGATGATGCAAGATGCATTCAGATAAGAAAGTTCTCAAAAGCTTTTAAAGTAAAAAAAATTTAGCAATATTAAAATCAGATAATGTTATCTTATCCTCAAAACTTTTTCTTTTAATCTTTCTCCTCTCTTTGAAATCCATCGATAATGATTATTTCATAACAAATTGCTCCTCATTATCCCAAGATTTCAATAAAAGAGGCAGCACCAGGGGCAACAATTGATGCCTCTAATGGTGAGAAAAAATTCCACAAAAATAAGGATGAAATGAGAGAGATGAGAAAAATAAGAAAACAACCGAAAAACGTGTTGGTCCGTTGTCGAGGACAAAGGTTGGAGGGCGCATTGCAATACTATTCAATCAGAGGATAGCCTCTTAGCCTTATTTAAGATTTGATTTTTCAATCTGATGAGAAGTGATACTAAGAGCGAAGAGATATAGAACCCTCAAAGTGAGACATATCATTCATATACAACGACTAAGACTAAAAAAGCTCCAACAAGGTGGGGTCGTCCACAATCTGGCCAAGTGAAAGGAAACTTCGACTATTTTGTTTCCAAGATCCATAATAGGGTGGGAGAATTATGTTCATCAAGAACGAATATATTATGTTCATCAAGATCCATAATAGGGTGGTATCATCACTAGTGTTACATAGCCTGGACTATTATGTTCTTTCCTGGGATCAAAGATGTTATGCATGTGGAGGCATGGAGCAAGAACAACAACTGAATATGCAATACAAGGAGGATGGCCTAACTTAATATTCGAAGGAGCTAGTTGGATTGTTATAAAAAACTTCAAGGCGATGGAGTGTGATGCATTGTCTATAGGGCCATTTTTCAAAGATACAAGGAGTTTGTTGAATAGGGTTGGACGATATGAGACTAGACGTATTGTATGATGAGGAAACAAAGGTTCTCATTCCTATCGTGCCTTCTGAGCTAAATCTTATATTAATGGGGATTCTCTCCCTTAAGATATACTGACAACATTTTCTGCGATGCAATATTAATGCAATTCTTGCAACATCGCTTTTTGGCCGTAGAGTAACGACAGATAGATCGTCAAAATTCAATGTCATGCCAACATAACTAAGACTTATATGAATCATTCTATAGTAAAATTATCATTGAAGGACGATCACAAAGACAATGATATAAGCAATCTAGAATTGCATTGAATAGTCTTGTCGCATTAGTTAGATAGATGCTTTTTGAAATTCTTTTATGTGGATATCCCTACACTTCATTGACAATTACATATCTCATGATCTCCATTGAATTTTAAGTTGAATGTCCTTACTTGTCGCCACTAACATGTAATGACGGACTTTGCAATTGAATTATATTCAAAGTATTGCATCAGATAATTTCTCTTGCAACAGTGACATTTCAATGATTTTCCATACATTTCCTCCATATGAACTTTATGCTGTCAAAATCCAATAATATGCAAGGATCCTCGATTCTAGTGAATAAAGGTAAAAAACCAAAATGTATCTATAACACAAAGCACATAGCAATTTAATATTTTCGTCACTATAATCTAAAATTCAAGCAGAGTGTAAGCTTAACCTATTAGGGAATGTGATGGACTTGGATTTGAAAATTCTAGTGACAAACTATATCTCAATTTATCCACGATAATAAATTAAAATGTAATTAAAGGTTCATGATGACAACTTACTATCTCAAAACTACACACTACCATTAATATTTGAAATAATTAGTTTTTTCTTTCTTAGGTTCTAATCCGAAGAATAGTAAGCTTTTATTATATCTTCCACATTGGTGTTCCAGCGAGAATAAAATCTTGTATATTTTAATAAGAAATATGCCCTAGCACAAATATTTTAAAACCTACATATTACTTATTTTGTAGGACAACTAACTAAAGCTAAGCTAAAATTAGCTGGCTAAATCTAAAAGTTTTACAGATAATATTCATTCAACAATCAAACTTTATTGAATAACGAGTTTGGTCATATATTTATAAGCTTACAGTAAAGAATTCTAATGGAATGAAATTAGGAAATAAAATCAAATATCGTATAAACTACTATAAATTTGGATATCTAAATACGTATATTTATTTATTACTATTATAATAATTAGTCTTATCCTATTCATTCTTAATTCCATCATTTTTCCCCAATTGAAAAAAAACTTTATTCCAAAAAATGGTTAGGAAGGTAGACTGAAAAATGTTAGTGATCAAAGTGCATTTTATCTCAAAAGTTGTAGAACAATCAAGTTTATTGGGAACAAACAATAAATCAGAAGCAATATTATTAGGTGGATGATAATTAAATAATGAGTCTAGCGCATGCATGTATTTGTAGGTTTACAATGAAGAAGTATAATATAATTAAACTAGGAAATAAAATAATACTAAATATAAACTACTATAGATATGTCTATCAAAATATATATCATTAATTATTATTATTATTATTTTTTTCGTCCTTTAACTTTACTCCCTATTAGTTTTAATCCTATAAAATATACCTTTTGTTTATTTAGTCCTTTAAGTTACAAAAATAATTAGCAAAAAGTTTGAATTAGGGTTTTTTTATATAATTTTCCGGTGAGATTTTGAAAATCAGCCGTAAATTGCCACATGGCAGGCCATTTGTCGAATTTTTTACAATTTAGACACGTGTACAACCACATGTGATGACACATAGCTATTAATGCTGACTGGACATTATTTAAATACCAAAATTCCGAATAAAAATTATATTTAAATTTTTTATAATTTAAATTAAAAAATAAATTATAATTATAATTATAAAAATCTAATATATTTTAATAATCATATTTTTTAGTATAAATAATATTAACTATATTTATAAATTAAAAAATAAATATTCTTTTAACTTTTAAAAAAAATAAATTTCTTTTAAAAGCTTAACTTCTTAAAAAGAATTAATAACATTTAATTAATTATAAATATATATATATATATATATATATATATTATATATATATATATTGAATTTGCGGCGACGACGATTAGATCGGCCCCGCCGGTGCAGAGGATGGCAACCCTCCTCACCTCTGGGCGATGCCCTAGGGTAATGCAGTGCCCCAAATCAGGAGCATCATCACACGCCCCCTGTGCGTGAGTGCCGGGCGGGGGATTGGGAGGAAGGATGGTGGGGGGGGGGTTGAAAAATTAATTTTATTTTTAAAAAATAATAATATAATTTTTATATATTATAACTATACATATAATATAATTTAAAATTTATTAATTTTTGCCCTTAAAACATGTCTAACTTAGCTCCAAAGCTGCATAGGATTAAAATCATCTAAAAATTGTCCAACTTAGCTGCCATGTCATCTTTCCGGTCAAAATTAAAATCTGGATGACCGGAGGATTATTTTTCATCATTTTATAACTTACAGGACTAAATAAACAAAACATACTTATAGGACTAAAACTAATAGGAGATAAAGTTAAAGGACAGAAAAAATAATTTTCCCTATCTATTCTTGATCCTTATCAATTTAGCATTCAACACATAATATTTGATCAACTGTCACTTTTGGAACATAATATATTACAAGAATTTGTATATCATCATTATTTTTAGTTTTCCCAAAATGGTTTTACAACATTAGTGTTTTAACTTGAGAAGACAATGTTAACTAGCACGATATGTAGGGCAAGCTTGACTTCTTGCTTGCATATTGTTATTAACTTACTTGTTATGGTTAATTTAGTGACATTTAGGGTTCTATTTTCCTTATGTACTATATATCTTTTGATTCACTTGGTAATTACCTGGATGCTCTACATAGTAACTTGATATGAAAGTTATTTTGCAGATGAAACAGAAAATATGCATAGTGTATTAGTTGTTTAGTTGGATATGGATAAATTTTCAGTTGTAAAAAAACAACATAGATTAGAAAAAGTTGTTTGTTTTGTTTTTTAATTCTTTCTTTTTTTTTGTTCTAAATTAATAATCCTTTATTATTCAAACTTTCATACTTTAAGTGGACTTTTAAGGTTCAAAGTAGCTTTTACATTTAGCACTTGTGTCATGGTCAATACTCAAAACTAATAGAATGTGCAAGTGCATTCAATAATTTCTCAATAAAGATCATATAGACAATTTGCAATGTGATAAGAAGCTTTGTATTAATGTACATTTATGATTCCACCTTACATGTTTCCGTGTCCTAGATTTTTTTTTATGGAGAATTTCATATGCTACACATATCAAATTAACATTCTCCATATTAAAAAAATAAATTCCTTTAGAAAATATTTCATCATTTTTGCATAGTTGATTTTGTTAGTTTTTCTATCAATAATTCAAAAGTGTTATTTTGTTAGCCATACAATTTATACAGTTATTTATGACGATGCGATTCCATGTTTAATAGGATCATATTTATCATTACACATTATTCATCTAATTACTTTTTCTAAACTTAAGACGCTGGAGAGAAAATACGAGTATTTTTTGAAGAACAGAAGGACACTATCCTTTCAAGCTGCAAGGGTTTACTTGTGGAATGACATATTATAGGCGTTTCAGGAGAAATATCTAACCCAAAGATAAATATAGCAGGTTCCACAATTATATTTGAGGTAAAAGATATGGACCGACTGATAATTTGGAGAATTGCGATTTAGTTCTTTATGTTTGGCGTGTGGCTAATTTAGTCATATATGAATTCATTTTAGCAATTATGTCTTGTAGATTTAAAAATTCGCACATTGAGAAAGTGCACATCATGTGCACTTTTTTAGTTTTTGGTCATCAATGCGAAATCTTTAAAATTACCTAACAAAATTATCAAATGAATTTGTACATAACTAAAATTATTATTTTTCTGTTGGTAATTGAAATGTAAGATTCATATTTGACATTTCATAAATTTTATAATACCTCTTTCAACAATAACAAATATCAAGATTAATTGATCCAACTCTATTAGCTTCAATATTTGCATGGATATCAATATGTCCAAATAGTATTTTTTTTTTTCAGTTTAACTCTTTTGGAGTTAAAAGTATTGACAAAGCATTGTAGGCCACAACCATTTTTCTAGTATTTTACATTTTTCTTTATAATTTTGTATTTTATAATCATCAGTATGCTAATTATTGAAAAATTATACCACATATTAGTTTTAGATATGTTGCTATTGGAAAAGCATATGCATTGTCCATCGGTAGCATATGCTTATAAACTCATATTTGAAACAATTAAAATGGTTGTACTAACTTTTGAAGCAAAAAATAGTGTAGTTGAACTATGCACGGATATTTCAATGATTTAAGTAGCAAAATATTTAATTATGCTTATATAACAACTATATTAGGCAATTTTGACAAAATCCCGTTTTTATATGTTGGTGGCTGAAGTTCATATCCATTATGTAGCTAATTTATTATGTGATTTCTAATGGCTATGTAACTTATTTAATAGTTTAATCTTAATTATAAATGTGGATTGGCTACAATTGTATAATGAAGAAGGAAATATTTGTGGAACTTTCATGTCAAACTTAAAAAATTCATTACATTACATGTGAAAGCTACTTTTGTGTATCACCACGAAAGTACTAAGATGAATGCAAGCATTACGAGTACTTCAGAGATTTCGTCCCTATGTAATCATTTGCACCACACTTCCATCTAATGCATATACTAACCAATGTAATGCCATTTCTATAGGGTACTTATTCCATTGCAACCCTCACTGGTCGTTACATTATTTGTAATAATGGACCTATCTAGCTGGATTTCTTGAACTTAAGCTTTCAACCTGATGATAGGGTGGTGGTTCTGTGCTGGACCATTGATTGCTAGTTGCTCGATGCAGGTTAGTTATTTTATGTGTTGGTCGTGCAATAGTAGTTTATTATATTTTTTATCAAGAAAAAAGTACTTCCTTAGGCTCAAAACCATGAGGTTAATTTGGACCAACATATAGAGTTATCTATGTAGGAAACAAATCTTATTTTGAGTTTTTGATGTGGAGCATAATATAACCTTGGGATGTGCAATCCTATTAAGAATCTAAAAGAAAAATCTAAGTTTTATTACTAAAACTTTGAACATAGAAAATATTATCAAATGAGAGGTTTGTGCTATTTTCCTATAGTGAAATGGTCTATTATCAAATGGTGTCTTAGATGTAATATAATATGTAAACATGAGTATTTTCTTGGTTATTTTCAATTTACCTTTTTAAATAAGGTTATATTTTGCGATTTTAGATATGTTTGGTCTCTATTTAGTTTAAAATATAACAAGGAATTCGCTTCAACTTTAGTAAGTTCGCAAGCTTGTTTCTATATGTACTATTTGGTCAAATCAGGTATATGTTTACATTTCATGAACTTTCTTCTCGCGGATGCTTATTTAATGCAGGTTACTCTAGGTTGTGCCAAGTTGGATCATAGACAAGAGTAGCACCACTCTAAAATACATTTGCTTCTTCAAATTAATTTGTTATCTTAATTTGAATCATTGAATATTTCTTTGTTGTTTTTGAGTTGTCAAATAAATCCGAGTTTCTTTTAAATATGTTTTTCATAAAGTATCGAGAGTTTAGAATCACATTGATGCACATTCTTTGCATGCGTATTGAATTTACGCTCACTTTTCTTTTTGTTAAACAGTTTCTACGTGTTGTCACAATACTGTCTCTTTCATATTTAGTATTTATTTTGGAGTTCCCATTTTGAGCGAAATAGATTTTCAATGAAGAAATTGAAAGGTTAAAGTTTTGATTATCTTTATAGTGTCTATAAGAATTGGGGAGCATTTAAGCAATTGAAGTTTAATCAGTATTAATTTCATTACAATTTATATTAGTTTACAATTGAATATACATCTCAAAATACTTTTTTGAATCCCTTCATAATATGTATTATTACTATTATTGGTAATTTAAATGAAAGTTGCCATGACATAAATAATATGTGATTAACATATATAAGCTATAGTTGGTGTGCAATTTTAGTTCCACAATGTAAGAGGTTTTGCAACACTGATCTCATGCTTATTAAAATAGTTGAAAATAAGCTCATAGTTTAAATGTGTTGTGCAAAAAACACCCTATCGTTAAGCTTCCGACAAAAAAGTGTTGTTTTTTTCCATTTGGCTGTTAACTTTAACTAAATTGGAAAAAAATAGGCAAAATGTAATTTTAGCCGACACCACAGGGGAATTTGGAATAATGGTCCTACACTTTTGCCATCAAACTTATTTATGCTATCAAAGCAACAAAAGCAAAAATATTAAAAGTCAAGAATTTCAAATGACACAAAGTAAATGCATGCCATTTCGACATACATATTCTTTACTTTGTCATTCAATAATGAAATTTCATATTCTGTATGATTTATTTAAATGAAAGTTGCCATGACATAAATAATATGTGATTAACATATATAAGCTATAGTTGGTGTGCAATTTTAGTTCCACAATGTAAGAGGTTTTGCAACACTGATCTCATGCTTATTAAAATAGTTGAAAATAAGCTCATAGTTTAAATGTGTTGTGCAAAAAACACCCTATCGTTAAGCTTCCGACAAAAAAGTGTTGTTTTTTTCCATTTGGCTGTTAACTTTAACTAAATTGGAAAAAAATAGGCAAAATGTAATTTTAGCCGACACCACAGGGGAATTTGGAATAATGGTCCTACACTTTTGCCATCAAACTTATTTATGCTATCAAAGCAACAAAAGCAAAAATATTAAAAGTCAAGAATTTCAAATGACACAAAGTAAATGCATGCCATTTCGACATACATATTCTTTACTTTGTCATTCAATAATGAAATTTCATATTCTGTATGATTTATAGAGTTCAATAAGGTTCAAAACAACTTTTCCATGTATATTTTCATAGTCAATACACAAAAAATAATAGAATGTGAAAGACATTGAATAATTGACAAATGCACTTTTTCCAATAAATGTACGTATAGATAATTTGCAATGTGGTCAAAAGCTTTGTAATATTGATGTACCTTCATCAGTATACCTTCCATGTTTTTTTGAGTCCTAGATTTCAAATTAACATGCCTCATATTAAAAATGAATGCATTTAGAAAATATTAAAAATGTGGCTAAAGGGCACTTGTCAATTATTGAATGCATATATGTGACACATATCTAATTAACATGCTTCATATTAAGAATAATGCATTTAGAAAATATTAAAAATGTGGCTAAAGTGCACTTGTCAATTATTGAATGCATATATGTGACGCATATCTAATTAACCCGCTTCGTATTAAAAATGAATGCATTAGAAAATATTTTATCATTTATGTATCATTGTTTTTATTAGTTTTGTTATCAATGATCAAAAGTGGGGTTAACCATACAATTTATGCATTTATTAATGAAGGATGTGATTCCATGTTTGGTAAGATCATATTTCAATTATCATTACACATTATTCATCTAATTACTTTTTCTAAACTTAGGATGTTAGAGAGAAAATGCGAGCATTTTTTGAAAAATAGAAACAATTTCTATCAAGCTGCAACAGTTCACTCGTGGAAGCATGTATTTTAGGCGTTTCAAGAGAGATATCTAACCGAAGATAAATATAACAAGTTCAACAATTATATTTGAGGTAAAAAAAAACTATGGATCTATTGATAATTTGAAAATTTGCAATCTTGGTTTTGTATATATGTGCGGTGGCAAGTTTAGATCATGTACAAACCCCTTTTGACAATTTTGTCCTGTAATTTTAAGAATTTTGCACATTGAGAGTAAAAGTGATCAAAATTTGCTAAAATATCCAAAACAGTGCACATCACGTGCATGTCATGTGCTCTTTTTTCGTTCATTTTTTTCCTTAATGTGTGAAAAAAAATTAAAGTTATAGGATAAAATTGTCTAAATAGATTCACATAACTAAAATTGCAACCCCCTATATTTACATAACCATAATTGAAAATTTTCAATTGGTAATTGAATGTCGGATTGACAATTGACATCTAATTGTTAATTTACCTCTTTGTGATATTCTAAACGTGCAAATTACCTTTTTATGAAAAAAATAATTATATAACGGAGTGGATTATCACACTCCAATTTCGATATTCGATAAATTCTCTCTAGATGATTTGTTATTCATGATATAGAAATTTGTCCCACATCCACATATTTGTTTTTTGACGATAAGAATAACAAAAATATATATAATGGATATTTACACTTTCTTTTTTTGAAATTTGGTATAATTACACATAAATCTCTTATGGTTTGAAAAATTTTATCTAGTATCGTTGCTATTTGCTTTCGTTTAACAAATAAATCCCTCCGTTAGTAATATATTGAATTTGCCGATTTTAACAAAAAAAAAAAAAAAAACTGAATGAAAATTGGTATTTACCCTCGATTGACTTAATACTGACTTATAGTAGGTCAAATATTTTTTTTGACTAAATTACTCTTATAACGGTGAATATATACCTTCTCACATGCATTAACATATGAACACATATAAGGGTAGTTTGGTCATAGAAAGATATATTTGATTTACAATAATTCAGTAATAAATCAATTGGTGGTAATATAGATTGTTTTTTATTTATTTATATTTGGTTAATATAAGCAAGTTCGGTGAATTTTAACCAACAGAGGGACTTATTTGTTAGACAAAAATAAATCTCAGGGGTGCTAAATTTCATTTCTCAAACCACAGAAAATCTATGTGTAATTATACTAAACTTCAGAAAGGGGAGTGTAATTATCCCTAAAAATAAATTGGACCAACTACGTAACATATTTAAAAAATATTTCTCAAAAAAGGTGAAAAAAAATTAACACAAAATATATGGAATTAAAGCTGCAAGGAGCCTGATTTTTGGTGCGATTTAATTTGGTGCCAAGTGGGAAGGATGATTATATTCAGCTCCATTTACATAGTCCAACCAGCAGGGGCAATTTGGTCCTTCAACATTCCAATGTGTTTTACCTTAATTATTTAATATTAATACGATTAAAAATATTAAAGATGAAGTGGAAGTGTGTGTATACATATATATATATATATATATATATATATATGAATATTTTTCTAAATTAAAAAAAAAAATAAACTGGGTTGACGCGTGATTAAAATTGGGTTGACTAAATTTTAGCTTTATCATGTTTGAATAATCTAGCTAGCAGATCGGGTGATATATACGTTTTGAACAGTCAAGATCACGACTTACTGTGAATTAATTAGTATTATATTTTATATTATACACTTTGCAAGATGAAAATTCATATTATTTAAATATTTTAAAAATATATAATTATATACAGGATATTTATATTATTCTGATTTAAAATTAATCGAACTAAACCAATTACATGACCGGTTCACTTGTCTGCGTGTGATCCGCTTATAATAGCAAGCAAAAAAGAAAAAAGATTTTGATTCAAGTGTGAGACTATAAGTCTCAACTAGCTAGCTCGTTTTACACTAAATAAAAAAATTAAAAAAAAATCATTTTTTATCAATAACTAATTATATTTATTTAGTGACAATGTTTTCTATTTTTTTATAGTAATAAATTTAGAAATTGGAATAGTTATAATTATTTTTATAAATTATTATTAGCAAAAATTATAGACAAGAAATTGCGCATAAAATCATTATCAGAACTAATTAGTGACGTATATAGTAACAACATGGTTATAATAGCTATTTGTTGTTACCATATTTTTGTTCACTAGGAAAAAAAATTACTATTGACTACGATATTATTGGCTATGGATTGAAGCTGTGGTAAATAACTATTATTAACCATAATTAAATAAAAATTGATGCAAAAAACTTAACTTATTATTTATCATGAAACTAATTTTGACATGGCTTTTAGTATTAGCCACACCCATAAATACAACAGCCAACAATCGCTGTGTAGTCGTGATCAATGACTATTTGCTATTATTATTAATTCTTAACTGTGGCAATTGGCTATGGTTAAAAATTATATTTTCTTCTAGTGACAGTTACTAAATCGTCACTATAAATGGGTAACTAATTATTTATATATAGAGACATAATTATGCACAATTTTTGTCATAAATAATTATATTTTAAAAAAATTAATATTATTGTCACTTAATATATATTTTAATGACAATTTTGAGTATTAATACCATATTTTATTGTAGTGTCATTTTAGTAGGTTGAAAATTACTTTTTATGTGAGTATGAGAAAAAAGTTTTGACAATATGCATTCACCAAAACTAGTTCATACTCATTTTATCTTTTATTTCTTCTTCTAGAAACTAATATTCTTATTATTACATGAGGGCTAATTAGTTTGAAGCTCTAATTAAAAATTATAGTAAATGATTATTATTAGTTACGATGAAATAAAAACGATATAAAAAATTAGCTTTTCCACCAAAAAAAATTATTTGTCATGACTAAGAGTTATGGTCAAAAAAATTGCCTAGATTTTTAGTCGTGGCAACTATTTTAGCTACCCTCGTAAAAACTACGGTCAACAACTATTGCGTGGCCGTGGTCAATAACTATTTGCTACGATTATTTTATTATTAATCATGGCAATTAACTGTAGTTAAATGTTATAACTCTTCTAGTGACAGTGCGTGGATGAGTTTATAAGTGTTTTAAAATATTTTTAGAATATTAAAATTTTAGAAAATGTTGTAAAGTATTTTATAAATTCTAAGAAAACATGAGCTTACAACATCAAAAAATGAGATGATATATTGGAGTTTTTTTTATTGAAAGCTCGGGACAAAGCTTATTTAAGTGAGATTTTGTGATTGTTATCCTTAAAAAATGAAATTCGCCTTGATTTTGCAAGATGCGAGTCTACAAAATACACCATAGTTAGAACCACACCGGCAGGCTTTATTTATAGCTGTTAGATACTTAAATTAGTAGGTCGTATGAAAAATAATAAAGAAAGTTGTACGAATATCAGGGTAGCAAAAGTTGTAGTTGTTGCATGGAGGATCGATGCTATTTAATGATTTCTCCAAATTGTACAATTTCTCGTAAATCACAAATAACAAATGATTCAATGATTACGATGAGTCCATATATATAAGAATTTAATTGGGATGCATTGAGGCTACGTCGTAAAAACGTTGAATAAGTAAAAGGAATGCATAAGCTTGTCTAAAAAATCGTAAAATATTTGACCTTTATAAAATGTACCCTCACAAGAAGTTTATGATTAAGCTCCTAAAAATGAAAATAAGGTGTTCCTAGTTTATTTTTGAGATTTTAGCAGGTCCCTTTAATTTCTTTTGTATTAACTATAAAATTGCTATTATTAATATTTTATAAGTTTCATAATATTATTTTATCTAAATACTTTGAAAAAAAAATTATATAATAAAATTTTAATATTTTATAAGCTTCAAAATAATTTATAAAATGAATAAACTTATAAAAAAAAATTAAATAAATTTACAAGAGCTTACACGACGAGGACAGTGAAAGATGTGCAGCAAAACCTTACACGACGAGGACAGCACTTATTAAACTAAAGTAGCGGGAAAGTTTGAAACTTTGACAATCTTGGTCAATAGTACTACAAATATAGCTGCAAGTCTTCGGTATAATATAAGGGTTATTTACAAGTACACCTCTAAAAATATGAAATTATACTTTTTTATAAATAGTTTTTAAAATTACAATTATACTCCCTCCAAAAAAATTTCATGTACACATGAGCTACTCCCGTTAAGTTTTGAATGGCAAATGCTGACTTTAGCAAAAATAATTACATAATTTTTCCATTTTGCCTCTCATTTAACATTTTTACGTATAATTTTATACTTATAAACGGATAAATGTAATGTTCATATATGGAGTGATGTTAACATCATGACAGTTTTCTTCTTATAAATATAAAATTATTACATAAGAATGTTAAATTATGTAAAATAAAAAATTATATATGTAATCTTTTCTTAATATCAGTATTTTTTAATAGTAGGTGTTATTCTATGTAACAATAGGCGTTATTCTACTTTAATAATAAGTGTTGATTAAATATAATTATCTGATATTAATTAGTATATGATTCTTATAGTTGTTGATAATTGTTAGATATAAATATATCAATAATAATGATTATAATCGACTTATTAAAAAAAAAAGAATAGTTCATTGCTTTCATTTAAAAAAAACTAGTCGCACAATTTTCCACTGATTTTCATATTTTCAGCTAAATATTATATATTTTTGTTCCCATTTGCTAGCTAGAAAAGTTGAATATCACTAGAAAAAAATGACTATTAGCTACAATTTAAATAGCTATGAATTAAAAATCATGATAAATGTTTTTTATTAATCAAGGTTAAGTAAAATCGATACAAAAATATAAGTTTTCCCATCACAAAAAATTTATTTGTCATAGCTAAGAGCCATGGTAAAAATATTTCTCATTGCTTTTAGCCATGGCAAATGTTTTAGCCACCCTCGCAAATACCACAGCCAACAATCGTTGCGTGGCCTTGGTTAATGACTATTTGCTACGACTATTTTGTTATTAATCATGATAATTAACTATGATTAAATATTATATTTTTTGTAGTGTATTCAAGTAATATTTTTTGGTCTCTACACACTTCATTCTTTGCCGTGTTGGTGTTACAGAGAAAAACTAAATTAAGTGATAGCTAAACATTTTGGCTTTAATTTATAGTCAATAAATAAGCTCAAAATAGATAATATAGAAGCCAAAACATGCATGAAAGCAGCTATAAATTGTGTTGAAGAACACAATAAGATCAGGGAGGTTTAAATGCTTTATTTTTCAGAAATATTAAGGTGTTTATTTATTTATTTATTTATTTTGAAGGGGTTTAGCTATTTATTTATTTTATGTTTTTAGAAGGATGTAGTGCCTATTTCAAATTTTATAGTAACCTGAAATTAACAAAGAGTTTTAAATTCTTTGTTCCCAATTTCTTATTTCACATTATATTTCAATTCACTAAATAATACAAACTTATAATCTCACTTTTAAATATATGGGATCCTCTCATAAATCAAATTTATAATATTACGATAAAATAAACGTAAAATACAGATTGCCTTAAATGTCAAATTCTATACAAGCTTTTTTATTTGCAGTTTTGGGCAAAAGTACCTTGTTAGGAAAATTACAATTTACGTCCCACAACTTATATTATTTGTGATTTTGATCCTATTGTTTTACTCATCACCGCATTTAGCCCCATAAGTGTAAAAAAAAAAAAAATTAATTTACATCCCATTCACATTTTTCGTTAGATTTTTGACGAAAGGAAAGCACGTGCTCCATTAACTTAATCAATATTTTTTACTGCAATAGTGTGAAAAATTACAATTTACGTTCCACAACTTATACCGTTTGCGACTTTGGTGCCAAACTGTATAAGTTGTGGGACATAAATTGCAATTTCCACACTATTGCAGTCAAGAATCTAACTGAAAATGTGAATGAGATGTAAATTGCAATTTTTTTTACATTTATGGAACTAAATATAGTGAGAAGTAAAATAATAAGATCAAAATCATAAATGATGTAAGTTGTGGAACGTAAATTGCAATCTCCCTTACCTTTCTTCTCTATGCAAAGTAGTTTATATAAGTTGAAACTAAATTCAATAGGTGTGGGATCCTGATCGTTCTGCCAATCCTAACCACATCCTTGAGGGGTTTTATTGAAATTTTCCATACAATTTTGTTAATTGTGTTCTTACGATCTAATTATTTAATTTGAATTTGATCTATTAAAATATTGTACGTCAATTTAAATTTCAATTAACATCTATATCAATACCATGAAAAATAAAAAATTAGGAAAAAAAGATTTCATGGATATATGTAAACCTACTAAATCTTCATGATTAGAAGTAAAAAAAAAACTATTCATGTCAACAATCATTTTTCTAGAAATAAATTATGGAGAGAAATAAGTTCCAATGCAAGAAGTCATCCTTTCACAATGTCAAAGAAATGTCAACAAATACTTGAGAAATAATAATTGCTTCTAGTAGACTATATATCTTTCTTCAATGCCCCTTGACAAAGTCAAAGTCCTCCAATTACAACCCACACAATATACACGCTAACACGCTTTCCACTAAATATAACTATGGGAATATTACATTTTTAGTCTTTGTAATTTAGGATCCGTATACTTTTGATTTCATTAATTGGAGAATTTTTATTTTTGGTCCTATAAATATAAAAAAACCCCACTTGTGTTCTTTTATCAATCTTTCATTAGCTATTTGACGGAAAAGACTATGCGTTATGCATGTGGCCATTAACTTTTCAGGCTGAAGGGTAATTGACGGAATGTCGTCAGATAAGCCAAGACAAGAATTTTTTAAGTTTGTAGGATCAAAATTGAAAATTACGTGATTAATAAGACCAAAAGTATATAAACCCTAAGTTAAAGGACAAAACATATTGTCCCCCTACATTTTCCCATCCTTTCCTATTCAACTTTCCGACCACAACTACATAGTGTTGCTTTTTCGTCCACGCCAACAACTATAAATATCCACCTTTTTTCCCTCAGCAAACCACACCAAAACCCCCCAAGAATGGCCCTTTTCCTCATTGAATCCAAACCTTTACTAGCTCTCACACTTGCAGCAATAGTTCTCGCAGTCGGGACGCCGGTTCTCGGGCAGAACTGCGGCTGCGCACCCGACTTGTGCTGTAGCCAGTGGGGCTACTGCGGCACCGGCAATGACTACTGCGGCAGAGGCTGCCAGTCAGGCCCGTGCAACGCCCCGCCTAGCAGCAACGGCGTTTCCGTGCCGGATATTGTGACCGACCAGTTTTTCAATGGGATTGCGAATCAGGCTGCCGCGAGTTGCGCCGGGAAGGGATTCTACACCCGCGCAGCGTTTCTTGAAGCGCTCAATTCGTACCAGCAGTTTGGTACTGTGGGTTCGGCTGATGATTCGAAGCGTGAGATTGCAGCGTTCTTTGCGCATGTCACGCATGAGACTGGACGTAAGTTCTCTTACTTGCTTGAATCAATACTACTTTTTTTCGTATTTGATTCAAGTATGGGTGTTTTACAGCGGGTTTAGTGCAATTTATCTCTATATCATACTACAAATCAACAAATTGTCTTCTATAAAAAAAAAAAATAGCAATTTATCCTCGGTGTTGTTTAAAATAAAACAATTTACTCACTGTTGCTGCATTTCAAAAAGTACAGGGGCAATAAATTGCTAATTTTGTTTTATAAAAGGGTAATTTGTATATTTACAATATCACAGAAGAATAACTTGCATTTTCTCCATTATATAATTAACGTTGTTGTTCAATGAGTTTTGGTGAATTATTTTTTTTTAAAATACATTAATTAAAATATTACTATTAGAAAATACTCGTCCGTTGCTTAAATTTATAGACGAGGTCTAGTTTGTAATTATTATTAATGTTGATTAATACCATATATTAGAAGGATTCCAACACATAATCTCATGACCCTTTGGTCATGAGAGCTCAAGTTCACCAGCTAAATCAAATACGGATCAAAATTATTTTAAAATATTGCTATATGTACTTTTGTCGGTCTGCCAAATTAAATAATTTTATAATTAATTGCGACCTAACTCATATGTGGTTCCACAACATGTGACTGTGGAGCTGTAGGGGTATGTTTAGTTTGTGGATAGAAATGGTCTCTAGTGATGTATGAATCCACTAATTGAAGATATTAAAATATATCTTCAATTTACATTTTCAAAAATAAATTAATAACATAAATTCATATTCAATTGGAACATATGTGACGGGTTCACGTCCACCTCAGCCCCAAGTTCACATTTATTTATTTTTTGAATAAATTACAATAAACTTTCTTAAAATTTGTGATAATTACAAATATTTTTTATTATTTAAAAAATTACAAACACTCCTAAAATTACAAATGCCTTAACAAATACCTCCTTGTTACGACTTGTTATAGGAGGGTATTTGTAATTTGATGGAAACATTTGTACTTTTTATACAATTAGGGGTATTTGTAATTAAAGTAAATTTCAAAAAAATCCATTGTAATTTACCTTGTTTTTTTTGTTTCCTTCTTTTTGTCTCTTTACCTTTTCGGCCTTTTTTGTTGTCTCCCCTCCATTTTTGTCCCTTGTTTTTCTTTTTTCTTTCCTCCAGCCACTACTCCATCTCCGGTGGCCTCAAATTGCCAGAGACCACCATCCCCTTTTCCTTGGAACCTAACATAATCAACTTCCCGTCCTGTTTTTTAGAGACAGCCCAACTGTTTGAACTCAAGATTTTTTATAAGAAGTCTTCCACTTTAGACTTGGACGAGTGTGCAAGTGTGTTTGGTTTGTAGGGAAAAAAAAGAAAAAGAAAAAACGGACCCACCCCCTCTAGCTTCCATATCCAACGCCCTGTCTCCGAATTAAACGGGTTGGATGCACTGCAATCCTAGCCCAAGTCATCACAACCTCCTATTTTCAGACCTAGGAAAAAATAAGATTAAAAAATTTTAAAATTTGAATCCTTCATCTCAAAAAAATTGAGATCAATATTGGTTGTTATATTTACATTTATTAATAATGTTGTCATATATGTGAGACATGGGGTGAATAGCAATTTACCCCACTGTGATATTAGAAATGAACAAATTACCCCTTTATGAAAAATAAATAGCAATTTATCCTCTTATATTTTAAAAATGAAGCAAGTGACCTCTCTGCTTAAGGAGGTAAATTGCTTTAATTTTAAAAAAATAGTAAGGTAAATTGATACATTTTGAAAAATATAAGGGAGTGAATTGCTATTTTATTTTTTACAAGAAAGTTATTTGCCTATTTTTCTTAACACAAATAAATAGATTGCAATTCACCGGTGAGACATGCATAAGCACAAAATATACGTTTAAAATATAAGAAGTTTTATGCAATTTACCCTTACTTTATCTAATAGCTAGCTATTCTTAGTTATTTGCTACTATTGTCATTAATGATGAATAGTTTCATATTTGGAGATGTAATTGTAATTTTCCATGATTATGATTTTGCTGATTTTTTTTTAAAAAAAAAGGTTAGAAGCATTAAATATGATAAAGAATAACGTGACAAAATATTAAATATTACTCTAAAAAATCGTAGTTGTGGTTAAAAAAAAATATTATGTAATAACAATAGTGCATTAAAAATGGTAAAAATTTACTATTGACATGAATTTTGTTTGAGTTGTCACGGTAAAATTCATTTAGTCCCTGATATTTGATTTCAATTTTAAAATAGTCCCTATTTTTTCAATTAATTCTAAATTAGTCATTCCATCAGTTAATTTTCCCATATTACCCTATAAAACTTTTTTTTTTTTACAGAAAATTTTTTAGTGCTTCACTTTTTATTTTTTTTTGTTGCAATTTGGTCCTTCATACGTTAGCTTAGAAAATGATAATTATTTTAATAGAAAAATTTATCATTAAATGTTTATTCAGATGTTGTGCACATTTAATTTAAATATTTTTTATAAATTACTTTTATTGTTTTAAAAATATTTATGTTAATTGGATAAATAAAAAATAGAAAAACGTTATGAGAAATTATTGAAAAAAAGAGCTAGAGAAGAAAAAGAGAAATAGAAATTGAGAAGACAAAAAAAAAAAAAAAAAAAACGCAAATTAATAAAATAATTAAAAAAAAAAAGACAAACAAAATGTTTTGAAGACAATGAATGGTTATATTCAATTATATAAAAGTATAGATAATAATTTTTAATTAATGACATATCAACATAATTATCTTGAATTTATTGAACTCTTCAATTTTTCAAACAATCCCGAGTTGTCACTATATATTAATGATTAGTGACAGATTAATACAAATATAATGAAAATTTTATTTGAGTTCATTCTGTTGTCACTATATACACATGGTATATATAATTTCTATTTATAATGGAAACTTTTACACAAAACATAATACCGAAAATCATTATTTGACATATATATAGTTTATAATCTATCTATACTATTATAAAAGAGAACTTTTTAATTGTACTAACTTTAGGGGCTGCTCCAATTTACCCTTCATTCCATTTTTTACGCTTTAAAGTTATTTGGTTAGATTAGTAATTTTAATATTTTTTTAATAATTTTATAATTTTTTTTTCCTCTTAACTACCCACTACCCTACATTTTCCTCTCACATTACTTATCCATATTTATTATAATTTATTCTTTTAACAATTTTTTTCCTTATCATCTCACACCAAAATCTTTTTATATGCTCGCGGGAACCGCGTGCGACAATAACTAGTTTACATTAACCGAAACAAATTGCATACATTAATACAAAAAAAATACTATGTTTTCTCAAATTTTCTGCAGAAGCTCATAAAAGAACTAAGATTCTTAATTAGTCAAATAATAAAACAAAACTTTAAACATAAATAGAATTTTCTCAACGTACATATATGTTTTGAACTAAAAGACTTAATTTTACTATTCTACTCAGATATGTGCTACATTGAAGAGATCGACGGCCCGTCTAAAGACTACTGCGACGAGAGCAACACACAGTATCCATGCGCGCCCAACAAGGGCTACTACGGGCGAGGACCGATACAATTGTCGTGGAACTTCAACTACGGGCCGGCAGGCAATAGCATAGGGTTTGATGGTCTGAACAACCCAGAAATTGTGGCGACGGATCGAGTCATATCTTTCAGGACTGGGTTATGGTATTGGATGAATAATTGCCATGACCTCATTGTTTCTGGGCAAGGCTTTGGGGCCACGATTCGGGCCATTAATGGTGCTCTTGAATGTGATGGGGCGAATCCCGACACAGTTAGCGCTCGTGTCCGGTATTACACACAATACTGCAATCAACTTCAAGTTGATCCTGGCAATGATTTGAGATGCTAATATAGAGCTTCTAGTTTTTGCCTTTTTTGTTTTTTTTTTTTTTTGCCATGTTTTAGTTAAATTGTTGGTGTGGAATAAATGATATCATTTTGTAGTAGTTGAACACTTAGACCGTGTTTACTAGCTGTGATGGGATAAAATCCTCAAATATTAAGTTCGATTTGTTTTGGTGATACGTTAGGATATGACAAATTAGAAATGCATTTACTTATTCTTAATTATATTGTTGATTATTTGAATTACATGTTTGCTAGCAAATATGAAATTGATGATTATATTGTTATTTTATGATTTTACCCCCATACAAGGCAAAATTACTTGTCAAATGCCAATGTTTTTTTTTTCTTTTTTTTTTTGTTAGCAATTTTTCAGTAAAAATCTTCTTTTTTTTCAGCAACTTTAAAAAAAATATTGTTTTCCTTTGCAATTTTTCTACAAAAAATTTATTTTCTCTTAGCAATTTCGTAGGGCTTTACCTTTTCTAAATTAGTTTTCCAAAAAAAAAAAAAAATACAAATAGAAAATAGAACCGGAGTTAGTCTCAGAATTTATTGAATAGTTTGCATGAAGAGCACGATAACGGGTAATAGAATTTGTTGTTGGCCAAATGTTGCACTCGGATCTTCATCATGTCCATTTAATTGGCCATTTCGTGGTCGAAAACAATCTAAAGAGTACGCAATAGAAAAAAAGTGCATTGTCCACAAATAAAAATAAGAAAAATGAGATAGGATAAGTTTTTACACATAAAAAATAAATATATTTTCCAAAATAAAAAATCATGTTTACAATAGTAAAAAATGACCAAACAAGCGTCCCCTAAAACTTTGGAATAATCCAAAACATAAAAAACTGAATAATATAAGGTAAAATAAGCGCAAGAATATATAGGAGACCATAATTAACATCATCGAAACTATCTAAACATCCCACAACTGAAGGAACAAAAACCAAAATGTAGTAAGAGAATTGAGTAAGGTCGAATTATAAGCTTCAACATAACAAAGTACAAATAAATGTCATCCAAAAATCAAATATACTTAAAATAGTGAGAATGACTAAGTAAAATACACCTAGTTTTAACTAATTTTCTTCTGATCTTTTATTTGATGAACGCTTATCTAGGTGTTTTTTTGTTTTGTAAAAACAAGCATGTATAATTTACATTGTGTAATTATTATACTTTATTTTATATTGATTTATATGACCATAAAAAGAAAGCTTAAAGTCAAATACAATTCTTAACTCATAAGGCCTAGAGTTAAGAAAGATCCAAAGGGGCTCTCAGGCTTTCCTCCCAATAACAGCCCAAGAAGGGTATATGACCCAACAGAAGGACTCATTTCTTGGATGTCCAAGAAGCCTAAGTCCACCCTGACAGATAGCTAAGCATTCGTCCAGGTGGAGAGATGTCACTTGAGCAGGACACAACGAGTATGTCCAGGGTAGGGGTGGCAGGCGAGTCGAGCCGGCTCGCGAGTTTCGCGAGCCGGCTCGACTTTTGGCTCGACTCGAGCTCGAGTTTTTCGAGCTCGAGTCGAGCCAGCTCGAGCTCGAGCTCCAGTCGAGCTCGAGCTCGAGCTCGAGCCAAATTACCTCTGTTCGCTCAGCTCGCGAGCCGCTCGCGAGCTGAAGCATTTTTTTTTATTTTTTTTTATATATAGTTATATTTTTAAAAAAATTATATATTTCATATAATATTCAATATTTTATCAATTTTATACTCAAAATTGATCATATATTATAATTATTAATCAATATTATACATTTTATTTTGAATAATAATAAATTATTAAATTATGGTACTTTTATTTATACATTTAATCTTTATACTAAGTTTAATCAATTTTAATTATTTTAATTATTATTTTATTATATATATTAATATATAATGAGATCAAAAGCTTAATTAACAATTATAATATCTTAAAATTCAGCCAACCGATTCATACCAAATTTTAATATATATAAGTTTGTGTCAATTAGATCATATCAGACGGTACGATTTAAAATTACATGGTCTGATTCAACGATACATCGTCTTGAATGATTACTCTTTTCGTTCGAGTACGATATCTCGACATCCGTCTACCCGATAAATCTAAAACTTTACCAAATGTATTTTTATGTATGTTTGATCATATCTAACGGTTTGATCTGAATTTTGACGGCCCGATTAACCCACATTATTCAACAATGTAAGATGGTAGTTACATCAATGTAATACTAACGTTTATGAATATACAAATTTATTGCAAATTGTGAATATATATCAATTTCAACTATAAAATATCTAAAGATAATAATAATAATAATAGTAGTAATTAATGATGTTTTAATAATTTTAATTACTTTTTATTATTATTTTATTATATATATATAATAAGATCAATTAATATTTTTTACTTTGAATTAAGAAGTTTATCTCTTATTTATCATCATTATTATTTTTTTTATATAATGATATCAACAATATTTAAAAAATAATTTATATTTATAAGAAATATTAAAATATTATACCATATATTTAATTTTTTATAATTATATAATAATATTTAGTATTATTTATAACATATAATTTTATTAAAAATATAAAAATTAACAATTTTATTATAACAACCCTAACCCAAATTCTCCATTCACCCCAAAATCCAACCCAACCTAACCCAAATTCAAATCCAAATCCACCACTCACCATCACCATTCTCCCCAACCCAAACCCAACCCAACCCAACCCCAAATCCAAATCCACCACGAACGGCGCGGCGGGGCACCAGGATCGCGGCCGCGACTCGGCGGTAGCAGCAGCAGCGGCGGCGCGGCGGCGGTCCAGCAGCAGCAGCAGCGGCAGCAGCAGCGGCAGCGGCGGCAGCAGCGGCGGCAGCGGCGGTAGCAGCACAGCAGCGGCGCGGCGTGCGGCGGCAGCGGCGCGGCGTGCGGCGGCAGCGCGGCGGCGGGAGTACGGCTCCTCCAATAATGGCTTCTATCTCTCTCCCACCCCTCCACCGTCTCTCCCTAGTCACCGTCGGCTTGTGCTCTGCCCCGTTTTCCGTTGTTTCTTCGTCTCACGGGCAACTCGAGTTCAAGCTCGACAGCTCGACAGCTCGAGCTCGAGCTCATTACATAAGTCTCGAGCTCGAGCTCGAGCTCGATCTGTATAAGCTCGTCGAGCTCGAGCCCTAACACCTACAATCGAGCTCGAGCTCGAGCTCACCAAAAACGGTCGAGCTCGACTCGAGCTTGACTCGTTGACACCCCTAGTCCAGGGGACAACCCCTAGAGAACTAAGATCCCCTGAAGTCTCCTGACTAGGATAGACACCCGCAGATGCCTACAACCAACAAGATAAGGATTTGAAGAAGGCTTTTCCACTAGCAATCACCTCCGATGACTCTCTTGGAGGACATACTCCTTCACCACTGGTGGACTTTTGCTATAAAATCAGTTTCAGCACCCTCTAGCAGGGGGACAACTCTCTAAGCATTCATAAATGATTTTACCATATATTCTTATTCACGATTTCATCATGCTGAAGATATAAACAATTAAAAAAAGATACTTTCATATATAGATAAAGATATATATTAAAAAAATCATGAAAGCATCTGGAAATGCCAAACCACTCTTTCATGCAAAAGTTAATCAGTTAAAGCTCCAATATGCATTCTCATGTTAATACTGAACTGCAATAATGACGACGGATTTGTTCCATCACCTATTCTATCATTTTGGGACACATGATGTAGACCTCACCAACATTTGTACTTGTATAAGGCAACGATCATTGACAACAAAGTCTTTCATATACTCTTTAAGGTCAACAATTTTTTTTAATTTTTAAATATTTTTGCACCCATGTTGAGTGTGTTGTGTAACGCTAGTTCTAGTAAATAATAATTATAAATCTTCATCATATAAAGTTTTAACTGTGGATTTCAACAAAGGAATATATCAACCATTGATCTCACAATAGGAAATCAAATGATTATATAAGTAGGGACATGAAGGTCGTTTTTGTGAAGAGATACAAGTTACATTTTGTGAGAGTGAAGTCTATAGAGAGATTATGCTCCTTCTTATCCTGAAAAACCAGGGGCACCTTACGTTCTTGAACCAATAACCATCTTTCGGCTATTCTAGCTTGCTCCGTCCTTTATTTTCTAAAAGTTTTTAAACGATCAATACCCATTTCACATAGGAGTAAATTGCAATAAACCTATACATAAAAACATAAATCTAGTTTGCCAATAAGGCCGTGCTCAATGGATAAGGTTGAGGTCCCACAACTGAAAAGTTGTGAGTTCGAGACCTATAAATATGGGTGTAAGTAATTTTTTATAGTAATTTGTTGTTCTTTGTTTTATTTAAACGCATTCATTGATTTAAATAATCAATATGTTTAATATATTTTTGAATTTGAATATATTGGATAATATAATAAATCGTATATATATATATTATATTTCTATACTATTATAAAAGAAAACTTTTTGTCGTACTGACATTTGAATACTCAAATTTACCCTTTAATTCATTTCTCCCCTTCAAAAAATAAAATAAATAAAATTGATCAAGTAATTTCAACTTTTTTTTCACTGAACCCACTACTTCATGTTTTTTTTCTTCATAAATTTCATATTTTTAATAAACCCATAATTACTATTTATTTTTCCTCTATGATCTAATGCAATGTTTTTTCTTCTTACAAACTTCTTTCTTTCTTGAAAATTCTTGTCCAAACCAAGTTTAGCCGGATCAAATCAATCATAAAGCAAGTGTATCACACTTGCAATGTGATTAGTCATTTTTTCTTAATTGTGCACTGATCACACAACAAGACATGTATTGCACTGATTGGTTCAGGTTTGACCTAGCGGTGCAGAACTAGAATTTCCATTCTTTCTCCTCCCCCGCGCCCAGACCACGTTGTCCAATTTTACAATTTTTTTTTTTCTTTTCATCTCATACTGTAGTTATTCTTTATATGCTCGCAGGAATCATGTCAGGACAACATAAATAAAAGAATAGCATGAATCTAGTTTGAAACGGACAACAACTTGAAGAGAAAAATAAGAATAGCACCAGACACCTACAAACAGCATAATGAATGAATGTTTGTTTCTCTTGTTTTTCCTGCACATAAACTAGACGCTACGCATCCAAACATAGACGGAACAAATGGTTGAGGACAAAGACTTGAGTGCTCATAAGAGTAAGAAAAAAAATGAAGTTTAGTATTTAAAAAGATTCCTGGGAAGACCAAGTCTTCCTTTCTAAGCGCTCATCACGGGATTCTTAACAGCCAATGGACTTATTTTTTAAATTATTTATTTATACTATTATAAAAGGAAACTCATTTTGGCGTACCAATTTTAGAATGTCCAAATTTACCCTTCATTTCATTTTTTCTCTTTAAAAAAAATTTGGTCAATTTATTAATATTTTTTTAATAATTTCATAATTATTTATTTTTCTTAACTATCCACTACTCCACATTTGTCTCTTACCTTAATTCTTCACATTAATTATAATTCATAATTATAATTTATTTTTTTATAAATTTTCTTTTTATCATCTCTTACAATAATTTTTTTTTGTATGCTCGCGGGAACCACGTGTAATAATATCTAGTTATATGTATAAGACAAAATTTTTCCCATTAGTTAGTACTTCAATATAAACTAATTAAAACCAGTAGTTTATATACTACTCCTTTGGAGCCATCACAAACATTCTTTTACTTATGGATCTATATATATATATATATATATATATATATATATATATATATATTTAGTGCATAAATAACATATCCGCATTAAACGTCATCATTAATATAATAGGGTAAATTACAGTTTGTCATTCCGTCTAAATTATTTTTCGGTATGTTTTAGCATCCAAATACTCGAGATTTGCAGTTTGCCATCTTGTGTTACTTTCAATGAAAAATTCCATCGGAAAGTGATCACATGCTATTTTTAAAGGCAAAAACATAAATTCTCTCTCTATATATATTTTTGGATAATTTCATAATCTAATGGCAACTATTTATTTTAATCAAAAATAATATTTTGTTGATTGACATTTTTTCCGAAAAAAAAAAAAATGGCATGTTCTACATATGTGATTATTTTTTGGTGAAATTTTCCATAGAAAAGTGATTTCAGGTGGCAAAGTGCAAAACTCGTGGACTTTGGGTGCTAAAGTATAACAAATATAATTTAGATGAAAATTATAATAAAATATCATTTTTGGATGGTAAAATATAATTATACCCTTAATAATACCATCATTTTTGGAAAAAGTATAGTGTTTGAAATAAGTTCTTGTATGTTACCAAAATTGGTTATGCATATTTGTGATGCAACACAAAGTTGCAATCTTAGTGTTAAATATGATCAAACTTCAAGAAATAGTAGTTTTGTTAATTTAGATTAATTAGATACTTATATTTTGTCATTCAAAATAATAATGCGAAGATCATAAAAAATATTATGATCTGCATACAATTTTTAAAATTTGAGGGCGATTCGTGTGATTCTCAAAATCTTAAATTAACTCAAGATTTGAATGTATATTTTTAGCTGATGTGAGTAAATTTTATTAATGAGATTAACCCGTGATTATTTTTCTGATGATAAAAAACATAGAGCCCTAATATCACACACGTGTCACGCATGTGCTATGTCGTGAAAATTAATATTTTATTTTATTTTTATTTAAAATTAGATAAGTATTATATTACGTCAAAAAAATTATTTAAAACAGATTCAACAGAATTTTTTGGACAAATTAATCAGTAATAAATATATTACATCATCATTAATATATATATTTATATATATATTAAGATTTTAAGTTTGTCCCAATATATTTGTTAGAGAGGAGAATTGTGCAATTGGTTCATATATATAATATGGGTTAAAATTTATACAAAATGGATTAAGCTTTTGAAGGTGAAAGTGTGTACGGACATGACTAGGTCCATTCTCTTCATTGACAGGGTCAAAACTTACTCCAAGACAATACAAACATTCCACATAAAATCACAGCACAATTATTAAATTAGATCTTGGCTTACCTCAAGAGCAATAATTAATAATATATATATATATATATATATATATATATAAGTAATACCTAAATATTAAATGACAATTCTAATGTTCGTAGCTAAAAGAAAAATATATTAAGTGGTAAAAATTTTGATGTTGTCACAATATATTTGTTAGAAACGAGAATTGCACGCGAATAATTAAAGTTGTCATTATAAACAAATAATGATAACTCAGAAAAAATACAAATATAGTGACATTTATTTTTGTTGTCCCTCATTATCATGCTATATATGTCTCAGCATTTGTTTGTATATAGTGTCAATTTTAATTCACTATAAGAAATAATGACATTAGCAACAGCATAAATTCCTCACAAAATTGTGAAATTTATTGCTAATTTATATAAAGCAAATGAATTTAGCAGGAAAAATATTTATTTGGTCAACCGCCCGTCTTTGATTTTAGCATCAAAATATTTGTCGATTTTGCTAGAAATTTTATTAATAAAAATATTTGTTAGTAACATTTTTGAAGCATTTCAATTTTTTTTTTAGTCCAGCTATGATGCAACATTAAAATTCCTTTGTAATCATAACAAGGAAATATTTCCTTTATAATGTCAATTTTGAAGTCACAAGAACTTAATTGTTTTATCCATTGTTAAACTCTTTGTTGATTACCAATAAATTTACTCTATTTTCCAGCTATTGTCATAATTTGTAATAATTATTGCCATGACTAGTTTTAGGTACGCATTTTGCCAATTTAACAGAATTAAATAATTGAAGTTACAAGATAAAAATACATGTCACTTAATGCATATAATTAGTGATAATTTTAAAAATCATTTGTTAATTTTTTGCTGTAATTAATATTCTTTTTTGTTATAGTAGAGTACATTTTACTTGTTATATGATTATTATACAATTCAAGTAAATTATTTTTGTAGCCATTAAGGCCTAATATAATTAGCGAGATTGAGGCCCCATGACCTTAAAAGTTACGGATTCGAAGATATTGTTACACTGCATATATGGTAGGTGTTGTCTATTGTAATAGTAGGAAATATTATAGTTCGAACCCCACTATACTGGTAGGATCGATGATGGTTAGAGTATAATTATTTTTATTAGGTGTTAATATTTAGCAAAACTAATTATAAATTATTTTAATTAATAATATATCATCGCTTCAAAAAAAAAAAGTGAATTATCTTTATATTGTAATAAGTTAAACTCAATCAAATTTGATCCTTAGCAGCTGATTCCCTGGAGCCCTATAAATACATCTTACCTCCCTGCCTGGTTCCGACACCAACCCAACATAGTTACATAACAATCTCCCTCTTCCCAAATTCCACCCAAAATGGCTCTCTCCAGCACAAAAACACTGCCTCTGCCGCCAATTTACACTTTGCTTGCCTTAGCTCTCCTAGCCGGAACACTTACGATGCATGTTTCGGGCCAAAACTGTGGCTGCGCAGCCAACGAGTGCTGCAGCCGTTACGGCTATTGTGGCACTGGTGACACGTACTGCGGCAACGGCTGCAGAAGCGGCCGTTGCTATGCTTCCGGCCAGGGCAGAGGCAACGGAAACAGAGTTTCCGATATTGTGACGGACGCATTTTTCAGAAGGATTGCTAATCAGGCTGGTGGAGGCTGCCCCGGAAGGGGATTCTACACCCGGGCGGCGTTTCTTGAGGCTGCCCGTGCATATCCCCGTTTTGGAACAGTGGGCTCTGCTGATGATTCCAAGCGGGAAATTGCAGCGTTCTTCGCGCATGTCACGCATGAGACTGGACGTAAGTTTTGCATTTGAAGTTAAGATGACTAGTATGATCATTAGCTTACATTTTTTAATAAAATTTACATTTATCTTTTTCTGAAAACTCATTTGAAATTAATGTCTCAATTTTATTCTATTTCATAAATTTTACTGTCTTTTAGCATCCTTCAATATATTTATTTCATACCATACATCCACAATACTACGCCACATTTGACGTGAATCAGTGCACGATCTCGCTTATGCCGTGACTTTAAACTATGCTTACCATGCAATATGACAAGATATTCTTGCAGATATGTGCTACATAGAAGAAATAAATGGAGCATCAAAAGCTGCAGAATACTGTGACAGGAAAAACAAACAGTATCCATGCAAAGCAGGCAAGGGTTACTACGGCAGAGGTCCAATACAACTATCATGGAACTATAACTACGGAGCAGCTGGGGAAAGCATAGGCTTCGACGGACTGAACAATCCAGAGATCGTTGCTCAGGACCGCACTGTGTCGTTCAAGACTGCCCTCTGGTTCTGGATGAATCAGTGTCATGGTATTATGACTTCGGGGCAAGGCTTTGGGGCCACAATCCGTGCCGTAAATGGTCCGAAAGAATGCGATGGGGCGAATCCAGGCACGGTTAGTGCTCGAGTTCAGTACTACAAAGACTATTGTAATCAACTCCGTGTTGATCCCGGGACTAATCTTAGGTGCTAAGAGTGATATGCATTATATATGCTCTGGTTTAAGTAGATCAGTTGTGTGTTTGTTTTGCAATAAGTAGGTATCTTTTCCATTTTAACAAGTCTTGCATGTCGGATGTGGAGAAGTATCAGACTAGTGGAATATTGGGTGTTCAATTTTGAAGGGGTGTTTGTAATAGGATTTACTTTTGTTTGGGGAACAAGTTGTATTTAAACATTAGTGAATGTTGTTGGGGGGTTTGAAAATAAAAGTGAAAAGTGAAAAAAAGTTGAAGTTGGAGTGTTTGAAAAAATAAATTAATATTTATAATTTTACCAATAAGTATTTTTATGGAAAAGGCACGTGTAAGCACACCGTTGTGACAATGTGTGTAGCACATGCCTTTTCTATGACAATACTAAGGGAATCTTATCAAAGAACTAAAAGTGAGATCTTTCATAACTTATGGGACCATTAATAAAAATCTCGTAATTAATGGGACAAAAAATGTATTGTACCTCAATATCGGAGGCAAAATGCTATTTCCTCGAAAATTTGTTATAGTTATCTGAATAGATTTCAAAACTAATGCTTGGATATGAAATTAATTATTTCTTACAAAGGATATTGATGACCATAAAATGGGCTGGCCCAAAGAGTTTCAAAGAGTCCAAAAGGAAGAAAGATAAAGCAAAAGTCCAAATGAATGTAAGGCTTAAGGTCCTCCGAGGAGGCCCAACTTAGATAAGAGCCCAAGGTACCCCAAGGATGCCCGATTCGGGTAGAGCCCCAAGGAGTTTGCTAGTGGCACCCCCAAAAATTTAATTCGCCAAAAGAAGTCCAATTGGCTTAAATCCAATAGGGCTAGGATCCAAAAACACCTCATAAGCATACAGGGAAACTTAAGGATTTGAAATTCCTTAACCAAAGTCAAAGCCCATCTCACATGACATCCATGAATGACTTATGTAGCATCCACATAGGATCTCCACATAATCAAATAAGAACTAATAGCCCCCTAAAAAACACGTGGCCCCTCCAACTAGAAGTAACCTCCTAAATGTTTAGACTCTCGATGGTAGAAGATGTCTCCCCAGTTGCCTCCCTAAACTTTGAGAAGTCATCCTTATCATAAAAGATACCTTTAGCACTAGTTGGATCCAATTGCTAGCGAAAAATCGTAGGTCTCCAACCGCTAAGAGATAACCCTCCATCGAATCCTGAGGGATTCTCCAGCCTCTGGGGATCCTCACCAAATCCATGGGAGATGCAACATTTTTTAACCACTTTGAGATCATACTCCACCAAATCCGTGATCTTCTCCAACCAACTTATAGTTGCCTATGAATAGAGAGCTTCCCAAGTGGGAGACAACATGTTTTGAACTTGAGCCTACATATTACTACTTTCACCTTCATGCTACCAGTTTAGCTTACAATAATATTGTAATTTGGTATTAAGAGTTTTGTTTTAATGACAATTTCTCATTTGTACATGAAAATCGAAAAATAATGCTCTCTTTATCACTCATTTACAACCTTTCATTTCTTAGCACTTATTTTACTATTTTTCATTCCAAGTGGACCTGAGCGCCAAAAAGTTTTTGCTCACATCATTGGCCACGTCTATGGGAACATAGAACTAAGATGTGAGAACAATGAAAGCTATCAACACCGGAGCTAACACCTACTCGGATACCTCCTGCGGGAGGATGGTACACCTCCCATTAGAGGACCTCCAACGGATTATAACTACCTCCATTTAAGACCATACTTCAGCGGCCCTACCATTATTATTACTTGGTATGAATATTCCTATCAACCTGAATTTAATGTGCAGGGAACCTTGCGACAGGACATCCAACTAGGGGGAAGACAATAGCAACTAACCCCACAAAAAGGTGCACCTAACAACTTGATGGCGCATATTTTCTTGAAGAAAAATAATGCCCTACACCCAAACAGGCATAAAAGTAGTTCAAACATATCTACTTTCGAAGGATTGTACCTTTCTGTGGAAGCAGTGGGAGGGAGAAATAAAAAAGGGTTTAAAGTGACCTTCAATAATGCGATAACAAAGGCAAGGGATAAAGCAATAATAACCATATTGGATATTGTCAGAATCATGACAATAAAAAAGAATCCATAGCTAGAGGGATAATATGTTGAAGTATTAAGGTGAAATTTTGTCCGAACATTCAAAAAATAATTGAGAAAAGTAAGGAAAAATCTCATGAGCTTATACTAGAATGGGGTGGCAATGACAACTTTGAGGTTAAGGGCCGGCTTGGTGATAAAATGGTAGTCGATTGTCAAGTAGAACTTGCATTTGCAGAAAATGGGATCTCTCTGGAATTTGTTATGTACATGCAATTATATGTATATTCCATAAAGAGAAAGAGTGGAAGAGTACTTAGAGCATTGGCACATTACTGAATACAAATGAAAATCTACTGAGTTCAATGAGAAGGTGAAGAAGAATGGCCTACTTCATAATTTTGTGGTGTTGAAGCCATGGGAAAAATGGGAGCCCTAAGTCACATGCTAGGAGGAAAGAATGAGATCAAATGGTGGTTCAAACTGAAACAAGAAAATATTTGGAAAGAGGAGGCTCAAAATATCCATAGTCAATCTGTGGAAGAGAATGACATAACAAGACTAGTTGTAAAGAACCTTCAAAAGGTCTTCCTGATACTTAGTCATTTGTAAGTTTTCAAAATTCAGTATTTTTTTTATATTTTATTTATAATGTTTCTTTTTCTTACAATTGCTTTGTAACAGGAACATGATGGAGAAAATACAAGTAGTGAATTATGTTGTTGTAGAAATGATCTACTCTATCCTAAATACTTGTATCATTCATATAAAGTTTTTTAGTTGAAATCTATTGCTAAGTCATTGGGGCTGAAAATAGTCATTTGTCTTTTTGTTTGGTTCTATTGCAAAAAGTAGATGTTTTTTGGATCAATATTTTAGGAGGTTGTTTTTGTTATCATGAAACTCGATTTTGAGATTATGCTATTTTACATTTTTTTTAGTAAAAAATTATTTCCACCACTAGAAGAAGAATTCACCCCCTTTTTTGGGGGGTGTTGTACAAGTGCCTTGTGTTTGTTGTGCATTTTATCTTATGTAGCAAATATATATATATAAGAGGGTGGAGTGTGAGATTTTGGAAGGAGGATATTTTTGTAAACACATTTGCTGGGAAAATTGTAATTTACATCCCGTTCACATTTTTCATTAGATTTTTTATAAAAGGAGCACGTGCAAAGGTCAAATGTTGGTTAAGTTAACGAAGCACGTGCACCTTGTGTCAAGAATCTAATGAAAAATATGAATGGAACGTAAATTGCAATTTTTTTTTACACTTATTGAATTAAATGTGGTGAGAGATAAAACAATGGGATCAAAATCGGAAATGATGTAAGTTATGGGACGTAAAATGTAATTTTCCCTAACAATCCTATTCATATTTATTTCGAGTATTTTGAAAAAAAAAATTATAGAATAAATTATTTGAATTATCTATCTTCTGATGTAGGAGCGATTGTGTCAAGTTGTTATGAAAATAGCATAAAAATGGCCTAATTAGATCCAATAGGAGATAAAGAGAAGATGGAAGATAAATCAAAGTTGACCATTCAATAAAATGTGACCATGTCCTATTAAATGGTCAAGTCTATTTGCGCAAAAAAAAAAAAAAAAATCTAGGAGTCCGCAAAATTCTTAATGGGATCAGCTTACTATCTATAGCTTTATATTAAGGGATAGCACCTCTTTGGTGTCTCTCCCATTTTTGTTCTGTTATTTATTAATTTATTTTTTTTAATTTAATAAGTTTAATATTAATGCATTATTTTGTATATACTTTATTTAGCAATATTTTTTATAAAATATTTTATTTTAAATAATACTTATAGTGCAGTGTGCCATAAATTATTAGTATAAATAACTAGAAGACCAAAAGAGCTGTACTTTTTTAAGCTTATGCTTTTGTCAATAATTTAAGGTTTTTCCATACACATTATGTGTAATTATTATTTTTTTTTTTTCCTAATTCAAGGGAATTGTTGAATCATTTTATTAAGTTGTGAGGTCACATATTTAACTTCTTTAAGTAAATCAATGGTGTTAGGTCGGGCCCATCAACTGAAATCAAATCTTGATTGTCGCTCCCGACTCGAGACAAAAAAATAAGAGTATATTCTTTTGTTCATAACAATAGCACATCACTCCAAACGTGCCATGACTCGTGAGATCACGTTTGGGTAGAAGTAGCTTGATCGTTATATTTCTATGGATGGAAGACTTGGAATTTACAAACAATGTATTTTAATTCTATTATGGGTCTAATATATACTTGGGTTTTGACCGAGACCTCATCAAATTAAGTAGCTTGTGTGCGAACAATTAAATATCCAATATTTAAAGCTTTACTCAAACGCATCACATGCAAATAAAGCATTTTCCTATTGCATCATCACAAACCCAATCCTATATGAGCTAATGAGCTCGTAGTGGATCTATGGTCGTTGTAGGGTGACCTAAACTATTACAAAATATAATCCATTATTATTCTAATGGGTCTTATAACGCCTCTTCGTTTCTCCTTTGGCTCTCCTTTGCGGACTCGATCAATCCATCGTGGGCTTCCATTGCCATGTGCTCCTTTCCTTACATTATTTTCTGAAAAAAACAAAACATCCACTGCCTGTTTATTCTCATTACAACATAAGAAGAAAACTCCAATTATAAGTTGGGGGTATTACATGAATATGGAGAAAGCAAAATTTATTATTCCAAAACTAAAGACGAAGAGAGAGATGAAAATAAAGAGACACACAAATTATGCTCAATAATTATTATTTTGAATTTCGTTCCCTGACGGATAAGATTTTGTATTTGAAAATGATACTCAATAATTATTACAATAAATTTTTTGGGATTTGGACCATACCTGTATTAAAATTCAATACATATTTATTTTGTTGGATTTGTGTTTAGATCTGTCTAGATATGAATATGATGCTGAGCTATTGAATTTGAGTTTTGAGTATTGTATTATTTCAAGGCTCTGAATTTGAGTATTTTTCATCTATTCATAGATTTATGGGACAATTTTAATTTTGATGACTTAAGTTAGTTATTAAATTTATTTTGACATCAAATATTTTGATTTTAACAATTTTGATCTTCAATTAGTTTTTTAAAATGATTAAAGTCAGTCATATTCGTTAGTTGGTCGTCTAAACTAATGGAGATGTCGTTTGGAATGAAAAAATGACGGTAAAGACAAAATAAAATGTCATTACTAACATGTGATAATTTTAATTTTGATTCTCAAAGTTAGTCACTAAATCAATTTTGGTACTTCATATTTGTCTTTTGTCTGTGGCACTCTGTAAGTTTAGTTGGTCAACCAATAGAAAAAAATTGACTTTGATCATTTGAAAAAGATTTGAGATCAAAATTAATGAGGTTGGAACATAATGTACCAAAACTGATGTAGTGACTAATTTATGGGTCCGAAATTTAAATTATTCTATAGATTTATCTATTTCAAATTATGCTATGAAAATCAGTGTCTCGGTTGCAGGCACTTAAAAGTTCAATACTTTTTTAATGTTATATTTGAACTGATGGAAATTAATTTGACCTAAAAGTTTTAAATTCAGAATCATAAATTCATCAAATTTGTTGGAATAAATTATGTTACATGAAACTTCAAATCTTTAGACTTTCATTGTAAATTATATTTGGTGAATAATTATAATGAATTTTAATCCATTAAGATGTGAAATCATTTGAAATATGTACACGAATTTTTAAAATGGAAAAAAAATTAATTTATTAATTTTGTCCTCGTTCAATTTTATATACTATATCATAAAACACGTCAATTTTTCATCGATTTAAATTTTGGAGCCATTTTTCCGATAAAGTGAATTAAAATTGTTGATGTGTCATTTAATTGCATAAATCTCTGTCAATCCAAATCAAGTGTGTGTCTAAGTAGCATTTTCGTACGTTAGAATTCCAACATGACCTAATTGTATATAAATATAATATTATTATAAAATAAAATTATTATATAATTAATATAATTTTTTCAAAAAAAAAAAACTACCCCTCCAAACCCCCCTCCCAGGTCCAGCTTTGCCGTCCCTAGACGGGGGTGATGAGCTGTCGCCCAACGCCCGACTGGGCAACAATGGGTGCCCATCTGGGCACCACTGGCCGACTCGTCATTGCCCAAAATCAAGGCAATCGCTGTCGCGCCAGTGGTGCTATGAGTCGACGCGTTTGTTGCCCCCTTCTAGCATGGGTGGGGTTGGGGTAGCTGGGTTATTTTTATTTAAATTTATATCATTTAAAATATTTTTTTTATAATATAGAATTGTGTATAGAATAATAATTTTATTTTTAAGAATCTATAAAGATTTATAATTATCTATAATTTTATGTATATTTTATAAATTATAATTTTATGTACCTTTTATCTATAGTTTTATAATTAAATAAAATAATTATCTATAATAAAATAAAATAAAACTATATATAATTATCTGTAGTTTTATGTATTTTTTTATCTACATAATTTATAATTATTTATAAATTAAAAATTAATTTTATAAGTTATAAGTATTTATAAAATAATTACTTATAGTTATCTATAATTTTATATATTTATATATTATTTTTTGTGTCGATAATATAATTTTTTGAAGCTAGTATACTGAATTATATATTTTACTTTAATTTATAATATATCTTAAAACGTAAGATTGTTTATTTTATGCAGAAACGACGTATCACGAAAACTAGTATAAAATATAAATTCAAAGTTTGTTTTTATGCAATTTTATTTTATTTTATTTTTATGTGAGTTCTTATGTGATAGAGAAAAGATAAAAAGATCCACTTCAAATGCCTAGTCATTGTTTATTGCCATGAAACAAATTAAATCATGATAAAGTTAGTAGACTAAGAAATACAATTATTCAAGAAAATAAGTCCAGTTCATCTCCCCTATTAGTCTTTAGTGCCACACAAAATAAAAAATTCCAAATTTATTCCGGATGTTGTGCACATGCTAATTTCCAACAAAAATTGAAAAAAGCAGCCACCGAATTATTTAATTGAAATATTTTTCCATTATAGTGTATACAATATAATAATTATCATAATTAGTAAATTAAAATTGAACAAGAGTCAAATTAATGGAGCAATTCCTTTTTCCCCTTTTTAAAATTCAAATCTTTTAATTTAAATATAGAGTTATTAGGGGTGTTCAACAAAATCGTCAAACCGCCCAACCGATCGACCCAACCCAAACCGCACTGCAATTAGCGGGCTAAAGGTGGGTTGAGTTGGTCTTGGGCTAGTTAAAAAAAGACCGCATTTTAGCAACGGGTTTGATTTTATGTTTACGTAGACCGCATAGACCGCGTTCGACCACGATGATAATAGTAGCAGTAGTAATAATAAATAATAATAATAATAATAATAAGAAGAAGAAGAAGAAGAAGAAGAAGAAGAAGAAGAAGATGAATGAGCACTAATAATATACTAGAATTCTTCATATATTTATACAAAAGTTTTGATTATGCATAACTAATATTCAAGTCAATAATAATAATTACGATATTTTTTGTTGGTATTGTATAATATGATGTATAAATATGTAAATGAGATCAATTAATTCATTAATTCTTGGTTATTGACAATCTTCTATATTTTTTATGTCGTTTATAAGGCAAGAATTTGAAATAGATGATATCACGATTTTGTTATAATCTGTTTTTATTACATCTATTTTATTTCAAATAATTTTTATTTAATAGTTATATATTATTATGATCAGTTTTTATATAATTAATTTGAAATAAGATTTTTTCACAATTTTATTCATAAAAAATTGGTAATTTTTTTAATATTTATTTTATATTCTTTTAAAATAAACATATAATCATGTATAAGTGTGTATTTTTTACACATTGTAATTGATATATCATATTTTTATAATTAGCACTACAGAAAAATATATTTATTTTGACAAAATAATTGTAACAAAAGCATAAGTTGTCACAAAATAATAATATAATTGTATAGGTGATTGTCTATATACTAAAGACAGCAAAACCCGCCCCAACCCACCCCAACCCAATTAGACCGCAAAGTGCGGTTTTGATGATCGTTGGGTTGGGCTTGGATATAGCTTTTTAAAGACCGTAATTATTAAGTAGGACTAAAAAATTATCTAAATTGTCCCAACTCGCACCGCATACACTTATGAGAGTTATATTTATTTAGGATCTCTCGGAAATCGCCAATTTTTTATAGTTTAGTTTTGTGCAATAATTATGACTACATTTCCAGCAGCATCGAGATTGATATCTATCAGAAAATCTAGTTGTGCCCATACTCAAATCAGTTACTCTTGTACTGAAATTATTGTTACCATTTTCGTTTTAAAATATTGTACAAAATTTCTTTTAAATATAATTTTTTCCATAAAACATTTATCAACTACTACTTTTAATAAAATTAATATATAAATACCAAAAAATTGTAAACAATTATTATTTATATCTAAATATAATTTACTATTACAGTAGAAAGATAATACGTACTATGCTATAAAATAACATCGCATGCATAGATAGGGTTCGGGCCTCATTGATAATGAAGTCATTAATTTTAGTATTTGTAATGTCATTGTCTCCATTGTAGAAAAAAGCTAAACTTAGTGGTGATAATGCATTGAAGGAGGCAATCAATACAATCTTCACCGTAAGTCCAAGAAAGTATAATAGCAAATTTTTTATGATAAAATAAGTTTGAGAAAAAAATTATTTACGGGCCTTCAAGTTCTTCTAAATTCAAACCATCTTTTAGTTCACAACTAATTTAAAGTGCACAACTTACGAATGTTGAGTCACAAGAACGTGTAGCCAAGGACATTCTATGTACCTTACCTCTTTTTCTTGTCAAATTAATGCCAAAGTGTGTCTGTCACATTAGATTCAGACCTAATCCACTCTAAAAATGAGTGTATTTGTTGCACTGACAAGAGATTTATACTTCATTTTATGCGTGCCTACATCTAAGGAAATGTTCAATTCTGTATATGTACTTTACAATTATTGATTGGCACTTTATAGGAAATTTTTTTTATTTATTAACTTGGTTCTCGTTCAATTTTGGTCCACTAATTATGATAATTATCATATTTTATATACTAATTTTGAAAAATACTTCAATTAGGTATTCTGATAACTGATTTGTCCAATTTTGGCAGAAATTGATGATGTGGCAGGTAATCGCTTATTTTGTCCGGCAATGACGTGGCTAATATGTACATTGGACATCTTATGTGGCATAATTATATTTAACTATATACATAATTATAAAATAAAATTATTTATATATAATAATAATTTTATTTAAATTTTATTATATAAAATAATATTTTTTTTCATAATCTATAATTATATATAAGAAATTATATTAATTATATAAATAATTTTTTTGTAATTATTATATATTTAAATATAATTATACCACATAGGATGTCCAGTGTACATATTAGCCACGTCATTGCCGGACAAATAAGCAATTACATGCCACATCATCAATTTTCAGCCAAAATTGAACAAATCAGCTATCGGAGTACCTAATTGAAGCAATTTTCAAAATTAGTCTACAAAATGTGATAATTATAATATTTAGTGGACCAAAATTGAATGAGAATCAAGTTAATGGACTAATTTTCTTTTTCCCCACTTTATATTAAGTGTGACAACGTCTAATAACTGACCTGTACTTTGGATTAGGCATGGTCACGTCTAGCTAGGGTCCAAACAAGTTGAGTTTGTTCAAAGTTTCAGGCTCGAATTCAAGCTCTAGCACCCTAGTTCGAACTTGAGCTCGAGCACCAGACAAGGTGCTATAGCTCATAGATCGCGAGCCCACGTGAAGCTTGAGCTCGCACGCTAATGAGCTCACAAGTTTGTGAGCTAGACGAGCTCGAGTATGGTCTTTTATTTTTATTTTTTATAAAATAAATTGACATTAAAAAACAAGATAAAGCAAATTAGAGATGGGATTGACTTGGTGTGAAAATCTTTTCCAAATATCATACATAGAAACATAAAACCTTCAAATGAAACCAAAAATTAGACAACAAAATGAGAGGAAACCATCAAGCTAAAAGGTAATTATTGCACTGCAATATTCATCAAGATGTTGTTGTGTTGCTGGCATCCAGTCTAATCATTTTGTGAGAAATAACAGAAGTTATATATTAATACTCAATTTTCAAACTATTATAAACAATTTCACTTAACCTAATCTCAGAAATCCATTAATCCAATCGTTTAGTAGGATACAAACAATCCAGTAAAATATTAAAAATAAAAAAAAAATTTACAACCAAACATAATCATTAACAATACACATCAGGGGTGCTCTTCAAATTTATAAAATGCCAACTCAAATATACACCTCAATTGAAGTAACTGCAATATTTGAAGAAATGTATCATCAATCATAATAAATCTTTTTGAATCAAAGTTAACTTTGAAATTAAGAGATAGTTACAAATGCAATAACCGATTAAAAGGAAAAAGAATAACTCAAATCGAACTAACATAACATGCATTTCTTATCAAAAACATATTTCAGAAGCATTATCAATAATTGTGAGGAATACGTGACCAGAAAGTCAATTGAATTTGCAGTTTTCGAAACTATTTAGCAATCTTTATTAAAGTAATATTGTCTTGATGAATATAGTAAGTGTTCATCCTAGGCTAATCTTAGCTGCTCCCTTACCTGCAAAATCAGCAGGAGTGGACCGATCCTGCTGGAGCCCAACAGAGATCCTTTCGTCCATACTTTGGCTTCCTGGTGTTCTTCCTTCTCCAGCTATGATGAGGGTCTTGTTTCGTTGGCTTGAGATCCTCGGAGGGTTGAATTGATGGTTTTCATGATGAATTGACGGAGTTGTTCATAGAAGAGCTGGTTTAGGGCAGCAGATCCAGCCACCTGGTCATGAGTTGGAGCTGGGACTGGGGCATTAGCTTCTTGTTGTTGAGTCTGGTCCAGGAATGTTAACATCTCCCACAATGGGGTCTGCAGGTGGGATAGGTCCAGACGTAGCAGGGAGAGAAGAATCTCCCTCGTAAATCCGTGGTCACCTCCATTATTGAAATTTGTCATTTCTCACGCCATAGCTCAAATATTTCCCATAGACAGTGCCAATAATACGTATCAGAAACTTGAGCACACACAAGGGTTGAAGGATCTTCAAGAAAATCTTAAGGTTATTAGAGGACTAGCCCATAAGTTCTGCACAAGACCTCTATTTATAGGCTTGTATAGAGTCGAATATGAAGTTAATTACTGAGTTTCGTACGTCATTAGAGAGCTATTTGAGTTACTTATCATACACAACAACCGTTTGTGATTTACATAAGTATTGGCTGAGATACGTAAGCTGGATGAGAACATGCCAAATCTGCCTATTTTTTCGGAAATTAGTTACTCATGAACTTTCCAGCTCATTTATGTCTAATTTACTTGGAACCACGGAGATATTTTAGGGTGATGTATACAAATATATTGGCAAGCTTTTTGACGTGTCCTTCCAGCTATATGATGACATGTCCGGTTGGAATGTGTTTATTTCTTAGGCCTGCCTGTTAGCATTAGGTAAGCTTGTGGGCCTGCTGATGAGCTTTATCCGACCTGCTAATGTGTTAGTTGGGCTCTTAGCCAGCTGAGCTAGTAAGCCTAGTTTGTGGACTTAGTCCAATAAATTTAGGGGTCATCAATATATATAATATTTTAAAAAAATACATTAATATAACAACGATAATTAACTTAAATTAGTGAATCAGTGTCGGGTAGCAAATCATAAATAATATTTGTATTTATTGTAATATTTGTAACAACTTATTATAATTTTTAATTAATAAAATTTTAATATTAATTATAATTAAAAATACTTAAATATATAATATATATAATAAATTTTTAAAAAGAAAAGTTGAGGCTGACGCCGGTCAGGCTCATAAAGGTTGACAAATCATTATTATTATTATTATTATTATTATTATTATTATTATTATTAGGGTTAAATACACTTTGCATCCCTGAACTATGAGTAAAGTGCATTACACCCCTAAACTATCAAACATAACAAAATAGCCCCTAATGATATATACTAATTTTTTTATGACAAAAATACCCTTATTATTAGGGTTAAATACACTTTGCACCCCTGAACTATGAGTAAGTGCGTTTACATCCCTGAACTATCAAACATAACAAAATAGCCCCTCATGATATATACTAATTTTTTTGTGACAAAAATACCCTTATTATTTATACCCCTAAAGTATCACTATTATAATCATTCTCCTATATATAATCTGAATTACTATAAATTTTTTTATTTAAAATAAATACTACCCAAAATTTATGACTTTTATATTGAGTATAAAATTTGTATAAACTCCATAAATTTATAATTCTTATATTTTTACATACTGGTAAAAGAATTACATAAATTTTGCTTGTGTTGAATAAAAAATTATAAGTTATATAACGTACCATTTTTAAAACATTATATGCATTTTGTAAAGACACATATTCACATGTACTTTTTAACATAATTTATTTACTTTATAAATATATTTGTATATATTGAGCTTGTAAATATTTTTTTGTTCTATAATTTGTAAAAAAAAATAAATTATTAATATTATTTAATGTGACTAAAATTTTAAATAACTAAAAATAGTTTGGGAGAGATATTTTAATAAAACATATTTAGGAAGTAAAATAAAATGTGTAGGGGTAAGTGAGAATGGCACTTTTGTCCTATCAATGGTAAATTATTTTGCTAGGGGCGTTTTTGTTACTTTCATACTTTAGGGGTGTAAATGAGATAAAATGCATAATTTAGGGGTGCAAAGTGCCAAGTTTATTTAACCCTTATTATTATTATTATTTTTTTTATTATTATTATTTTTATTATGATGATGATGTACAATTCATTGTTTCGTTTGAATGATAGGAATTCATGACAAAGTAAGTTGTCGGTCTGCTCTTACACTTAACTAAAATTACAGCATCTATCTGCTTTTTTCATTTAATTACCAATTACAGTGTTTCTCACCATTCAATTAGTTACTACATTAAATCCTCAAGATCTCTCTCTTTCCGCAGTATTAAAGTGAAGCATCGATCAGTTTCTCCTCTATCCCAACATCCAGAAAATTAAGAAATCAACTGAGCATAATCATCAACAATGGACGAAGAAGCTCAAGCTCGAGTAGATGTGTGGAAATATGCTTACGGCTTTGATGCGATGAGAGTGGTGAAGTGCGTGATCGAACTAGGATTACCCAACGTCCTGGAAAATCATGGGAGTCCCATGACTCTTTCTCAACTGTCTTCTGCTGTGGGCTGCCCGGAGACTTCTCTCTACCGCATTTTGCGTTTCCTGACACACAATGGGATCTTCAAAAAGCTACGTAACTCAACACATGATCCTGCATCATCAGTTTTTTATGCTCAAACGCCGCTTTCCCGTCTCCTCACCAGAGATAACATGGGCCCTTTTGTGCTTCTACAGGCTGGGCCGCCAGGGCAACAGTTTGGTATGAGCGCCAAAGATTTAAAAGCTGGAAAAGGATCTGGTTTAGAGGCTGCGTCTAGTGAGGATATAATATGGAACGGTGAAGTAGACGCAACGTATGACAAGCTGTTCCAGGAATTCTTGGCATGCCACGCTAGGGCGTCGACGAAGGCGATTACCGATGACTGTCCTGAGGCATTCCAGGGAATTGGTCGTTTGGTGGATGTAGGTGGTCATGAGGGGACGGCTGTAGGCATGCTGGTGAAGGCTTTTCCTTGGATTAAAGGGATTAACTTTGATCGCCCTGAGGTGGTGTCTGGGGCTCCACCCATTGATGGGATCGAGCATGTTGGAGGAAACATGTTTGAAAGTGTCCCGAAAGCTGATGCAGTTATGCTCATGGTATGTTTGCTTTTGATTAATTACAGTCACTTCACTTGAAAGTTTGCACTTGTTTTACTGTTAAATTCTTTCGGCAGTGGATATTGCATGATTGGAGTGACAGCCTGTGCATCGACATCCTCAAGAAATGTAAAGAAGCTGTGCCGGCAGAAATAGGGAAGGTGATAATTGTTGAAGCAGTGATTGATGAAGAAGGAGGTGACGAGTACACGGGCGCTCGTTTGGCATTGGATATGACGGTCATGGCTACAACAGTAAATGGGAAGGAGAGGACTGCTAAGGAATGGGGACAGCTTTTGGATGCTGCAGGCTTCAACCGGCACACTGTCAAGCGTATGAAAGCCATTGAATCAGTCATTGAGGCCTATCCATGAATGTGTGTGTCGCAATAAGTATGGTTCATGGTCGAAAGATTTCAAGTAATTCATTTCAATAAGTTGTTTTTATGTCTTGATTTCGCTCGTAACAGTGAAAGCCATAAAACTGAGGGGCTCCGGACCTCCGACGCCCAGCAATGTCACTTTCATTATCCCACTTTTTCTTAATTAAATTCGATTTTTCTTGGTCCATGTCTTATTTAGCTCTTACTATTCACACACGACTTTCATATTCGTCGTGATTTTTTGTCATAGTCAAAATATTGGGAAATTCTAATTCGAATATTGGTATCCTGTTAAGAAAAAATGATCAATTACATATTAAGTATATCACACTTGTTTTGTGCATTAACCATAACTGCATTTCCATATATATATGGTCATGTCCAGACTTTGGAGGGCCAACAGCACGAGGATTGGTAAACTACTTACTACTAGTTATCTTCTAACATTTTGGAATGCGTAAATATGCCCATACTCCACATCCGACAAGTTAATTACTCACTATAAATTAACAACGACAGATGTTTACAACGATTGAAATCCTTCACAGTGATCGATGGAATTTCTGATGGTCGTCAATTGCCAAACTGACGTCCTTGACAAGGCCGTCAGGAAATTTGTCAAAAATTGACACGAATATTTGTCCGTGGAGAAATATGGTGCAAAATATAACTATTATGTTTGAATTCATTTTTTGAGTGTTTTGTTGTGTTTTGTGAAGACAAAAAGAGAAAAATAAAAATAAATATGGGTTTGAGATAGTGTGTATGTTTGGATTTGTACGAACATTGAGTTTGCAGAGATGGGCAAAAAGCGAAACCAAACACAGTGATTTCATTCAAGTGTTTTCGATCGCTTTATGGATATTTTAAATAACAATCATAAATGTCCGCGGACTTTTCCAACGGCTTAATTGTATTTCCGATGAATCAGTATCGGAAATGCGTTTGAAAATCAATTGGAAATTTGGATGGCTTGCAGACTCTTCAGTTTGTAAGTTTGAGTTTCTAACAAATCCTTTCTAAATGGCTATATTTTTTCTTTCCAAAATCAGTCAAAAAAACCTCCAACCGGCTATATATTTTTATCCCAAATACATGGGTCATTTCGACAAAAATATCTCTATATATTGAATGCATTATCTATACTATTATAAAAGGGAAGAGGGTTTATAGACTCAAAATGGTAGTTCTCATACTACTACATCAAAAATTTTTAAATGCCAAAAATGTCCTTCCATTAATAGAATTTATTTAACTTCCAACTCATATTGAATTAACTACTTAATTACCTCATTTAAGAAATTAACTCCATTAAATTACTATATCACAAATTTAATTTACTCATTTTTGGTTTATTTTTGTGTTGATTAAATTAAATACAACAAATTAGTATCAATTTTGCATGTAAATATAATCATTGCTAGCTACTAATAATATATTGTATAAAATATTTAATTTTTAATTTAATTATAGTAAAATATATATAATGTATTGACAATTAATGCATTAAAAGATGTTATCACCAGTTTTTGTATATGAAATTGCAAGGCAACGACAAACTTTAATATATAGGAACTAATTATGAGTTTCAATAAAATAAAATATTAGTAATATACGCGCAGGTACTGCGTACCACGGTGTCTATCTTATTTAATTTGTGCTTTTACTCTCTTGCATCGTAACTATAAAAAGCTCTCGAGCGAATTTTTTATTTATTATATTGGTGTTATATAGTTATTATTGTATTAATTATGATTAGTTACATTAAAATTGAATTCGCTCGATTGAGAAATTGCGATAAGCCATTATGTCTGAATTGAGGTAGAAGGAGGTACGTCGTTATCCAGGTAATGAACTATTGAAATCCTTCTATTGTTCTTGTTCTTAATTATGATAAGATTTTTGAGGTATTTGTTGATTATTAGAGTATAATATTATTAATTTTTGGGATTCTCGCAATTTAATTTTTTTTCATACTCTTTGGTCGTGTAATTGATTTATTTTAAATGATAGATTAATTGTTGTACGGGCTAAATAACTTTTTTGGTCCCATAAAGAAGGGACTTTTCCGTTTTAGTCCCACGCTATACGCGATTTTCGATTTGGTCCCATTTTTAAACAAAAATTGCCCAAATTAGTCCCAGACGTCAATTTCCGTTAATTTACTAACGGTGCTTGGATGATTTAATTAAAAATATATTATTATTATATATTAAAAAAAACAAACTACCCCACCCCTACCACCCCCAACCTGTCGGCGGCTTAAAATTTCAAATTGTCGAATTTCCGCAAATGCTTTACCAAAATAAGTGAGATCGATCTCGTTAGAATCATTTTGAAGAGACGAGTCTGATGGTGGTATTTTGAGATCGAGATTCGTCCGAATGAAAACCAATTGACGGCAAACAGGTTCGACGGTCGTGATTTGAGCCCAGTCTCTCTGGTTGACGAAAACTCAAATTGAAGGTATAGAAATGTTCTCTTGAAGAGAGGATTCGAATGGTACCACTGGAGGTCAAAAACTCGTCAAGACGGCGCCGGAAACTTAGTGAGAAGTTCCCGCCAAAAAAGGGAGCGAAAAATGCATTTTAACTTAATTATTAATTATTATTTGTTTTATTTTTTAATTAACTCAATTGTTAGATATTTAATTATAATTTTATTTAATATGTGTATTGGATTTCCTTGTTCTTTTAAATATATAGAATACTAACTTAAATATAAATATCATTTATAAAAATAATATAATTAATAAAATATTTATCCTAAATATAATTTAAATTAGTATATATTAAAATAATTTTTATAATTAGTATATAAATATTTTTTATAAAGTTAGTATATTATTCAAGATATTAATTTTTCTTTTAAATACACCCATTAAAAATATTTAACCTAAATTTGAAAAATAAAATTTAGTATATTAAAATTATTTTTTATAAGATCTAGTACATTTTTATTTTTTGGTATTTTATATTTATAAATATATTTTAAAGAAATTTTGAAATAAAAAAATAATGTATATAAATATGTATAAAAAATATATTTTTTTTCGTTTTGGTATTTTTAAAAAAAATTAAATAAAACATATACATGTTTTAAATAATTTTTATAATATAATAATTAAATAATTATAGATATTATAATATTTGAAAAATAGTTTTAAATAATTATAATAGCTAAATATATATTTTAGTTTAATTAAAAATAATTTTACATTAATAATTATAATTTTTAAATTTTAGTTTTAACAATTATAAAATCATTTAAAATTTAAATTTAATTAAATTAATTTTTGAATTTTAAATTATAAAATTCAAAAAATTTGAATTTTAGCTCATTAATTTCTATAGCAGCTGCCAAACATTTTTATAGGAAGAAAAAACTCATTTTGGGGCCAATATTTGCCTAAAAAAAATTGAACAATAACTACTTAACGGTTTGCCAAGCAACTGTTAGAAAACTAACGGAAATTGGCGTTTGGGACTAACTTGGGCAATTTTTGTTTAAAAATGGGATCAAAACGAAAATCGCGTAAAGCGTGGGACTAAAACGGAAAAATCCCTTCTTATGGGACCAAAAAAGTTATTTAGCCTTGTTGTATGTAATATTATTTCTTTGAAGCCAACCACCACGAGATTAATTAGTGCCATCATATTCTATTGAGTTTTTTTAAAATATTATAATTAAATCTATAAACTAATATTTTTAGCACTTTTTTTAAAAATAAAAGCGATAAATTATTTATACTAACTTGAAATTAAATTAATTATAATTATTTATGCCGAATATCAATATCTAACAAAAACTATTAATAACTTGAAACTAGTAAAACAATGAGTATCTATCTGCGCCCATACATTTTACTAATTGAAACTAGTAATTTGGTGCACCCTCTATATGTGTAATTCTTTATTATTATTTAATCATAAATATTTATATATTTTTATATGATTTTTGCACTTATGATATGGACACCTAATTTTCTCATTATCTATACATGCATGTTATTATTTCTTAACCCAATTTATGACATTCCGAACACCATTCTCAAAACTCCTGCCTAAGTACTCTTACACTCCCAGGAAACTTTTTTTCATACATCAATTACCTCATCAATTGTTTTGACATTTTTACCTAATTATAAAAATATATATTAATCACCCTAAGAATTAGTTTATCATAATATATATGAAGAACTAGAAAAAAAAAAAGAATTTCGTTATGGTCAATTATCATAGTCAAAAGAAGAAAATTGTGGCAAATACGATTTAATCATGGTTTCGCAACGGTCATCAGATGTTGTTACTGTAAGTGTGGCCAAAGCATTAGTCATGACCTAAATCATGGCAAATGTTTTAGCTATGGCTAGAAACAATGGTAAATATGGATTAAATATGGTAAAAGTTTAATTTTTTGCTTTGATTTTATTTAACCGTGGTTAATAATAATGATTTATCATAGTTTTTAAGTCGTGATTATTTATAATGTAGCAAATACTCAATTTTTTTGTAGTGGAGTTTTAGTGTTATTACCTAGATAACGTTTGACCTCCTCCACTTCAATTCAGGCAAAATGATCGATCGAAATTTCTCCACTGTGCAATTCAATATTGATGTAATTAGTAATATATAACAGTTTAGAAGATAAAATAAAATTTATTAGAAAATTAAATTAGTTAAACTTGATTAAGGTATAGAATAGATAAAATTTACTTGAACTCGAAATCTAAAATATCATGAAATGAAAGTTGAACTCAAATTCAAATGGATAAAAATTTATACCAAAATCAAAATATATATGTCATTTTGCTTAATTTTTTTTCTTATTGGTTCTTAAATTTTCATTTCTACTCGAATCTATTCATTTAAATAATTGATGAATAATAGTCTGTCATTTGAAAAAAGTCAAGACAGCAGATTTCGATTAATGATTAATGTTTTTGCCGTGCAATAACTCCGTTATATGATATTATTCTCGTCAACTAGAAAATCATGGTATCAATTATACAAAGAACTCTGTAGTATGGTACAAAACTGTAATTCTCTGACATATTTTTTAACTGTCACGTGCTTCTAATATTTTCATTAAGAAGTTAACATCCGTATGTATGGGAAAATTGTATATTTGGTCATATATATTAGAGTCTTTTTTTAATTTAGTCTCATTTGTTATGATTTTTTCATATTGCAATCCATAAGTTAAAATTTTTCTCAAATTTAGTCATCTCATGTATTTTCTGTCCAATAATCCACAAAAAAAGTACGGAAATGCATGTGAGAGGGATAATTACAGTTTTAGTCCTCATACATTGTCACTAATTCATTTTCAGTCCCTAAACATTTTGAAGTTCTTTTTCAATCCTTCAACTTTTAAAATATTAACAGTTTCGGTCCTTGGGCCTAATGAGTGACCATTTTGCCCTTTCAAATAAAGCATATAGTCCAACTATCTATTTCCTATACTCATTATTAGGCCCAACATGCTTCTGAAAATAAAATTAAGCCTCAAAAAATTCATACCTTGTTTGACCATCTTGCTCCCTAGTATTCCAAGTCCTCAATTTTACGGACTTCATCTAATCACACTACCGCAGCAAATGGTTCGCAAGCACATGACTCATTCAACAATAATCAATACAGTCTTATTTTGTTTCCTACCTTAAGGCGTCGAGGTATTCCAGAATAGAGTCTTAATAAAATTTTGGGTAGACAAGTTGAATAGAAACTTTACTTTATTGAAGAAAAATTTAAAATATTACATAGATTTTGTGTAGTCTGTAAAATCGAGGACTTGGAATATCCGAGAGCAAGACGGTCAAACAAGGTTTGAATTTATGGAGGCTTAATTTATTTTTGAAAATATGTTGAGCCTAATCATGAGTATAGAAAATATATAATTGGACTATATGCTTTATTTGAAAAGGGCAAAATGGTCACTAATTAGGCCCAAGGACCGAAACTATTAATATTTTAAAAGTTGAAGGACTAAAATATAACTTCATAATATTTAGGGACTAAAAACAAATCAGTGGCAATGTATGAGGACTAAAACTGTAATTATCCCGCATGTGAGACTACTAATGATTCCGTTAATTATTGGACGAAAAATACATGAAAAGGTTCAAATTTAAAAAAATTTCAACTATGGTACCCAACTTCATCAACTACAAAAAAAATAAAAGTACCAAACTTTCATGTTCCTCTATTGCGGTACCAAATTCAATTCCCTCTAAGAATACACATTACGAAAAAATACGAATAATTTTTTTTTTTTACATCAATATTTTAAATTAAAATGACTCTTTTTATAGGCAGATTACGTGTTTAGGTAATACATTAAAGAACGCTGAATCAGACACTATTTTTGGCCTCATATCATATTACTATTTTTTCGCCTAATTTTGAAAAAACAACATTTGGCTAGAGGAATTTTTTCTACGTCCAACTTTACTTTCCTTCTATTTATTGTCCCTAACAAAATATAAAACTGTTTTCTATACATTTATTTTTAGGTAAAATTACACTTTTGGTCCTATAACTTTAGGTCATTAACATTTTTAGTTCAGTAACTTACTCCATTTACACATTTAGTCGTTTTTTTGATAAATTTAGTCCTGAGCATCTCACATTTAGTCCTTTTTTGGCAAATTTAGTCATTTATTGCAATTTTGATCCTAACGACTCATAGCTACAAGACCAAAAACGAGATTTATTATAGTGTGAATGAGACCAAAATTATCAACACATGACTAAATTTGTCAAAAAATGACCAAATGTGAATGGGATCAAAATTATCAACACAGAACTAAATTCGTTAAAAAAAGGACTAAATATGTAAATGAAGTAAGTTATAGGACTAAAAGTGCTAACAACTCAAGTTACAGGACAAAAAATGTAATTTTGTCTTATTTTTATTATGCATCCAATTTGCGCTCGAGCAAACAAGTTCTAAAAGTTTTATTTTCTCTATTAAATCAAACATATATTTATAGAGTTAAATTCATTTTGATCCATGTGATACAGAAAAATATTAAAAAAGATTTATAAAATTTTAAATATAAAAATCACCCTTATGTTATGAACAATGACTCACACAATCCCTTGGTCAATTTGGTCTCAGAGGGTTTTTTGAATATTTTTTTCATATCACATGGGGTGTATTTGATATTTTATTTTTTTCAAGAGTTTTCTTTTAGCACCCTCAAGACTAGAAAAAATATTGACTATTGACTATAATTTTAATAGCTATAGATTAAAAATCGTAGTAAATAATCTTTATTAATCACGGTTAAATAAAATCGATACAAAAATACAGGTTTTCCACCACGAAAAAGTTATTTGCCATGACTAAGAGCCATGGTAGCAATAAAGTTATGGCAAATACTTTTAGCCATCTTCGCAGTAACCGCGGCCACAACTATTGCATGACCGTTGTTAATGACTATTTGCTACGACTTTTTTATTTTAACCATGGCATTAGCCATGATTAAATGTCGTTTTATTTTGTAGTGCAATATCACAGGGGGGGGTTCTTGGTTTTTTCCCTATACTTATAAGATATAATATATATGGGGAAAATTCTTGCCCAAATCAGGTTTGATAGAACCAAACCAATCACAGAGCAAGTGCATCACACTTGCCATGTGATTTGTCACTTTATTTAAATTGTACATCAATCACATGGCAAGTACAGTATATTGTACTTATCATTTTATTAATTTAAATTCGATCGAGTTAGGTTCAAGCAAAAATTACTCTATACATGGACCAACAGGTGAACCTTAACTAAATATGATTACATTAATTAGTTACATTCGTAGAAAATCCAACAATTGTATTCGCTAAAAATTGTTAAGAACAATGAGTCCTCAACTTATTATCCATACATATAGCCCATTCAAATTGATGTTAATTAGTCCCATTTCATGAATAGTTTTCATCAATCTTCTTCAATTCTTCTTCCCCCAAGAGAAAAGTGGCGGAATACTCTGCTCGTTCCTGAAGAAATTTCCAGGATCAACCATAGTTTTCACTCGGACCAACCTGTTAAAATTATTCTTGAAGTACCTAAACCCCCACCTGCTGGCCTGTGCATAACTCGTGTTCCCCTCCTTATTAACTCCCAAATCCAGATCTCTGTAATTAACATACGCAGCTCTCGGAAATTTCGAAACATAAGGAGTGAGATAAGCGTACAGTTTCCTCATCCAGTTTATGTGCCTTTCCGAGGCCTCCTTCCCTGCCTCATCCCAATACACCAAATGCAGGAATTTGTACAAATTCCCTGCCCTGTGAGGGAATGGAGTAGCAGATTCTGAAATTTCCTGCATTCTTCCGCCGTATGGGGCCACGTTTAACTCCGCCATGTCGGCTTCCTCTTCGTCGAAAAGCTTCCACAGGCCTTCCAGCCCATGTTCTGGGATTGGGTCCTGGACGTAATCCGATTTCGCCTTGAAATACGAGCTGTTTGAACGAGTGACCCTGCTTGTCAAGATTTCTGGTGAATCTTCCGGCTGGTAGTTAGCGAACAGAAGAGTCGACTGAACCCAACTCACCTCTCTACATTCTTCCCTTCTCACGCCAAGTTCTGGAAATCTTTCTTCCAGGAGTGGGAGTAACGCATCTACCCGGCCGAGGAAGAGAGAGATAAATGTGACTTGTACTGTTTTTCTCTCTCCAGCGTTCACTTTTCTTATTATTAATGCAATAAGTATGTCTTCCGGGAGATTTGGAGCGACGTACTGCCATTTATGCACAAGTTTGGTTGCATTTTGCTCCAGGGTTCTGTTTACAGAAAAAAAGGTTAAGGTTTCGGGAACTGGAACCAGACGGATTTTCCAGGCTGTTACAACGCCGAAGCTGGCGCCACCGCCGCCCCTGATGGCCCAGAAAAGCTCCTCGCCCATTGAGCTCCTGTCGAGAATCCTCCCGTTGACATCAATTAGTCGTGCATCAACAACGTTATCTGCAGCGAGGCCGTATTTTCTCAGCAAGGAACCGTAACCTCCGCCACTTATGTGCCCGCCTACTCCAACGGTGGCCCCCCCGCCTGCTGGGAACGCAAGGGTTCGACTTGCCTGGCTGATCCTGTAGTAAAGTTGGCCGAGAGTGGCACCAGTTTGGACCCATGCAGATTCTTGCCCCACATCGATCGTTATTTCACTGAGGTTGATCAAGTCGAGGATAACAAATGGGGAATCGAATCGGGAAGTGTAAGAAAGTCCCTCATAGTCATGGCCACCACTTCGAGTTCTGATCTGCAGTCCGTGTTGTCTTGAGCAGTGGATAACTTCCTGGATTTGGGACTCGTCGACAGGCGTAACAATGACTAGAGGTTTAGGAGTCGAGGGCGATGTGAATCTCAGGTTTCTAATGGAGGATTGTAGGATGGATGAATAGGACGAGTTGTTTGGAGTGTAGGCAACGTTGGCAATGGAAGTTTGATTTTGCAGACGGACGGAAAGGCATGCAAGAAAATCATTGTGATCAAGTTGGGGATAAGCTGTCGAGGGGGACAATGAGAGGGCAAGAAAAGCAAGTAGAAGAGTGAGAATTAATCTAGGACAAGTCTCCATTGTTGGCTTGTTGATTTTGGATGAGCGGTAAAACTGGCAAACCCTTATATTTATAATTAGTGAAAAACTGATCTTCTCTGAGTTGAATTGGAATTTTCAAGCATCTGGATTGATGGAACATGGAAGGTTAGAATTTTCTTGTTTTACTTTTCCCTTATTCTTGTTGTTTAAGCAAGCCACTGAATTTGTTTGCTAAACTGGAGAAAATCTTTTCACGGTAAAAATTTTGAGTTTGGCCGTACTATAAATGACAATGATTTAACAATTACGATAAATTAATACTTTTAATTATGGTTAAATAAAGTTAAAATAAAAATTTTAATTTTTATCACGATTAATTAATGTTCATCGTGGATCTTAGTTATTGTCAAAACATTTGCTATGGTTTTGGCAATGGCTAATATTTTGGCTACATTTGCAGAAACAACGATCAAGGATTGTCGCGAAACGGTGGTTGATTTGTATTTGCCACAATTTTCTTGATTATTAATTGTAGTAGAAAATGATTTTTTTTTCTAGTTTATCTAGTGAAATTAATATTCAGATGTACGAAATTCCCTGATTGAAGAAAATAAGCACTTGATTGCTCTAGTTAGAATTCAGTTACGTTGGGTGAATCGAGAAATTATAATTTTTGGCCATGTTTGTATTTATTTTGACACTTTTATACTATAATTTTAAAATCTTAACTGATTATGGATAAAAATGATAGGAAAATACACGGGACTAGCTTAATTCTTTTATGGCAATTTTAACAAATTCCGATCATTTTAATTGTTTCACAATGTTTGAAATTGTACCATTGCTACCACTATATTTTTGGTTCTATAACTTTATGTCATTAGTATTTTTAGTCTTATAACTTACTCTATTTATATCTTTAGTACTTTTTTGACGAATTTAATCCTAAAAATTTCACATTTGATCATTTTTTGGCAAATTTAGCCCTGTATTGACAATTGTGGCCCTGAAGACTCATAGTTACATGATTAAAAATGAGATTTATTATAGTGTAGTGGAACAAAAATTGTCAACACATGACTAAATTTATTAAAAAATGATCGAATGTGAGATGCTCAGAACTAAATTCATAAAGAAAATGACTAAATGTGTAAATGAAGTAAGTTATAAAACTAAAAGTGCTAACGACCTAAAGTTACAGAATAAAAAATATAATTTTTACCTTAAAATTATAAATTTTCCATTACCCGGTCCATTTGATTTTGTTTTAATTTATTTCGTCTTATTATTGCAAAAATAAATTAAAGAGAACTTTTGTATTTAATTCATAGCCCTTATTTAGTGATCTGGTCTCCGGTCTTTGGTCAATTTTCGGTAGTTATTCAATTTGGTTATTTTTCCATATACGTACATACAGACTTCGACTATTTGTCTCTAGAAATTCAGACGCACTGTAAGAAAGGAAAATCAGTAACAACAAATCAAAATGGCGATCAGGTTGTAGGTTCGTACTCCACCAAATTTGTCGGGTGTTATTCTATTTTAATGGGAGGTGTAATTTTATTTTAATTAGGTATTAATTAGATATAATTATATGAGATTGATGAATAATATATGATTGTCGTTGTTGTTCGTAGTTGTTAAATATTAATATTTAGGCTAAAAGGCATTTTTCGTCCTCTCACTATAGCCCATTCTCGTTTTAGTCCTTTATCTTTTTAGGATTTCAAAATGGTCCTCTAATTTTCTAATTTGCTCAATTTTAGGACACTAGTTGCTGGATTTTGCCCAAACTTGCCGGAAAATACCACAGCAATCTGATGTGGCATTTTAATTTTGGGGAAGTGATTTTATTGGCTAATTTTATATGATGTGCAATTACACGACTTAATAAAAAAAAAAATGTGACATAGCAAGGGGGCATATACAGTACATTCCAATGTTGAAACAAGTTTGTTTATTTCAGTAAAATGATGCAATAATACATTCGTGGATGGATGTCCTAGTCTATTATGCCAGATTTCTACATCAGAATCAAAACTATGAAAACATTGTGGTTCCGCATACAATTGAATGAATTCAGGAGAAAATGAAGTCTTGTCTAGAATGTATAAGCTCTCTACCAACTTTCCTACTGCAAGAATTTGTTTTAGTCTCCTGGACCTGCAGTTGGCAATGAGTAGAATGAAAGATACAATCAATGGAAGATGAGGTACACAACTTCGGAACTGAAATTAAATTGTACTTGAATGATGGCACAATCAACACATTCTTGAGTATAAGGTCTTTGTGTAAAGAACAGTTTCCTGTATATGTGATTTTTTTTTTATTTCGTTCCATCAGGTAGATCGATGTACAAAGATTGGATGAGACGAGGATGAATATGATGACGAAGCTGTGGGTTAGGACACATGTGATTCGTTGCCCCTGTGTCAACAATCCAGAAATCAAAAATAGTTTTCTCCAAACTAGCAAAAGCATAAGAATCACCTGCAAAGTCATCCGTTTGGGCAAACTGAACATGTTCGTCTTGGTTGCATACTGTCTTTGATGAGTTTCACTAGCTCCTGAAGCAAGGTATTACCCTTGCTCTCTGGTTGACCTCCAGCACCCCGTCTCTCAATATTATCTGCAACTAGTCCCCTCACTCCACCAGGTTGTTTTCTTCTTTGTTCAGCCAATTCTTTATACCAATCTGGAGTTCCATGGAGCTATAGGTTAATTATTAGAACTTTTCAATTTCAAAAAAAATACAAGAGATTATAAATAGATATTAAAACATAACAAAAAATTTGTATTTGTCATTTCAAAATAATTATTTTTTAAAAAATTATTATAACTTACTAAATTATTGATTAAGCTTGTTGATCTCATTATATATATATATATATATATATATATATATATATATCTAACAAAATAACAAATAAAAATAATTAAAATTGTTCAACCATCATCATTATTATTATTATAATGAACTTTAGATTAATTTAGGGAATCACTAAATTTTGACATAAATTCATAAGTAATAAAATAGAATAATGCAATCCATGTATCTTGATATAGATATAAAAATCACAACTAGATATAAAAAATTATAAATTAATTGTTAGGACTTATCAATTTAAAAAAAAATATATAAGAGATTACAAATGGGTATTAAAATATAACATAAATTTATATATGTCGTATTAAATAATTATTTTTAAAAAATATTAAAATTTACTAAGTTGTTGATTAAGCTTATCTTTGTATAAAGATTAAATTAATGTATAAATAAAAGTACTATAATTTATTATTATCTAAAAAAAATGTATGATCTTGATTGATAATTATAATATATGATCAATTTTGATTATAAAGGATGAAAAATGAATGAAAAATTGAAAAATCAACAAATGGGCTTAAGATTTGAACAATTTTGTTGTATAAAGTCCAAGTTATAAAAATGGGCTTTATAATATGGATCTTTGATAATATACAAATTTTGGGGTAATATAATTTGAATATGCAATTCTTCTAAAAAAATTAATTATTTTATTAAATTATTTATATATATATATATATTATATATATATATATATTTTATGTATGATGCGTGCAAAAAATGCACGGGTCCAATGGAATTGGACAATTGTTTGAGGCTTGGCCCGAAGTGAATGCAGATCTTGAAGAATGAACCTGCAAAAAAGGAGTTAGCACTCCGACCTTCAAGTCAGTATGGATTTGAGATGAATTAAAGTAAAAGTTCAAGTGAATGTGATGGAAAATCGTGATATAGTAAATAAGATTAGTGAAAAGTGTAAGAACACGTGATAATAGACTTAGAGAGAGCTTTGGAGATTGTTTAGAAATTGAGAGACACGTCAGGGAGGTGTGAGGGATGTCAGAGACTTGCTCGAGATATCTCAAAATGTTCGTCTGTCTGTGTTTGTGTGTCTATGTTTCTGTCCCTGGCCTGGAGAGACCAAGGTTGCATTTATAAAGGGAGAGCCCTCATCTGCTGGGGGTTTATCCCTTACGAGATTCTCGGGCAAATTGGTTGGGGTAGTTAGGATAAGGATAAGTCGTCCTTATCCATAGATAGGAGTAGGAGTTTTTCTTCAGTCCAAAGAGTCCTAGCCGCTAAAGAGTCCTAGTTGCCAAAGAGTCATTCCTTACTTGTTTTGTCATTCTAGGGTTGACGTGGTCCGAGGTTGCTGATGATACTTGGGTTGATGAGGTGCCACGTGGGAGAGTAGGTTGTCACGTGTGTTAGCCCTTTGGGCCGTTTGTTTTGATGGACCTTGGTCACAGTTCGAGTCGAGAGATGTCCCAAGCCTCGAGTCCAGAGATGTCCTAGGTCTAAAGTCCAGGAATGTCTCAGGTCTCCTTTCCTCTTCCTGGTCTTCTTGGGTTACTTGGGCTGTCTAGGCCTACTTACAAAGTGGGCTGAGACATCCTTAATCTCTTGGGACGTTATGGGCTTGGGATGTCTTGGACCTCCTGGTGGGTATAACGAGCCTTCAGTTTCTTCTTTCTTTTTGGGTTTCTTGGGTCTCTTTGGGCCAATTTATTTCATGCACATCAATATATAATTTAAAAAATTAATTATATATTTAGCAGTGTGGTGCAGTTTTTGACCTTTTTTTAAGCTATAAATTAAAACCAAATCAATAGTGCGCTTCGATTTTATTCTAAATTTTAGAATTGCGGTTTAAAATATAAATCATAGAAAATAATTCGATTCGATTCGATTAGATCGGTTTTGGGCGATTTGAATACTTTTTTATCACCCCTTCCGCCATTGTATGTAATGTCTACTTCAATTGAAAAATCCACTCTTTAACTCTCACCCAGTATGCAAAGACCTTCAATAAGGCTTTGATACCATGTTAAATTTCTGTATATGAAACAATCAAACTTGCCATTCTGAATTCTTGATGTATATTCAAAAACTCATATCGGCAGAAATTGAGATGCAGTTTATACAAATGGAAATCCCTTAACTGCTGGAAACTAACAAGAAAACTAATTTGATAACTGCTATGCTAAAGGCGTGAGTTTACTTAGAAAAGCGTAAACCAAGAAGTGACAGCTAACTTAACTTATATTTCCACATCCAGTGAACAGTTTTATTCTTGGTAGTTGGTAATGTCATCGCTTCTTCCTCAAAAAAAAGAAAAACATTACACATTGTTGAAATCAAACACATCATAATATGGGAGAATACGACATATTCTTGACATAAAGTACTTATATTATGAACATATATAGTACTACCAGCAGTTCTTACTGCTCTTGCAAAGAGGCTTTTATTTACTACTCGTACATATATTTTCCCACCTCTCCTTAATTACCTTTTTCACATTGTGCTCTTCTCTAACACCACTGATTAGCTCCAGGGTCAACTCCAAGTTGATTACAATAGTCCCTGTAGTAGTTAACACGAGAATTCACCGTTGCTGTGTTTGCTCCGTTGCATTCAAGGGCACCGTTAATGGCACGAATCGTGGCCCCGAAGCCTCCTCCAGAAGTTATGGCGTCATGACAATTGTTCATCCAGAACCAGAGGGCTGTCTTGAATGAAATAACTGGATCTCTTGCTACGATTTCAGGGTTGTTCAGTCCGTCGAAGCCTATGCTTTGGCCTGCCGCGCCGTAGTTGTAGTTCCACGATAGTTGCAGGGGTCCACGCCCGTAGTATCCCTTATTCGGTGCGCACGGCCACTGTCTGTTACTTCTGTCGCAATAGTCTCTAGATTGGCCACCATTCTCTACTCTAGAGCACATATCTGCGTTTGAAGACGTAAATATTAGCATCGGAAGATGTACGAGAGTAAACTAGTTAGAAAAAATTTATTTAATATGTAATAAATCAATATTAAGTCAATTTAAATAAATATGAATTTTCATTCGTCTTTTTCGCTAGTAAATTTACCAATGGATGGATCTATTGAGTCTGTTGGACAAAAACAAACTCATTAATACTAGATGTAATTTTACAAACTACAGAAAAATTTACGTGTGATTATACCAAAAAACCACGTAAAAGAGAATGTAATTATCCTTTATTTTAATTATACATTATTTTAAATATATTCGGCTTTCTCAAATTTTGAGCTCCTTCCGCATTCTACATTAGACAGTCATGAAAATGTTTTTGACTAAGCTAGTTTTTTTTTTTTTCTTATAGCATCATTTAATATAATTCAGTTAGCTGAAAAAGTAACAAGCAACAACACAAATTCCTTATAAGATAATAGAATTTATTGCTAATTTACGTAGCAACGGATTCAGTAAGAAAAATATTTACTCAATAATAAACTAGTTGATGATTTTGGTATACTGTGTGTAAATATTAATTAAATTAATTAACCTAAGTTCCACTCTCAGGGTTCTTATAACTAACTTTGGCAAAATAAAATAAAAAGGTTCGCATTAAATTTTTTACTAATAAATATTTTCGTTCGCAAATACTTCTAGAAAAATCAATAGCAGAAAATAAACGTAAAAACCATGAACGAGCTAATTACCAAGTAAAATATTATTCTTGTTAAATTCGTTGCTAAACGTAAATTAGCGACCAATTCTACTATTTTACAAGGAATTTATCACTACAAAAAAAAACAATATTTAACCATGGCTAATTGCCATGGTTATAAAAAAAAAAAAAGTCATAGTGAATAGTCATTAACAACGGTCATACAACGGTTGTGGCCGTGGTATCCGTTAGGGTGGCCAAAAGGTTTTGACATGGCTAAAAACATGGCAAATATTTCTGTTATGGCTCAGCCATGACAAATAATCTTTTCGTGGTGGAAAATCTATATTTTTGTATCAGTTTTATTTAACCGTGATTAATAGAAATTATTTACTATGATTTTTAATCCATAGCTAGCTATTTAAACTGTAGCCAATAGTCATTTAGTGTATGTTGTATTACTCATATTATTTGTGTACAATGTTAAATGTAAATGCTAAAACTTACGTCCAGTCTCATGCGTAACATGTGCAAAGAATGCAGCAATCTCGCGCTTAGAATCGTCCACAGAACCGGCAGTCCCAAACTTCGGGTATGAGTCAAGGGCTTGGACAAAAGCAGCCCGTGAATAGAATCTCCTTCCGGGGCAGCCTGACGGGGCCTGATTAGCAATCCCATAAAAGAATGCATCACTTACAAGATCCGAAACTCTGACTCCATTACCACCCTGAGGAGCATAACACGGGCCGGCCTGGCAGCCGTTGCCACAATAAGCATCGCTTGTGCCACAATAGCCGTATTGGCTGCAGCACAAGTTAGATGCGCAGCCGCAGTTCTGGCCGGAAACCCATTTTCCGTGGGCCAGAAGTAGGCCAAGCAGGGTATAAATGGCTAGCAGATATTTTCTTGTGCTGAAGACACTCATCATTTTTTTTTGCACAAAGGAGTAATTGAAGAAAATGTTGGATTGGTGTGTAGGCACAAGGCAGAGAGTGATGGGTATTTATAGTGCAGTTGGAGATATTTCAGCAGCTAGTGGGATTGGCAAATTGTTAGAATGGGCAATTAATTTTTTGCTGTGGACAGGGACCTGCAGAAGCGTTTTGTCGGGGCTAATTTCAATTTCCTCCACTACCCGGAAAACATGATTATTTATTATCATTTCACTTGGTGGTAAGTATTGTAGTGGGAAATTCTTGCTCGAACCTAATTCGGCCAAAGCTAAATCAATCGTGCACTTGTTGTGTGATTGATGTACGATTTGGGAAAAGTGACTAATCACAGAGCAAGTGTATCACACTTGTTATGTGATTGGATTGGTTCGGCCGAACCAGATTCGGACAAGAATTTTCTCTACTATTATTTAATTTTAAGGAAATCAAAGTTGGATCTTGATCTACAATGCTTGATAAAGTCTACGACTTATGTTTAATTCATGCAAATTTTCTAAGAATTGAACCTACTTTCGTGGTTAATTTTTTGTTTAATTCTTCACTTTTCAATATGGATATTCACCTTTCACCACTTTGCTCGATATTTTAAACATGCAAGTACGTGTCTAGCATGCCCACAAGGCAATATAAAACATAAGAATTAAATTGAACTTTTAAGCATATAATATAAAATAGGGCAAAATCCTTTTTTGGTCCCATTAAAAAGGGTCAATTTCATTTTTGTACCACAATTTTTGAGAGTTTGGTTTTGGTACAATTAAACCAGAAATAAGCTTTTTTGGTCCCGACTTAACGGCAAATGGCACATGGACCGGCCATTACACGTGACTTTGACTTTAAATACCATGTTTAATGGTTCCAAAATAATAAAAAATGTGCTCTTTTGGTACCATTAACAGGAAAAAAAAATATATATTGATCAATTTTAACACAAAATACAAGAACTCTTTTTTATTTTTTTCAAAAAATGAAGATTAGGAAAATTTTATTTTAATATATATAATAAAATAGCTCTAAAATTATAATTATTTATTTCAGATATTTTTCTAAAATTTTAGTTATTTTTATAATTAAATTATTATTTTAAAAATATTTTAATAAACTTTGACCAAAAAATGTAAGAAATAAATTTTTATTTTATTTCTTCAATTTATCTTGAATGTAAATAATTTAATCTAAAAATTAATTTATTATTTAATAAAATGAAATTTATTTAATACTTTCACTCAAAAAATAAATTTTACTTTTTATAGTTTATGCTCAAATATTAATTAATATATTTTTTAAACTAGGGATAATTTCACTTTTCGTACCCTAACTATACCCTAATTTCAGTTTTAGTACCCAATGTTTTCAAGTCATCAAAATTGATACACAAAGTTAACGATTTTCATCCAAATGAATACCTCCCGTTAAATTGACCGTTAAATTTAACGGTCAAGCCATTTTTGGAGGAAAAAATAGGCGGTAGTTTATCTAATTAAGGGCATTTTTTGCTTCTATTTTATTCACCACACAAATTAGAGTTGAAAGAGTCAAATTGAGGAAAATTTTGCAAAGAAGGATGAATAGAAACAGAAACTGAAAATAAATTGATGAACGATGAACAATTACACTTGTCAACAACAACAACACTTCAACACTTCAACGCTGAAGAGATGCCTATTGGGACATCTCAACCCCCCAGCACTCAATAGACATCTCAACCCCCCAGCACTCAAGAGAGCAACCATAATGAAGTGTTGAAGTGGTGTTGTTGACAAGTGTAATTGTTCATCGTTCATCAATTTATTTTCAGTTTCTGTTTCTATTCATCCTTCTTTGCAAAATTTTCCATAATTTTACTCTTTCAACTCTAATTTGTGTGGTGAATGAAATAGTAGCAAAAAATTCCCTTAATTAGACAAACTACAACTTATTTTTTCCTCCAAAAATGGCTTGACCGTTAAATTTAACGGTCAACTTAACGGGAGGTATTCATTTGGATGAAAATCGTTAACTTTGGGTACCAATTTTGATGGCTTGGAAACATTGGGTACTAAAACTGAAATTAGGGTATAGTTAGGGTACGAAAAGTGAAATTATCCCTTTAAACTAAATAATAATTGAATTTCAAAAATAGTAAAAAATATCTTAAAAAATATCTCAAAAACAAATAATTATAATTTTAGAGCTATTTTATTATATATATAAAAATAAAATTTTTCTAATATTTTTATTTCTTAAAAAAATAAAAAAAACTTCTTATGTCAAAATAGTTTTTTTCTTTTAATGGTACCAAAAAAGCACATTTTTTTGTTGTTTTGATACCATTAAACATGGCATTTGAAGTCAAAGTCACGTGTAACGGCGCCATTAGGTCCATGTGACATCTGTTTTTAAGTTGGGACCAAAAAAACTTATTTTCGGGTTTAATAGTACCAAAAGCCGAACTTCCAAAAATTATGATAACAAAAATAAAACTGACCCTTTTTAATAGGACCAAAAAAGAATTTTGCCCTATAAAATAAAAAAATATGATAATTCCATTAATCTACCAAAAGGTTCCACTTATTTTTAGGAAAGTGTTTACTTGGCAAAAAACATAGCAAACAAAAGAAATAAAAATCCTAATTGAAATGCAAAAGAGAGAAAAACTATGTCCTGATCTTCTAGCCGACGTGATGTTTTCTAAAACTTCTGGCTTCACTTCAAACTCTCCCGAAGTAATCAAAACTATGTATGAATCCTCCTTCAAAGCCGTTTTCTCAAGCTCAATCCACTTGAAAATTTTGCATCCTCCGTTTTGGGCATCCAACAATTTTTTTCTTTCTGTATTATGTGTTGTCCACAATGTATGAATGAAAGGTTCCATTTCTCTACATGCATACTTTATCCCTATATAATTAGATATAAAATGGTTAGATCGATGACAAGAGTGATAAGGTGAATTCGAATTGTAACAACTACTTGACATTTTTAAAATATTATTTCTCAAATTGATAACGAAAAAATAACACAGAAAAATTGGAATAAAGGCGTAAAATTAGCTGATTTGAGTGGATTTTGCACAAGTACTTGTGAGGAGGCAATTTAACCCCATTTATAGAATGTACATGAGGGCATTTTCATCCAATTCCATCTGACGGCTGTTTGTACAAGTCGGCCTTTCCTTTCCACCTCAGCATAATTTGGATGGGAATTTTTAAATGCTAACCGTCAAATGTGTTGACGGCTAAAATTAGAGGAAAGTGTATAGATTGTTAGTTCAATGGGTAATTGTTACGGCGATAATGCCCTTAAGTTGATTTTCTCTTTTTTTGTTGCTTTTTTTCTTTTTTTATATTTTTTTGAAATGTGATTTGTTGTTTATATATATATTTTTTCATTCATAATATATATTAAAGTATCAAATGTTATTTATTATATGCACGCAAAGATGACGTGCCATCACGACTAGTATATACAACAAAAACTACAATAAATCCATACTCACTCAACAACTCTAAAATTAGGGTAAGTTACAACCGCCTCCTCTAAAGTTCCTTAAAATTATAAAATCTTCTGATTGTTTGGAAAATAATTATAAATCCGCCTTCAAATGGAAAAAGTAATTATAGCCCTGCATTAAAGTGAAAATTACTACTTTATCTTTGTTTAATATTTGAAATGGTGTAAAAGATAAAAAGAATTAGGTTGGGAAATAAATAATCCATAGGACATGTTAGTGCATAAATAAAATCTTTAAAAATTATAATTTACAATCCAATATAGCATTTTCGCTAGTTCACCATAAAAATTGGATATAAACATAACTAACGGCGGATAACGAAATAAGCTTGTTGCTTGACGAATCTTTTGTAATTTTTCTAATAATGAGAAAAATTTTATAATTATATGAAATTTCAGAGAAGCTGCCTTTAATTTACGCTTAAATTTATTAATTAATTCATATAACAACGTTACATTTTCTTGCAGTGAAACATATCACTTTGAGTGATTACACAATCCAAAAAATTCAAACACCCGCACATTAGGCAAAAGCCACTTATCAATTGCTCGTGGAAGAGGCTTTTATTTACTACTTGCACATATCTCCCACCTCTCTTCAATACTCTTCTCTAACACCGAAGATTAGTGCCAGGATCAACTCCAAGTTGATTACAGTAGTCTCTGTAGTAATTAACACGAGCAGTCACCGTTGCTGGATTTGCTCCGTTGCATTCGAGGGGGCCGTTAATGGCACGAATGGTGGCTCCGAAGCCTTGCCCGGAAGTTATGGCGTTATGGCAATTATTCATCCAGAACCAGAAAGCTGTCCTGAATGAAATAACTGAATCTCTTGCGACGATTTCAGGGTTGTTCAATCCGTCGAAGCCTATGCTCTGGCCTGCCGGGCCGTAGTTGTAGTTCCACGATAGTTGCAGGGGTCCTCGCCCGTAGTAGCCCTTGTTCGGTGCGCACGGCCACTGTCTGTTATTTTCGTCGCAATAGTCTTTGGATTGGCCACCATTCTCTACTCTTGAGCACATATCTGCATGGGAATTTATGTGAAATGGTGTGTATAAATAGAAGTATCTATTTGGTTCATTTTTAATGGTAGTGTGGCTAAATTATAGTTGGTATCACATCATTATTTTATCTTTAATGCTAATTTTGAATAAAAAAATTATTTTTGGAAAGTAATATCTTATTTTGTGATTATAAAAATGAAAAACAAAATATAGTCACACTAACATTTAACTTATTAATTGTCATGGTTAATAACAAGTAACCGTAACAAATCATTATTAACCACAGTAATGCACGGTTATTGCCCGTGTTTTTTACGAGAGTGGCTAAAAGCCATAACAAATGTTTTGATCATGGCTCTTAGCCGTGGTAAATAATTTTTTCATGGTGGAAAAACTAATTTTTATTCGATTTTATTCAACCGTAATTAATAATAGTCATTTACTATGATTTTTAACCATAGTCACTAATATTGTAAGTAATAGTAATTTTTTTTCTAATGTCAAGACACTACAAAAGAAAAAATAAAAGGGTTTTAGCGATGAATTTCTTAAAGGTGCGTCATAATTCAAATTTTGCTGACAGTCAATAAGGAAGTTACAGGAGATCCCATAGCATGACTATTGCGATGGACAAAGGAACCCGTCGCAATACTTTACAACAGGAGTGCAACATCATTTTGACCAATAAATTTATCAACAATTTGCCACGGACTTTGCAAAGGTCGCACAATTGTTTGGTCAACGGAGTGGGGCTGCCCAAGGCATATGACCAAGGACCACTTCTGATCATTTCTCCTTAGAAAAATTTCTTCAAAAGCATTCCTTTACTATATTTTTGGCTACTCCAGTTATTTTCATAGAGTGTGTGAGTATTCATTAACCTAAGTTTCAATAATGCATGAGCTTCCTACAGTAAATACTTTTTTAGTTCACATCAAACTACAATGAAGTAATAATGAATGTAAAAACTAGAACTTACGTCCAGTCTCATGGGTGACATGCGCGAAGAACGCAGCAATCTCGCGCTTAGAGTCGGCCACGGAACCGGTCGTCCCAAACTTCGGATACGATCCAGCGGCCTGGAGAAAAGCAGACCTGGTGTAAAACCCCCTTCCAGGGCACCCTGACGGGGCCTGATTAGCAATTCTATTGAAGAACGAATCAGTGACAACATCCGCAACTTTGACTCCATTGTTTCCCGAAGGGGCGTAGCAAGGGCCGGCCTGGCATCCGTCGCCACAATAATCATTGCCGGTGCCACAATAGCCGTATCGGCTGCAGCACAAGTTAGATGCGCAGCCGCAGTTCTGGCCGGAAACCCATTTTCCGGAGGCCAGAAGTAGGGCAAGCAGGGTGTAGATTGCCAGTAGAGATTTTCCTTTGCTGAAGAAACTAATCATTTTCTTTGATACAAAGGACTAATTGGAGAAATGTTGTGTTGGTGTGGAAGCACAAGGCAGGGAGTGATGGGTATTTATAGTGCAGTTGGACGTATTGCAGCAGCTAGTGGCCCTGGAAAGTTTGTTACAATGGATAGCTACTTTTGACTTTGGGCAATGACCAGAAAAGATATTTGTTAGGATTGGTTTTTCTTTCTTCCACTACCTGCAATAAATGTTGTGTTTTTATCACTTCTAGATTGCAATAAGGAATATGCAAAACTACAGTGTGATTTTCTTGATATTTGATTTAATTACTGACAAATTTAATTGAGTTTGGAAAATCATATCTATCGATAATAGGCTGTTAAAAACCACAGACGATCGATCCTGATAAAAGAATTATTTTACCCTTTAATATAAAGGTAAATTACAATGGGTTCTCTTGATATTTGTCATAATTATAATTACTTTTCCGAAATTACAAATACACATTCAAATACACCCTTGTGACAGAATACTATAGGGGCTATTTATTAGGATATTTGTAATTTTAGGAGAGTATTTGTAATTTTAAAACAACGAGAGGGTATTTGAAAGTACAACAAACTTTATGAAAGCCCATTGTAATTTACCCTTAGGATTAAATTTCAGTCTTGTAACTTAGTAGAAGTGACATTTTTAGTCCTGTACAAATTGATTTTTGTAATTTAGTCCTATAACTGCATAATTTTGGTAATTTTAGTCATTTTCTGGTCAAATTGGCCAAAAATTGCAATTGACTTGAAACTTTGGTCCTATATATACATAAATTCATGTAGGACTAATAATGCCAACTCTCCCAAGTTATAGGACTAAAAATGTCAATGCCCCCTAAGTTACAGGAGTAAAATTACAATTTAATTGGGTCATGTGCAAATCACATGCAATTTTCCATCCAAATTGGCCGGAAAAAGGATGAAAATTGCAAAAATTTTAAAATTACAAAACTAAATTATAAAAATCAATTTATACAGGATCAAAAATACCACCCTTATAAGTTATAGGACTAAAATTATATTTTTCCCTTTACACTTATATAATTACGCTGATCTTTAAGGTTTACTCCAATTACTGGCACTTTTTGAAGTAAATGTAAATTTTCAAACTTGCATACTTTATAAATTTAGATCAACCATTCGTTTAAAATTTTGAGGTTTATTAAAATGATATATGGTACGGATGGCGTCATAAAAGGTAAAAATTATATGTAAGTTGATAATAAATATTAGTGAATTAGGGCAAATGTAATTTGGAAACTATAGAGGGCCATGTATATGTATTTTTAAATCAAATTTTCAAGGAATGTCTGTGATAACTCAGAATTAAAATTGTGATTTCAAACTTTAAGAAGTATTTACGCTGATGCCTCTTCTAAAATTTGGCATAATTACGAATAATTTATCGTCGTTTAAAAAATTATAAATACCTCTTGATGTTTGATGAAATTATGTAATTCTTGGATGGAAGTATTAAAAATTGTCAATTATGCTCTTATTGTGAACTTTTCTTAAAAAATAAACATTCATAAAAAAAATCGGAAGGAATGGATGAAAAAATTTGAAAAAAAATTATACATTTAGTCAATAAAAAACCAAAAAAATTATAAAATAAATAAAGTTTTACTCCTTAATCCACAAGGATTTTTTGGTCAGTCACCATAAAAATAGATGAAAAACCTAACGAGAACTAACAAAATAGGCTAATTGTTAGACGGCCAATAAAATAAGAAGGGTATTAGTAATTTTTTAAACAACAAGGGGTATCCGTAATTATGCCAGATCTCACGGGAGGTCGTTGTAATTTACCCTTATATATAATTATTAGCCATTTTTGCTACGAACAAAGTCAAAATATTAGTTAAAATCATGAAAAATATTAATTAATTGTGATCAAAATTTAAGTTTTATTTGACAGCTCATGACAGACAATATATACATATATATAGAAAACAATTTATTTTCTTATAGTGTATGCGACAGGCAAACAAATAATAATCGTGTAACTTGTAGATGCGTTTGAATTATTCATAACCAAAGAAGATCAAATTTTAAATAAAATGTACAAAATAATTTCAGAAGTGAGAACTGCAAAGAATTGATCTAATTAAGTAGGAAGCAAGAACTTGAATCATTCTGGTCAGAATGTGACAGTTGGCTAACAAGGACCGAATAAATCCTTAGAAACCGGGGCAGCCACATTGACTGACTAAGAATTCAAGTCTTCGTCTTTGGTTTATATCCTGTACGAATATCATGCATAAGTCCATTTAGGGGGATAATTATGGTGATATATAAATTTATATCGATAATTTTATTCTATAATTTTAAATAATTTTTGCAATTTGGACTGTTTATTTCTTATCATTGAAGACCAATCAGTTGTTAAAACAAGGGTATGATAAGTAAAAGACTACAAATCTTAACGTTGTTAAAGGGAACAAACGGTGAGTGAGAGAGTGCATTTTCCAGGCCAAAATAGGGAACTCCTATGAAAAAACGATTGAAATAATGAAAATTAAAAAGATATGGGACCAAAAATATATGCTAAAAAGCTTAAAAACAAAAATACTATGAGGCCAAAAGAATAATAGCCTGAATTTTAAAAGGTCATTTAAGATGCAGATGTATTTTTAGCTGAGAAAGGTAAACCCTAATGGGAAAAAAAAGTTAAAATCGCAAAAATTATAAAAATACAAATACTATCCTAAAAAGTTGGACAAAAATGCTATAAGCTAATAGAAACAATAGCCCGATCTTTCATATATGGTGCACATGAATTTTTCTAGCGAGAAAGGTGAATTCTAGTAAAAACAAATAATTAAAATCACAAAAATTTAAAAGATGCAGGACCAAAATGCTACCCTAGAAAGTTGAAGGATGAAAATGTCAAATAACCTAATTAAGTTGAGGGTAAAAGTATATTTTTGGTTCTATAATTTTACGTCAATAGTACTTTTGGTCATGTAACTTATTCCTTTAATACATTTAGTTCTTTTTTTACTTCATTCCTGAACATCTTGTATTTAGTATTTTTTTTTTCGGCAATTCCTATATTGACAATTTTAGTCCTAATGATCCATAATTATAAGATAAAAAATGAGATATATTACAGTGTGAAGGGGATAAAAAAATGACTAAGTTTAATTATATATAATTAATAATTCAATGTCAGAATTATATTTCAATTTAATATTTTTTATAACTTTTTTTTTAATAAATGGTAATATCACATCCAAATATATAGGGTAAAATTCTTTTTTGGTCCAATTAAAAAATGTCATTTTCGTTTTTGGTACTACCATTGTGGCGAGTATCGTTTATGGTACCATAAAACACAAAGATATGCCTTTTTGGTCAAGTTAGCGGCAGAGGTTAATGCCGTTAACTCTTATTTCGAAAGCCTTGTTTAATAGTACCAAAAAAGTAAAAAAAATATTTTTTTGGTACCAATAAAAGAAAAAAATATATATTTTAACCAACTTTTGCCACAAGCTATAAGAATTTTTTGGTCTTTTACAAAAATAAAAATATTCAGGAAAATTTATTTTAATATATATAATAAATAGTTCTAAATTTATAATTATTTTTAATGCAGATAATTTCTAGGATCTATTTTACTATTTGTGAAATTAAATTATTATTTGGTCTAAAAATATATTAATAATTGATCACAAACTATAAAAAGTAAAATTTATATTTTGAGTAAAAGTATTAGATAAATTTATTTTTATTAAACAATAACTTAAATTTTAAATTAAAATTATTTACAATCGAGATGAATTGTAGCAACTATTATTTTTTATATTGAATTTTTATTTATTTGAAAATATTTTAATAAACTTTGATTATATACTATAAGAAATAAAATTTTATTTTTTAAAAATTAAAAAATTAAAAAAAATTATTTTAACATAAATTATAAAATAGTTTATAATTTATTATTATATTTATTTCAAATAAATTCTAGCATATTTTAATTATTTTAAAATTAAATTAATATTTATTTTATAAATATTTTAATAAACTTTGACCAAAAAAAGTAAGAAATAAATTTTAATTTTATTTCTATAATTTATCTTGAATGTACATAATTATGATTATAAAATAAAATTTATCTAATATGTTTATTCAAAAAATTAATTTTACTTTTTATAAATTTATGCTTAATATTAATATATTTTTACACCAAATGATAATTTAATTTTAAGAATTGTAAAATAGATCCTAGAAATTATCTGAAATAAAAATAATTATAAATTTAAAACTATTTATTATATATATTAAAATAAATTTTTTCTAAAATTTTTATTTTATAAAAAAAAATTCTTATAAGTAAAAAATTCTAGACCTGATTCTTCCTACTATATATATTGAAGAATAAAAAACCCTAAACATTTCTCCGCCTCCTAGCGAAAATGTTTGCATTATGCAAACTCCTCTCCTCTCTTTATTTACTGTCTTTCACTCTTCTTTTTTTTGATATACAAACTGTTAGTTTGAAATACATAAAGAAGCAATCCACGATGTGCAACAACGGCGACATTCTCAGTGAAATACTCTCATATCTGCCCGTAAAGTCTCTCTGGAGATTCAAGACTGTCGTCAAATCATGGCAGGACATCATCGGTTCATGGGCTTTTGTGAAGCTGCACCAGGAGAATTATTGCAACAATTGCAGCAACGATAAGGGTATTCTCGTGCAAGTTTATGATGGTACTACATACAAGTGGAAACTATTAACTAAGTATATAGATTGCAGCAAATTATGCCGGCAATCGATGCTTGATGCTGATTTTATGGAACCCATTCGTAGAAATGAAATACCCTTTTATCAAAGAATGGTTGGACCGATTGATTGTTTGATCTGTATTCATAGAATCGACCGGAATACTGTAATAGCCCTGTGCAACCCTTCTCTTGCCAGAACTCTGTTTCTGCCGATTTCTCCAATTTCATGGAACCGTAACTCCGACGCTTACCAACGCTACGTTGGATTCGGTTTCGACATTCATAAGGATCTCAAAGTAGTGCAGCTCTTCATTTTGGATTACGATGGAAAACCCCGTGTTGAGATTTACTCGCAAAGCACAAATACATGGAAAGAATTGGATCATGAAATACATAATGACATGCATGTTAAGAATTCAATCATGCCTTACAAGAATGGGTCATCATCCTTTTCCCACTGGCTGGCATTCAAACAGTTACGACAAACAGATGGCGCTAACTACAGCTTACTATCATTCAACATGCAGAATGAGGTGTTCGAGCGAACCTCAGTGCCGCATTGCGTTCATGATGCTGAATACGAGAGACAAGTGAAACTTAGATTTTTGGCTGGATGATGTTGAATATCGATCCTCCGAAGATACACGAGAAATAAAATGAGACTAATCAACTATTACAGAATAGTGAATAGACAAATACAACTTCAGGGATAAATACAGAAATTAAGGGAACAACAAAAATTGAAAGAACAGTCAGTAATATATCAAATAAGCACTGAAACCAAAAGTTAGGGTTTCAGTGAGATAAGGCTAAGAGCCAGATCCGAAAAACAGCAAGCCCATAATGCCACAAAGGCCACAATCACAATCGGTTGCTTGAGACCATAATTGAACCACACAGGTAGGCCACAAAGGCTTTATAGATCTAAACCACTCAGGGCAAGATCAACCACAGCCACAAAGGCTAAGATCAATCGAAGCCACAAAGGCTTTAGAGAATGAGAGCTTACGGAGAGAAGAAGACATAAGGAGAGGTTATTTCACTTGTGAAGAACTGAAGATAGGAAGAAGAATATATATAGAGGGGATTTTGTGAACGGTCGGGAGAGAGGTTCGAGGAGGTTTAAGGCGTCTGGAAAAACCAGACGCCATTGTTGGGTGAAGAGAAATGAGGCGAGAGAGAGAGAAGACGCAGCACTTCGGAAATAGAGATTAGGGTTAGACAAGAGAGGTGAGAAGTTGGGGGAATAAGAGAACACAAACCGGGTAAGTAGTTGGGTCGGGTTGCCGGGTTAGGTAAGAAGAGGAACCAGGCCCAATTGTGGTCTCAGCCTGCCAGGAAAGATGATTGGGCCATCTGCAGATTTGGGCCAATACCTTAACAATCTCCACCTTGGACCAAATCCAAAGGTGGCGGATCTTGGTGATCATCACAGCCTAAAGGACTCCGGGGCCCTAGTGAGAATAATCTTGCAAGGAGAAGAAAACATAACAAATATATGCAGAATAAGAAATTAACTAAGGTTAAGAACATTAAGACAGCTATTGAATTTATCAACAGGAAGACACTTGGTACCCATATCGGCTGGGTTTTCTTCTGATCTAATTTTTTCAAGATTAATAGTACCATTTCCGACAATGTCTCTTATAAAATGATATCTAACATCAATATGCTTGGTCCTGTCATGAAAGACAGGGTTTTTACACAACTGAATCCCAGATTGACTATCAGAAAAAATAATGGCTTTGTGTTTTAGAAAACCAATTTCCTTTAATAAACCTTCGAGCCAAAGAGCTTCTTTAAAAGCTTCAGTTATAGCAATATACTCAGCCTCAGTAGTAGAAAGAGCAACAATGTTTTGAAGTTGAGATTTTCCAACTAATGCATGCACCACATAAAGTGAACACATAGGAAGTAGTAGACCTTCTACTGTCTCTATCATTTGCATAGTCAGAATCCACATACCCCATTAACTTAACACCTTCAGAACATTTGGAGAATTTAATACCAGAATTGTTAGAACCATTCAAATATCGAAAAAGCCATTTAAGAGTCTCCCAGTGAGTAGTTCCTGGGTTAGACATAAATCTACTCAAACAACTTACAGCATAAGCAATATCAGGTCTGGAACTGACCATAAGATACATGACAGATCCAATCGCATTTGAGTAAGGGATTTTTTCCATTTTTGCTTTTTCGGAATCTGTTTTTGGGGACTGATCTTTGCACAGTTGAAAATGAGCAGCCAAAGGTACAGAAGCAGATTTTGAATTTGTCATAGAAAATTTTTCAAGCACAGATTTCACATAAGATTTTTAGTTTAGAAAAATAGTAAAGTTTTTCCTATCCCTCTCAATAGTCATTCCTAAAATTTTCTTGGCATTTCCAAGGTTTTTCATTTCAAAGTTTTTACACAAACTGTTTTGTAATTCAACTATCAAAGTTACACTTGGACTGGCAATTAACATGTCATCCACATAGAGAACAAGGAATATAGGTATGTCATTGTCATATCTAAAAACAGACAGGGATCATAGGAGTTTTTAGAGAAACTTAAGGAATGCATGAAGGAATCAAATTTCTTGTTCCATTGTCTAGGAGATTGTTTGAGGCCATACAGAGATTTTTTCAGCAAGCACACATGATCAGGTTTTTTCTTATCAATAAAACCACAAGGTTGGTTCATGTAGATTTGTTCATGTAGGTCACCATGCAGAAAAGTTGTTTTAACATCCATTTGTTTTAGTTCCCAATCAAAATGTGCAACTAGAGCAAGAATAATACGTACAGTAGTGTATTTCACAACAGGAGAGAAGATTTCAGTATAATCAACACCTTTTTTTTGTGTAAAGCCTTTAGCTACTAACCTAGCTTTGAAACGAGAAGAATTATTTTCTTGTTTAAGTTTGAAAATCCATTTGCAATCCACAATAGAAACATCTTTTGGTTTAGGAACAAGGATCCAGGTTTTATTATCATGTAATGACTTTATTTCTTCTTTCATAGCTAATAATCAATTTTCTGATTCAGGGGTTTTTAGAGCTTTATCATAGGAAGTTAGTTCTTCAAGACTTTTAGTGTTCAAAGCTAATTGAAAATCTCTAAGTTTGGCAGGGATCCTAGGTTCTTTCGTTCTCTGTCCCTAGCAAGAAGGTACTGATTTAAGTTACTACCAGTTTCTAGGTTTTCATTTTCTGTTTCTGTTTCTACCCTATTTTCTTCCCCCTGTTGGTTATCCTCTATAGGTTCCTCCACCTTGTTAAAGGTGCTTTCTATGTTATATTCCTCTATTTTCTTAGGGATTTAGACAAGCATGAAAATTCAGATTCATTAAAAATAACATCCCTGCTTATTAAGACTTTAAAACCTGGTTGGCTTCTAAGCCAAAGCCTATAGCCTTTAACACCATCAGGATAACCAATAAAAATACATTTTTGGGATCGGGAATCAAGTTTATCACCATGGGATAAAGCAAAAGCAGAGCATCCAAAAATGCGTAAAGAAGAGAGATTTACATCAGAATCTGTCCATATACACTCAGGAATTTTTCCAGATAAAGGCACAAAGGAGATCTATTAATCAGATAAGCAGCAGTTAATAAAGCTTTGCCCCAGAAAATTTTAGGTAACCCAGAGCTAATTAATAAGCATCTAACTTTATTCAAAAGAGTTATGTTCATTCGTTCAGCAACACCATTTTGCTGGGGAGTGTAAGGAGTAGTTTTATGTCTTTTGATTCCAAATTCTTTACATAAATCAGAAAAGTTTTGGTTGCAGAATTCCAACCCATTGTCAGTTCTTAAGGCTTTAAGTTTCTGGCCAGTTTGATTTTCAACCAAAGTTTTCCAATTTCGAAATTTCTCAAATGCTTCAGACTTGTGTTTCATCAAGAAAACAAAAACTTTTCTGGAAAAATTATCAATGACAGACATAAAGTATCTATTTCCACCATGGGTTTCAATATTAGCAGGTCCCCAAACATCAGCATGTACATAATCTAAAATGCAAACAGAAGAGGTGGGTTTTAGGGAGGGTTATGAAGGAAAATGCACTTTGTGTTGTTTTCCTAAAACACATTCATCACAGAAATCAAACTCTACAGGTTTTTCCTTTAAAATTCCATTTTTATGCAAGAAATCAAGACCTTTCATGCTGATATGCCCAAGCCTTTTATGCCATAAATCAGATATAGTAGTTTTTGAAACAAATGCAGCATGACACTCATACTTCACAGAACAAACAAATAAATTTCGTTTTCTTTCAGCTTTGAAAACAGTAAGAGATCCCTTCATAATTTTCATCACTCCCTTCCCCCATTTTCCTTCAAGCCCCTCTTCCTCGAGGGCGGAACAAGAAATCAGGTTATGAGCCAAATCAGGGACATGTCTAACATTCTTGAGTATCAGTTTAAAGCCATTTTCAAAAATCAAACACACATCACCATAGCCATGAACATCACATATTTTTTCATTTGCCATAGAAACAGAGCCAAGTTTTTCAGACTTATAATTAGTCAAAATTTCACGGAAAGGAGTCATATGATAAGTACATCCAGAATCAATCAGCCATTCATTTATATTTAAAGAAGATGAAACAGAATTAACATCACAGATCATATAAACTTCATCAGAGTCAGCAACATTTGCAGTATCTTTTGAATCATTTTTCTTTGGTTTCCTACAGTCTTTAATAAAATGTCCTGTACCACCACAATTATAACATCTTTTCTTTTGATTTTTCTTCATTGTTTCTTTCATTATTGTTTTTACCATTCCTGATTTATTCCTGGAATTGCTTCTTCCTCTACTCCTGCTTCTGCTTTTACTGTGTCTTCTGTACTTATAGTCTGAGTTTCTATTTTTGTTCTCCCCTCTAACAAAATTCACTTCATTTTGGTTTTGACTAGGCTTATTAGTCTTCAGGTCCATTTCTTTACTCTTAGGCCACTAACAACAGTTTCAAGATTAACATTATCCCTTCCATACTTAATGGCTGCTTTTACATCTCCGTATGTCTCAGGTATAGCATTTAAAAGAACAATAGGTGAATAATCATCAATATTTTTATCTCCAGTTAACTTAATATCTTGGATTAACTTAGTGAAATCATCAATGTTTTCATCAATGTTTTTAGACAGGTCAAGTTTATATCTAAAAAATTTTTCAAGCAGAAATAACTTACTAGGTAAAGAAGTTTCTGTATAAAGTCCTTCAAGTTTTTTCCATAGTTCTTTAGCAGATTCTTGTTTACCTACTTTTCTAATCACATAATCAGATAAGTTTAGAATAATAGAGGAGTAAGCATATTCATCATTTTCAAGTTTTTTGTCATCAGAAACAGTATCAGCATATTTACCATCAATAGCTTTGAAAACCTTTTGTTGGATCAAAATACCTTTCATTTTTTGTTGCCAAATCGAAAAATCCGTTTTTCCGTCAAACGGTTGAAGGTTATAACCAGCCATTTAAAAAACAGCATACAAAAAAAAGGAACAAGTTCAAGTAACACGAGAAAAACACAGATCAACTGATAAAGACACAGAAACGCAATATGATGATCAGATTATGCAACAGAAAAAGAAAAAAATCATAGTTCACCCAAGAGACTTAATAGTAAATAAAGAAGGAACTTAACTGACCCCTCAAACCAGATACCCGACGGTCTCACGGGACCCGGCCAGGTGAGGAAATCAGTAAGCAAGGTCAGGGGCTAGGGACAGAAGTATATAAACCGAAAGCGATAGATGATAGAGAGATATTACCGTATGCGAGCGAAAGGCTGAGCCTAAACCCAGGCTCTGATACCACTGTTGAGTATCGATCCTCCGAAGATACACGAGAAATAAAATAAGACTAATCAACTATTACAGAATAGTGAATAAACAAATACAACATCAGGGATAAATACAGAAATTAAGGGAACAACAAAAATTGAAAGAACAGGCAGTAATATATCAAATAAGCACTGAAACCAAAAGTTAGGGTTTCAGTGAGATAAGGCTCAGAGCCAGATCCGAAAAATAGCAAGCCCAGAATGCCACAAAGGCCACAATCACAATCGGTTGCTTGAGACCACAATCGAACCACACAGGTAGGCCACAAAGGCTTTATAGATCTAAACCACTCAGGGCAAAATCAACCACAGCCACAAAGGCTAAGATCAATCGAAGCCACAAAGGCTCTGCCACAAAGGCTTTGGAGAGTGAGAGCTTACGGCAGAGAAGAAGACAAAAGGAGAGGTTATTTCACTTGTGAAGAACTGAAGATAGGAAGAAGAATATATATAAAGGGGATTTTGTGAACGGTCGGGACAGAGGTTCGATGAGGTTTAAGGCGTCTGGAAAAACCAGACGCCATTGTTGGGTGAAGAGAAATGAGGCGAGAGAGAGAGAAGACGCAGCACTTCGGAAATAGAGATTAGGGTTAGACAAGAGAGGTGAGAAGTCGGGGGAATAAGAGAACACAAATTTGGTAAGTAGTTGGGTCGGGTTGATGGGTTAGGTAAAAAGGGGAACCAGGCCCAATATTGGTCTCAGCCTACCAGGAAAGATGATTGGGCCATCTGCAGATTTGGGCCAATACTTTAATAGATGATTCTCTTCTCCTCTTTGTTTACCCACTCAGGAGACAAAATTCTCCAGCATATGTGTGTCTCGAGAGATGGGTGTTGAATGGTTTAGGGGATGAGGGACGTTGGACGAGGTTGTCGAGCATTAGTATTCTACCTGTTGTAGGAGCACCGAAGCCCCTGGTTGTATGGAAGAACCGAGCGTTGGTCTGGGAGGATTCCAGTAAGAAAAACAAAGCTACTTTTTTACAATTACTGCACTCGAGAAGTAACAAATGTTATTGTGAAACCCCCAAAGCAATGTGCTCTGAAGGTGTTTGGGTACAAGGGAAGCTTGATTTCACCTGCAATTTTCTTGAAGACTCAATTATAAGAAATATGCAATTCTCTGGCTACATTTATTGTTTTGATGCAAATTATTGAGTAGTGTGTATTTTGAGATCGGCCACCAGCTTGATCCTGATATGGGTTGAATAAATCTTGCCTTAAACTTTACTTTAGTTTTATTCAACATTTTTATTAGAAAAGCTTAAGCTTGTGGTAGTGTTTGAATTCGTTTGTTTTACTGTGTTTTGTGGAGATAGAGAGAGAAAAATAAAGATAAATAAGTATGTGTTTGAGATAGTGTGTGTGTATGGATTTATTTTTTGAGATAATTTAAAATAAGTATTGTATGTTTGATGTGGTGTTTTGGGAGAAAAAAATTACTGTTCATTGTCAAATCACGTGTTTTTTAGGGCAAATTGCAATTTTGGTCCAGTACCTTAAAGGCGGTGGCAGTATTGGTCCAGGTTCTTAACGAAATAGCATTTAGGGATATTAGTGCTAAAATTATAGCAATTGCAGGCCAAGAAACCCTAATTTCGCCTGAATTGCTAACGAGGACCGCACGTGCTCATCTAAAATTGGGGCTTTTCCTACGTGTCCGACGACGGTGCTGAAGTGGAGAGGCAAAAAAATTAACCGTCCTACGTGGCAGGCTGACATGTTTAATTTTTACCACGTCAGATTCACACACCACGTCAGATCAAGTAAGAGTGAAAATAAAAGCCATTTCCCAACAGTAGGATTGAAATCCCCCAATTCTACTTTTGAAGAACCCTAGTTCTTGGAAATACTCGATCGAAGCCGAAATTGAAAATACTCGATCGCACCCGAAATTGAGCCAGCGATTGAAGATGAGCAGTGTTACAGGTCTCGTTGACTGCTATTGTGGGAGAAGAGCCGTTCGTCGGACGTCATGGATAGAGATGAATCCTGGAAGGAGATTCCATGCATGTAGAGATTACAATGTAAGTTTAAGTTTCTGTTTTTTTGTGTTTTTATTTGTTCTATTCCCCTCCACTTCTACAATATTTTCATGAATTAATTTTTTTATTTTTTTGGTTGTTGGTGTAGAGAGGAGGTTGTGGTTTTTTTTATTGGGAGGACCCTCCAATGTGTAGAAGGGCACGTGCAATTATCCCAGGGTTATTGCGAAAGAAGAATGAAATGGAGGCTGAGATAGTGAGGCTGAAATGCAGTAAGAAGATGTTGTGGAAAGTGATACTTTTTATTTTTGTTGTGTGTCTGATGTGCATTTGGATGAGTTTTGGATGGTGTTTCAAGAAGGAAGAAGATTGCAGTAGGCAGTTGAATATGAAGATGATCTCTGGAAGAGTGGATGGGTAGACTGGTTGTAATGTAGTGTTTCTGGAAGATGGTGTCTTTGTGTAGTATATAAGTTCATATTGTACTTGGTAGTAATGTACTCGAAGATTATTTAATGCTCTGTTTCCCATTGTAATAATTAAAACTTGCAATATGTAATCTTATATTTCACTAATGGATGGTATTGTTTTTTAATGCTTTTTTGTTCATGTAACCAACTAAAATCTGCAAATACTCGAGGCAGAATTAGACAAAGGGAAATAACATTGACATTAACTAAAAAGCATAATTGCTATTAAATAGTTTCAGTTTTGCATGTCAAAAGCTGGCACTAAAAACACTAAAATTCGAACCAAAATGGTGTCATATGCACACTTCCATAATATAACTTATGACAGCACAAAAGTACCAAATAAAACACAACTTAAAATCTGAACTACACTACTTTTGCTGGTGATCTTTTGCTGATTGGGAAGGCCATTTAGAGAGATCCACAAACTTTTTCCTATGCTCCTTGATTATAGTTTTGGAAACTGGAATTAAGGGCCTGCTAGAGAAATATGGCATGACACCAACGCCTGTCATAGGGGGAGGTGCCCTAATATTGAGCCTTGGCTGCAATGTCATTTGTGGTTGTACAGGCATACTTGTGTGGGCCATCTGCAATTGCTCATACATAGTAGGCCCTTGCATAGAAGCTTGAGTCTGACTTGGACCAGCTTCAGTTAATATTTCTGGAGTGAATTCAATCTCAGTTGGTTCATTGTCTTCTACAATAGGAGGCAAGATGTGTGGTTGGTCACTTACTCCAGATGCAGCGGCAGTCATATTCATCTGTGTCAAAGTATTTATTAGTTATGCATGATAGTGCATAAAATAACCAATAAAGATAAACTACTTACCCTAGTAGGATCTTGATAGACAGAGTGTTTCCTCTTTCTTGGATTGTTTGAAGATGATGCACCTCTTTGTTCCTATTTGCATTAAAATACAGATTTTTGTTATAAAGGTATAACAATTATTAAATAGAATGACAGAAAGTAGTTTGAGATACCTATGTTGGATGGTCAGAAAAGAGACTATCCATGACTTCCTGATCAAGGCCTGGCTCTTGCATATCTTTCCATAATGCACAACCCTTTGCATTATGTCCTTCTTCACCACATATCTTGCAGTGGTGCTTCACCTTTTGCCTCTTTAACTTGATAGGTTTTTTACATGATTTCTTTATTGTTTTAACATTTGGCTCATCAGGCTCCCTGTTTCTTGCTCCTGCAGGTCTCCCAGTGCCTCTTCCAAAGTTTGGAGGCAATGGTGGAATGAAACCTGTCTCATTCCACAGTGTCTGACCACTGATTGGCAGTATTGCATGCTCATACACTTGCTTGTAAGTGTCAACATTGTAGTAAGGGTGCACCATGTCTTCAGGCTGCAGGTTTTGATTGAAAATTGCACTGCAGGCATGCTTGCAAGGTATGCCTGACAGTTGCCATATTCTACATGTACATGTCCTCATCTCAAGATCTACAGAATACTGATTCCCATCATAGCATGAAATCTGATAGTGTCTGTCATTGGCTTTAATGGGAAACAATCACTAATTTTGTCCACATTCTTCTGTAGTAACTTTTTTATCTTGGGACATAATGTGTCTTTCCATTTCTTAGATGTTTTTTCTCTGTTTTCTTGCAATCTTCTCATAAGATATTCCCTTATCCATTCTAGCATAGTGAGGATAGGTTTATCCCTTGCATCCATGATGTTTCCATTAAAGCTCTCACAACAATTGTTTAGCAATATATCACATTTTGGGAATTCATTAAAATGTGACTTACTCTATTCAGTTGGTGACTTGTCATTAAACCAATCAAAAGCATCTTCATTTAACTGTTTCATCTCCTCCATTCTCAATTTAAACTCACCTACTGTGCTAGCTCTCGCAGCCTTCCACAATGCATTTTTATAAGCAAACCTCCTATACCAGCATTTTTAAAGTTGTTATGTAGATGCCTTACACAAAATCTGTGTGTAGAGTTAGGGAAAATTGACTGAAAAGCTTGTATTAACCCCTTCTGTTTGTCTGACATGAATGTATATTCATTGTCTCTCTGAATACACAAATCTTGCTTCAAAACTGTCAAAACTATTCCCATGTGTCTCTTGACTCCTTTTGAACCACAGAATAAGCAATGGGGTACAAATTGTTATTAGGGTCCACCCCTACAGCAGTAAGTAAAATACCTTTATGGGGCTTCTTTAGATGGCAACCTTCCACATAGATAATTGGTCTGCAACCTCCCAAAAATCATTTTTTTAAAGCACTAAGACTAACATAAAACTTTTCAAACTTGTTCACATCATTTACCCCCAAAATGATATTTGACCCAGGATTTGTTCTTCTCAATTCCTCAGCATAGTCCCACAGTTTAGTGAATTGATGTTCAGGGCTACCTTCAAGTTTTTTTAGTTCCTGTCTCTTAGCTCTGTAAGCTTGATCTCTTGAAATATGACACCTCAGTTGATTCATTATGTCTGCCCTTCATCCCTTCACATCTCTTTTAAGGTCAGATTTGAAGTCTTGTAAGTACCTCTCACTTAGCCAACTTGTTTTCAATTTTCTGACATTAAACACTTGTGGACAAGTGTGTTCATCTTGGTACAGATTAATCTGAAAAGTTTCTTCATTTTTCAGCTTATTTGCATGTATTTTCCATTTACAACCATCCCCACTACAAACAGCATAAACTCTGAATGAATCATTCTTAGTGAATTTCACACTTCTTTTCTGTTTTATTGCATAAGACTGAACTGCCTTTTTGAACTCTTTCTTTGAACAAAATATCATCCCCAATTCCAGTGAAGGATTATACATCTCCACTGGATTGAAGACAGGAAAATTAGGTTCATTGTCATCATCTTCAGAAAGCCTATGTTCATCCATATCATTATCACTAACCACCACATCTCCACTTGATTCAAAATTTGTTTCATCTGCACTATCCATCTCAGCACTAACATCATCCACAAAATTTTCATATAACTCATCATCCCCACTAACTGAATCTATCCCACAATCATTCTCTAAAAAATCTGCATCATCCATATCATCCTCATCCATATCACCCAGACCCCCTTCCCCTGTCTCAGAAATATGTGTCTCACCTACAAAACCCCCTCCTGGTAATATATTTCCCACATCATCTACAGGCACTTCTCCCAAAAACTCTATGCCATCCTCCTCCCTAATCACCTTACCCTTATCCTTGCCATTTCCCCTTCCTTTTTTTTTTTTTTTTTTTTACCTTTATTCTTCTTTTTTTCAGTAGCATTTTTCCCAACTCTATCACTTTCCACAGCAACTTCTTGAGGTTTTGGAGGATCAAACTCAATGTACACAGTAAATTCTCTTTTTTCCAATTGCTCTAAAACTTGTTCTAGTATATCCTCATCATTGAACAACAACTTAAAACCACCATTTTTAATTATGTAATACCTAAGTCCTTCCCCAGAAATTCCACATTTTTCAGCAAATAGGTCTAGATTATTCTAGTTCATATGAAGTGCATTCACATAGTCAATTTCATAACTTTTCCACCAATACAATTTGCTAAAGGCAAATTCCTATGTTCACCCCCAAAATAGACTGCTATTGTAATGCTTTGTGATTCAGGGTCTGTATATAAAAGAAACAAAGAAAAAAAAAACCTAAGCAACGCATTAATAAATAATCAGCACATCATACCAACCCAATAAACTATATTATTGTACCCCACACAGAGGGTATATTATAATAAAGCAGTAAACAACAAAAAAGAGGGAATCTAGGGCACAGGGGGGGGATCAGGGATGCATCATTCAAAAAATACATTTATCCCTTTAAATAATCGCACAACTTTCACACACAAACAAGCACAAGAAACATTCTTGTGTCAAAATACAAAATAAAATGAGTTTTTGTTGGGACTTATGGTACGCTGGTGGAGGCATATTCAAATGCCTTTCTGCACGTATCATCACCATTTTCTCCAAATAGGTGGTCTCGCTTACTCCAAACCAAGCACGAAACTCGCCCACACAAATTGTAGCAACTGATCGCACCTAGGGATTTTGCCTCTCTCAGTTCTTCAGTCAAGGGTTTTTTTTTTTTTTCTGTTAAATGTTTAGTAGGGAAGAAGATGACATGTGTAGAACACGTGATGTGTTTTCCCTCTTAAAATATGATCTGACGTGGTGTGCGAATCTGACGTGGCAGGCTGACGTGGTAAAAATGTCAGCCTGCCACGTGGGACGGTTAATTTTTTTGCCTCTCCACTTCAGCACCGTCGTCGGACACGTAGGAAAAGCCCCAATTTTACAGGAGCATGTGCGGTCCTCGTGAGCAATTCAGGCAAAATTAGGGTTTCTTGGCCTGCAATTGCCATAATTTTAGCACTAATATCCCTAAATGCTATTTCGTTAAGAACCTGGACCAATACTGCCACCGCCCTTAAGATACTGGACCAAAATTGCAATTTGCCCTGTTTTTTATGTTAGGAGGCAATCTTATGTTAGGAATGTGAAGATGCCTTAAGCTAAACAAGTATTTTAATGTGTTTGGCAGCTTCTTGAAATATGCTTTATCTACATTTATTATCTGCAAATAATGCAGTTTACCTATAGAGTCCGGCAAGTATTCAATTCTTGTGGCTGAAGTATCAACAAGCCTCAAATGTATTAGCTTCCCGATTGAACTTGGCAACTCTTTGAGATCTTCACACATCAGTATCATCAAGACATGAAGAGATTTGAAGTCTAACATGATGTTATGAAAAGCTTTACCTTCCAAGAATAGTGCCCTAACATGTTTTGCTTCTTCTTTTGAGATGGCACGTGATTCGTCTCCAAGAGACTCAACCGTAATGTATCGAGCTTGATAAATCTCATCCAAAACATTGCCATTTGTCCAAATGCTCGTAGTGCCTAAAACAGAGCATGCTAAATCATGCACAAGGTCATGCATGTTGCAAAATTTCATATGAACGGGAAGCGTTTTTACAATTGAAGAAACTTATCACTTCTCGTGGTAACAATGATGCCATGGTTCCGAACGGAACTAATTCCCAATAAGGCATTTTTGAAATCATCCCACTTCTCGGTCTCCTGACGTCGTCAAGGACGAGTAGGTATCTCTTTGCTTTCAAATTATTTTTAATCTTTTGCAAAAGAACTTCTCTACTACTTCCATATTCAATACTTTCTCCTGTTAATGATTCCAGAATCTTCTTGAAAAGAACCACAGCATCAAAGTTCTCAAAAACATACACCCATATACGTTCTTCAAAGTGTGTCTTTATCATTTCATTATTGTATACTTGCCTAGCTAAGGTTGTCTTCCCCAATCCTCCCATCCCAACAATTGGAAGGATAGACAACACTTGTTCAGCTGGGCTAGTAATTAGTATCTCCACTATTCCTGACACATCATCTTCTCTTCCAAGAACAATTGGGTCGGCAGTATATGAGTCAGTTTCTCTACCATCAGCTGTGTTTGATCCAGCATTAGGAGCATGGGCACCCGCAAATCTCATTTGTAGTCCAAACCCAGTTGCCTCTTGGTTAATTAGTTCCAATTTCTCATTGATATTCTTGATTTTCTGAGCCATTTTACGACGAAAAGCAACGGAGTTAGACCGTGAGAAGAAAGTTTGTACCTTTTTGTTTGATTTCTTTATTTTCCTGCGAAGAACCTTATAGTTGAGCTCATCCAAAACATCATCAGCATCGTAGGCCACAGCTTCAAGCTTCTTCAGCCAGCGCTTTACAGCCTTATTGGTGACTTGCTGCATCTCTGCATCGTCTAAGAAATCTTGAATCATGAGGAAAGAATTTTGGAGCTTTTTCAAGCCTTTCTTGAATCCCTGGAAGAGATTGATCTCTTGCTCAGGAATTGAGAGAAGATTTTGAAGTAGTATCTGGACGCTAGCTCCAACCACAGCTCCGACCACAGCTTCTTCCATTTTTGCTGATCAAGTATTAGCTTTGATTGAGTGAGAGATGTTTGTGTGTGAGTGAGAAAGAGAGATTGATCAAGGTGAGAAACTGATGAAAGGGTATGAGTTTATTCCTCATTTTTTGTATTTACTTTTGGATATTACTTATTGACTTCTTTTTTTTTTTTATGAAATTATAGTTTTATTTATTATGAAATTATAGTTTATATAAAAGAATAAGAATATGGGATAACTATACTCCTATTCCCTGAAGTTTGATATAATTACACATAAATCTTTAAAATCATATCTAAAACTTATGAGATTTTGTTTTCGTTTAACAAATCAGTCCATTCGTTGTCAAAATCGAATTTATTGATATTAATAAAATAAATTAGATAAAAAATTATATTAACCCTTGATTGACTTATGACTAATTTATCGCAAGTCAATAAATTTTTTTACTTTGGTTTGGTTCAACATTTTTATTAGAAAAGCTTAAGCTTGTTGGTAGTATTTCGTTTTCTGAGTGTTTTGTTGTGTTTTGTGGAGATAGAGAGAGAAAAATAAAGATAAATAAGTATGTGTTTCAAACAGTGTGTATATTTGGATTTATTTTTTGAGATAATTTAAAATAAGTATTGTATGTTTAATATTGTATTTTGGAGATAAAAATTATTGTTCATTGTCAAATTATGTCTTTTTTATTATTTTATCTAAGAAATTCTAAAAATTTTTAATGATCTCTTGCTCCTGTAAAAAATTATGTCAAATTCTTAGATTAATGTTTTAAAATAAGGATTGTATGTTTAATGTTGTGTTTTTTGAGACAAAAATCACTGATCATTATCAAATCATGTCTTTTTTATATATATTTATGTATATGCGTTTGTGTATATATATGTATATATTTATGTTAAAACAGTTAAAAATACTTAGATAAGGTGTTTCAGTACGATGGCAAAGATTGGGTATGTTTTGACTCATTTCGGAGACAACTTGAAAATGAAAACAAACATAGTTGTGTTTCTGGATTACTCGCATATGGAACCTTGATTAAAAAATATTTATTGGTAAAATTAAATTTTTTATCTTGTAACTTTACATTGTTAGTACTTTTGATCCTGCAATTTATTTTAGTTATATATTTTGTTCTCTTTTTAAGAATTTAGTTCTAAACATTTCACATTTTGTCCTTTTTTTTTATAAATTTAATTCTGTATTCACAATTTTAGTCCTAATTAAGGACTCTTAGTTGTAGGACAAAAAATGAGATCTATTACAATGTGAAAAGGATCAAAATTATCAATACAAAACTAAATTTGTCAAAAAATGATTGAGATGTTCATGACTAAATTCGTCAATGATAGGTTAAATTACCTTTTTGCGTATAAAGAAGGGATTTTTCCTTTTTAGTCCCACGGTTTACGCGATTTCCATTTTAGTCCCATTTTTTAAAAAAAAAAAAATTCAACGTAGTCCCAAACCCCATAATCCATCAAATTTTAACGGAAGAATGGAGAGTTCGTTAAAATATGGGACTAAAACGAAAATTCCGTAAATCGTGGGACTAAAATAGAAAAACCCCTTCTTTACGGGATGAAAGGTAATTTAACCATTGCTTTTTAAATTGATTTTAATTAGTTTAATTAAAAGAATGCTATATTAAAAATATCAATATATTGATAAATTTACATGTAAAATAATATTTATTGTTAATAAATATCTATATATTACTTTAAAATTTGTTAAATTATATAATTTAACAAATTTAATATTATATATATAATGTCCAGGAGTTGGATATAACCAGAAGTTGTATGACTCTGATACCATTTAATACCAAGATATCACAACCAAAAAGAAATTCAATATAACAACCATTCTTGAAACTAAGTTAGAAAATACAAAAGATCTCAAAAGAGATAGATATGAAAATTAATATTATAACAATTATGGAATTAATTGATTAACTAATAAAATAAGAAAGAAGAGTTGCAAACAAGCATAGTTGAATAAAAACTTACTGAATTTTCGAATTTGGATAAATAAGGAATTTTATAAAAATTGGATGCACAAATATATGAATTATCAAAACCATCCAATCTTTGTATTCTTGAATATTACAGAAGAACTGAGAAGAAACACTTGTAGTAAGAAGCTATTGCTAGAGAGTAGTGAGAGTGTATGAAAAATGCTCAAAGGAAAGTTGTGTTTTTCTCTTTCTAATTGCTTCCATTTATAAAAGTTGATGACCTTGAGGGTTTTCATGCACTTGATTGAATTTGCTGAATATGATTGTACATCATGTCATTCAAGGTGCCAATAATGCAAGCTACTGATTTTTGAATTTTAATTTTGTTTAATAACTTTTTTTTTTTTGAGTTGGGTTGTAAATTTGCTAAAATGAATTTGAAGGCTTTCTTAATTGAATTTGGGTGAATCTGTTGCTTTGGACCAAAATAATACCACTATCTGACAAATCAATTTGGAATTTTTATATAATATATATAATATTAAATTTGTTAAATTATATAATTTAACAAATTTAAAATAATATATAGATATTTATCAACAATAAAATATATTCTATATGTAAATTTATATTTATATTAATATTTTAATATAATATTTTTTAATTAAACTAATTAAAATTAATTAAAAATAATGGCTAAATTATCTTTTTCCCATAAAGAATGGACTTTTCCTTTTTAGTCCCACGATTTACAGTATTTTCATTTTAGTCCTATATTTTAACGGGCTCTCCATTCTTCCATTAAAATTTGACGAAAATGGGGTTCGAGACTAAGTTGAAAATCTTTTAATAAAAAATGGGGCTAAAACAAAAACCGCGTAAACTATGAGACTAAAAAGGAAAAGTTTCTTATTTATGGGACGAAAAAGCTAATTTAGTCCTCAATGAAATGACTAAATGTATCAATAGAGTAAGTTACAAGATCAAAAGTGCTAACGATAAAAAATTATAGGACCAAAAATATAATTTTACCTATTCTATACAATCAATGGATATATAGTTGAAACTCAATCGGAAGATGTTGTTGCTTTTATTCCGATAATGCAATATTTTCATTAATGAATTACAGTTCGAACGTATATATTCTCTCGTCGTTTGGAAAATTACAACTACCTCTTTTTATTTTAATATTTTTCTATCAACAAGGTCATTTTATTAGCTTTCATTATATTTTTTATCAAATTTTTATGATAAACTGAATGAAAATGTGAAGTGACTATTTGAAATATGAATTATAATTTTATAATACTCTTTAAAATTTTATAAAATATTTTTATCGATTAATATTTATTTTAATATTGCAATTTTTTATAGGTGATTTTCGGTTTCTATTCGATTGAATTACCAATTATATGAACACCACTATATATTATCAGTTCTGTTGAAAATTCAATTATATACACAATCATGATTCCATGATATAGAAATATAAATAGAATTATAAATTTAATATTTTTATAATTACAAAATAATATATATATTCAATAAGCTTAATTGTATTTATTGTCCCGTATATTAGTTAGGGAAGTGGAAAACCAAGGACCTTAAATATAGGGGTGGCAAAAAGTACCCCAAAATTATTATTATATTATTATTATTATTATTATTATTATTATTATTATTATTATTATTATTATTATTATTATTATATTATTATTATTATTATTATTATTATTTTGCAACTGTAGGAATCCGGTCAATAGATTTTTAAAAGTGGTCGGGATTTTCTTATGTGGACAATATTAGGGCTTTTCTTTTGTGGCTTTTGCTGACTTAGAGGGTTGGACAAATCGATTTTTACAAGTTAGTCTTGCAATTATATAATTTTGATAATTTTAGTTACTTTTTGGCCAATTTGACCGAAAATTGCAATTTACTTACAGTTTAAGTCCTGAAAATAAATTCATGAATGACCAGAAATGCCAACTCTTTCAAGTTATAAAACTAAAAATTTCAAAATCTCATAGATCACAAGACTAAAACTCCAATTTAATTGGGTTATGTGCAAGTCACATGCAATTTCTCAACCAAATTGATCAAAAAAAGATTAAAAATTGCTAAAATTTTAAAGTTACAAGATTAAATTGTGAAAATTAATTCGTGAAGGACCAAAATTGCCAACTCCCATAAATTATAGGATTAAAATTGCATTATTCTGCAGAATTTGGATTCATAAAATTGTACTTATTGGAGTAAATTGTACTATCTTCAACGCTTTAACTTAGCGGCCCTAGAGGTCCCTAATGATACATCTAATACACTAATTTGTGTTTTTACGCAGGGATTACAAAATGAGAATTTCTTCAAGTCCTTAACTAAGAAGCCCCCTCTCAATTTTTACAATCTCCTAACACTGGCTGAAAAATACATCAACTTGGAGGCGGCTAGGGAGTACAAGAATGAAGTCCTTGGCGAAAAACGCAAGAAACAAGATGATGAGGACCTACTCCACCCAAACGCCTTCTCGGAATAAGCCTTAACCTTAGGCAGGCATCCCCCTCAGTGAATAAATCTTTACATACAAGTTTTCCTCATAGAGTATCTGTAACATTTTTATTTTTAATAACCTTGGAAGTTTATTTTACCACATTAAATGTGCGAACATGTGCCTTCTTGTACGAATGTAACGAGAGAGACATCCTTCTCAAATTAAAGCCATGTCCCAAGTAGGCACCCTCTCATAAAAAACTCTATCTTCCACACAGGCACAAAGACCCTCCTCCGTGGTGACACCCTATCCCTCATTCAGGCAAGTACCTAGGTTCTTCTATGGGTGACTTGTAAGCTTTGTCCCATGCAAGCACCTAAGCCCTCCTCCACGGAGGCATCTAAGCCCTGCTTCCAACGGACACCTCATTCTTCTTCCGGAGAGGTTACTAAGTCTCATTCTAAGGAGGGCCCCCCCTCAAATAAGCCCTCTCCTCCGAGGTACAATAACTTTGCTCCGTGAAAGGCCTATTTGTAATACATACATATTTTTATTATTTAAACATTCTCTTGCAGAAAAATAAGCCCTACACTGAAGTAGGCACAAAGGCACCCGTTAAACCCTCCTGCGTGGAGACACCTGCATATAAAGCCCTGCTTTGTACAGAAACAAAGTAAGTCTTCTTTTTCTAATCATACTTATGCTAATAACATTCTTCGCAGGAATTCCCTTTTCAGACTACACCTTTGAAGACAACTACTCTAATAAGTGTCTAAATCTCCACTTATTAGAGTGGGGGGCTACTGATGTGTATGAAAATAAATTGGCCCAAAGAGGCCCAAGCTACCCAAAAAAAAAGAAATCGAAGGCCTATGATACCTACCGGGAGGCCCATGACATTGCCCATAACGTCCCTAGAAGATCAAGGATGTCCCAGCACACAGTTTAATTAAGCAGGCCCAGACAGCCCAAGAAACTCAGGGAGAAGAAAGAAGACCTGGGACATTTCCGAACTCTAAGCTTAGGACATCCCTCGACTCGGACCATGATTAAGGCCCACCAAAACATTCGGCTCAAAAGGACCCCACACGTGGCAGCCTGTTCTCCCACATAGCACATCATCAACCCAGGTGTCAGCAGCACCTCGAACCACGTCAACCCTAGACTAACAAAACAGGTAAGGCGGCTAGGGCTTCTTGGAGACGAAGGGTATCCCTGGACTGAAGACTCCTACTCCTAGGTATGGATAAGAATGACTTATCCATCATCCTAACTATCCCAACCAACTTCTCCAAGAATCTCGAAAGGGGGATAGACCCCCAGAAGACGAGGGCACTCCCTCTATAAATACAACTTTGGTCTTTCACATGAAGGACACTTTTTTACACACATTCCTGGGTATTCTCTGACACATTTTTCCTCACACACCTGGGTACTATGAAAAAGACATCCCTCACACCTCTCTCACGCCCCTCTCACTCTCTAACCTATATCTTAAGCCCTTTTTAAGTATATTATCAAGTGTTCTTACACTTTTCATCAATCTTTTTCACTATATCATGATTTTTCATCACATTTACTTATTTTTTTCACTTTAATTCATCTCAAATCCATACTAACTTAGGCGTCAGAGTGCTAACTCCTTTTTTGCAGGTCCATCCTTCAAGATTTGCATTCACTTCGGCCCAAGCCTTGAACAATTGACCAAATCTATTGGACCCGTTCGTTTTTTGCACGCATAAAAAATATATATTTTTTCTGAAATTAAAATATTTTTCATAAATAGTTTTCAGAAATTAAAATAAGTTTTCCGAAACTAAATAAGTTTTTCCTAAAATTAATTATTTATCCTGAAAATGTTTTTTAAAAAAATGATTGCTAAAAGTATTTTCAAAATATCTTTCATTTTTTAAGAAAATTTTGCATGATTTTTCTAAAGAATTTAATTTTTTTTCCTAAAATTAAAATATTTTCATGATAATATTTTCAGAATTTTAATTTGCATATTATTGTACAATTTAGGCATGTTGTGTATTTTTGTATAATTAGGGTATAATTATGTAATTAGGCTATTAGTAAAAATATTATTCTATAATTATTGTATAATTGTGTAATTTAGATCATAATATCTAATTTTTGTAATTATTGTCTAATTGTGCAATTTCTAAAATATTGGGTAATTTAGATCATGTTGTGTAATTTTGGTAATTATTGTGTAATTGTGTAATTTTTGCGACTATTGTGTAATTTTTGTAATTTATTGTGAAATTTGTGTAATTGTCACAGACAACCGCCTCCGTTTCCGCCCAACACAGCCTCCAACAGAACCCCCAGCATGGAACAATGACGAAATGGACGACGCCAATGAGGAGGCTTTAGATTATGCTTTAATTTTTTTGTAATTTTGTAATCGAATAATAATTTCTATTAATGTAATTTTTTATCCTAATTATTCATGTTTATTCACAATGTTTATTAAGTTCTATTATTTCATATTTATTTAATTAATTAAATTTATAAATATAATTAATCAAAATTTAATTAATAAATTTTTTACTTTTTATAATTTCTTAAAGTATGTTAATTAAATTATTTTTATCAATATATAAATTAAATAATTTAGAAAAAATCTATTATAAAAGAAAAGATTAGGAACGATTTTGGTAATTGTAAGAAAATATTACAAATATAACAAAAAAAGACGTTCTTAATGACCGTTGCTAAATATATCACCAATACAAATAAAATAATTTCAAAATTCAGGCATGAGTGTTACAAACACCGTTCCAAAAGTAACCCAAAATAAATAATATAACCATTCCAAATGTCATCCAATTCGTTCCAATTAAAAAAAAAAAAATACACAAATTCAATATTAGGAACGACCACCTAACTGTGCCAAATTGGAACGGTCCTTCATTAACTGTTCATAAATATTAGTAACGCCGTCTATAAGGACGGAAGGTGAACTGTTCCAAAATCGTTCTTAAGACCAGTCTAAATTAATTCCGTTAATTCCTAACTGTTCTAAATGAAAAAAATAAATAAATAAATAAACAGTTCCTAAACCCTGCCTCAAATTCCACTTTTTTTTTGCAGTGAATCTAAATTACTGGACCAAGAACATATTTAAGTCTATAATTATATATACTAAAGATTCAACCATAAAAGCTATAATTATATAATAACATATATTTTCGGTTTCAATTCGATTTGAATTACCAATTCTGAACAACACTATATATTATCAGTTTTCTTGAATAATAATGATTCAATGATATAGAAATATAAATAGAATTATAAATTAATATTTTTATAACTAATAAATAATATATATGTTTCTAGATGTGATTCTTCCGAGCTAGCATATCTATTGGAGAATTACAAGGAAACTCTAACTGCTTTTCCGCCTCTGAGAGGAGAGGTTTGCATTCTGCAAACTCCTCTCTTTCTTTTTATTACTGTTTTGATTTTTTCTTCTGTTTCAATTCTTTAATTTACTCATCACTGTTAAATTGTTTGATATGCAAATTGTTAGTTCGAAAAAAACAAAGATGAATAGGGTAGCAATGAATGAAGTGCGCTTGATCAACGACGACGTCGTCAAAGAAATACTGTCATATCTGCCCGTAAAATCCCTCTTGAGATTCAAAACTGTCATCAAATCATGGCATGACATCATTGGTTCAAGGGCTTTCGTGAAGCTACACCTGGAGAATTATTGCAACAACTGCAGAAATAATCCTGGTATTCTGATACGAGTTTATGATGGTAATACACTCAAGTGGAAACTATCAACTAAGTTCACAGATTGCAGCAAATTACGTGGGGAATCGACCCTTGATGGTGATTATATTATGGAACCCATTCATAGAAATGAAATACCCGTTTGTCCAAGAATGATTGGACCGATTGATGGTTTGATCTGTATCCATGGACTTAGCCCAAGCACTGCAATAGCCCTATGCAACCCTTCTCTTGCCAAAACTCAGTTTCTGCCGATGTCTCTAATTTCATCGACCTTTAACCCCAACGTTTACCGACGCTACGTTGGATTCGGTTTCGACTTTGCTCATAAGGATCTCAAAGTAGTGCAGCTGTCGATTTTCTCCGTTTCGCCTAACGAAATCCGTGTTGAGGTTTACTCCCAAAGCACAAACACCTGGAAAGAATTGGATCACCAAATACCCATAAACATTTGTTTTAAGATGGAAATCATGCCTTACAAGAATGGATCATTGCCCTTTTCCCACTGGTTGGTGTTCAAAAATTTGCGACGAGTCGAGGATGCTAACTACATCATACTATCATTCAACATGCAGAATGAGGTGTTCGAACAAACCACACTGCCACCTTGCGTTCATGATCCTGCATATAACAGACGAGTGAAACTTGGATTCTTGACTGAGGATGATTCTATTCTCCTCTTTGTTTACCCTCTCAGGGGACAAAATTCTCCAGAAGATGTGTTTTTCGAGAGATGGGTGTTGAATGGTTTAGGGGATGAGGGACGTTGGACGAGGTTGTCGAGTATTAGTATTGGACCACTTGTCGGAGTATTGAAGCCCCTGGTTGTATGGAAGAGCGATGCGTTGGTCTGGGACGATTCGAGTGAGAAAAACAGACTAGTTTTTTACAATTACTGCACTCAAAAAGTAACAAATGTGATTGTGATCCCCCCGAAGATATGTGTTCCGAGGGTTCTTGGGTACAAGGAAGCTTGATTTCACCTGCAATTTTCATGAAGGCTCAATCATAAGTAATATGCAGTTCCCTGGCTACGTTTCTTGTTTGATGCAAATTCTTGATCAGTTGTATTCTGAGACTTGCCACCAGCTCCATCCTAACATGGGAGAAGGCTTGAACAAGTTTTGCTATAAACTTTACTTAGTTGGGTTCAACATTTTTACTAGAAAAGCTTAAGATTGTTTTGTTTTTGGCTTACTCACTTGCACTTGACCTTGATTTAGAAAACTTTGTATGATAAACCGATAGTTGAAACTCAAGCAGAAGATGCTGCTGCTTTTATTCCTATTAATGCAATTTTTTCATTATTGAATGATAACTATTTAGATAGAAATTTTTTTGTCGTTTGAAAAATTACTAATACTCCACTAGCATCCGTCAACGAGCTTATTTTGTTAGTTGTCATTAGATTTCATCTATTTTCGTGTACACTGAGCAAAATGGCTATTTGGACTGTGAATTTATTTTATATTTTTTTGGAATTTTTATGGATTACTATTTATTTTAATCACTCAGGTTTTTCTACTTTTTTTCAGATGTTTTCTAAAAAGTATTATACTCCGTTCCTCTAAGGTTTGTTTCGATCTAACAAATAAATCCCCCCATTAATCAAAATTTACCGAATTTGGTGATATTAGTACAAAAATTTAAAAATATATATATTCATGTTCGATTTATTTATTACTAATCTATTGCAAGTCAAATAAATATGTTAATGATCAAATTACTCTCATACGTCTTCACGTTTTAATGTATAAGAGGAGGTATATTTTCACCATTATAAGAATAGTTTAGTTGATAAAATTATTTGACCTGAAAAAAAATCAATAATAAGTCAATCGAGTAATATCAATTTTTATTTAGTTTCTCTTTGTTAATATCAATAAATTTAGTAAATTTTGACTAACAGTTGATTTATTTATTAGAGAAAAGCAAATCTCAAACGTGCTAAATATAATTTCTTAAACTATAAAAAATTTGTATATAATTATACCAAATCTCATAAGAGTAGAATGTATTACCCTCATAATGTATCAATGAAATTGTACAAACTATTAGTGTCTGCATTTTTTTTCCTAGTAGAGTGCAGGTCGAACTAAAGCCGTGAAACAAGAATGCAAGTTAAAATCATGCGCAATTCGTAAAATCAGAAGCCTTTGCACTATTATCAATGCCTGTGAAAACTACTCAAAAACATGATGAACAATCTCAATGAACTCCTCTTTTGGTAGAAGAACATATGATTACTATTTATACCAAAAACAAAAAAGGCAAAAAAATGTTCGTCTCCATTCATTAAAAATTGGACTCATGATAAAGAAATTTCTTGTTAAACTACATACGTAGTTAAAATTAATAAACCCCAATTCTAAAAGATCGCTTCTTCAACTTCTTTGAAAGAAACCATTCAAGAACAAATGGACGAGTTTCGACTTCAAAAACAAGTGTACATGTAAAGATACAAAAGATGGACCTGGACTCAAGAATAAACAATCAAACCCCATTGTCATAAGCGTGGAAGTGCAAAACATACTCTAGCAGCCACTCAAATGTTTTGAATAGTTTGAATGTACAAAACTGAAGCAGAAAATTCATCTTAACATTCAGTCGAGATGGAAACAAGAATCGAGATGAACTTCTGTATCTAAAATCTATATCTCCTGCAAAAAGTTCGGCCATCCAATTTCATCATAAAGATTTTTAGCTGACTGTTAGTCGAAAGACCAAAATGTAAGAGGTCATACACCAAAAAGAGATGAACAATGGAAAATTTTGTTCAGTTAGAGGTTTTCTTAGCAGCAGAAGATCGTTTCTTTGAGTCCGGTTTTTTATCAGAATCTGCTGCCTTTCTTTTATCTTTTCTCTCCCTCTTCTTCAGGGCAGTCATCCTGGCTTTCAAAATAGTCGCATAACTTGATTGGAAACGTTGATGATCTTTTGCCCCGACCTGCAAAGACACAGTCCAGAACCATGATTATATTTTATTACAAATTATTTTCAGGAAATTTTTGGAGGAAAGGAAACAGAGAAAAGGAAACAGAAACGACAATGTGCAACAAAGATCAATTGTTTGCAGAAAACAACACAAGCGGAACAGAACAACATAAAAAGGCTATACTTATGAGATGCATTAATTTTGTTTGTACATTAATTAGGTGATATTTTGGCTCAAAAGATGTTGGTCTATTTCTGAAATGATGATCAGGATAAAACTGTGGCAGCCTGTCTCAGATGGCAACTTTTAATTGGAAAGATGTGTAATTCCTCATGTGCTGGTAAAAGTGAGCACATTCATAATTTTCGGTCTTTTTCCAAGCCTTCATGGCATGCTTGAAAATCAATTTCTTACTCAGCATAAAGAAGCATTTTATTTACTACCAACTCCCTGCTTTTTCAAATTGATGAATCACTAGAAGGAATTTTGTTCAAAATACTGCCAAAAGTCATTTAGTCATGTATTCATGGAGTGAAAATTTGTATAAAACATATGCAACGCATTTTTTGAAGATATTCATAATCTCAAATCTGTTAACTCTATTGAAAAAGCTCTAGCATGTTCAACAGAAGTTATAGTTACTTTTCAAGTGTAAAAGATTTTATCCAAGAGATTACCCTCAGGTTCCTCATCTGTAGTAACATGAGAAGTTAGTTTATATTTGGTCAGTATATGCCAAGCAAACTGGCACATGGATAAAAATGTACATATCATAAATGTTTGGAGCAGCTATAAAGAAATCACTTCTACTAAGAACAAAGTCATAAGAATGATAAGAGTTCAACAAATATACCAATATTCACTGCAATGAAGCACCTAGAATATTACTTCTATTGAGAAATAAAAATAGTAATATTCCATCTCCTAAGAACATCTTCAGCCATCATATGCAGGATATGAGCAAAATAAGACTTCATAATCATTGATGGAAATAAATTTGACCTGCAGAAATAGAGGCAAGGAGCTCCAAGGCTGAATAAAATCATTGGAAAACAAGTATGGCCATCTTCTAGGTATATATGACTGCAATTATAACACTAGATTCTCAGACCCCCACAATAGCCTTGCAGTGATCTCTCAGTATTGAGAAGATGATAAAGAAATTTACCTTCGTTTTTTCAGTATTTCTGTTAAAGAACTATATACATCTACAGATATTCTATTTGATTAAGGTGAAGAGTAAAGGTACATATCAAAGGAAATGGTCTCTCTCTCTTCCAACTACTTCCAAGACAACAAATGGATTTGGGGTTTGGGCATAATAGAATGACGATAAGTGGGGTAGGGGCAGCATCCTAACAGTTAGGTAGCAATTTCCTCATTTTACAGAAATGTGCTGGCTCAAAGGATACCATGACAAGTTGAAGCAGTTAAGATGAAGTCTTCCTAATGCTAGCAACCCCAACTGGACGTAGCCTCATATACTACATAAGCATATGTTGGATCTCACTGGAAAAACAATATAACAAGGGAGCAAAGTACCCTAAGTAAACCGCTTTACCACATTTGATTGATAAGAAAGAAAATAGTCCTAGAATGCTCCAAAATTCGTCTTCCCCAACTGTAGGACATCTCAGTAATTGGTATTTAACAAACCAAAGTTGCTTGCACTTAGCTAGGTGTTCATGAGGTGCACATAACGAGTAGCTCAATTTTGTTTATTTCATCAGTCAAAACCAGTCAGACTTTACACAAGTGTTGCGCATAATAAAAAGTAAACAAGAAAGATGGAGGACTGGTAGAATACATACCATTGTGGAAATGGTCTTCTTGCCATCTGTTGCTCGAATAAGGCACCTATACTCAATTTTTTCTCCAGCTGTCTTCATCTTATTCCTTTGCACCTTGGACTTGTCAGAAGCTGCAAACATAGCAAATCAATGGCCGTTGTTATGTCAATTTCCAACCAAGCAGCATGCATTACAAAAAACTGCATATTTTATCTCCTCAAGTGGTGAAAAAGGTTAGTGTCAACAGAGATGAAAACTCACAGTGTTTTAAGGTAACCCATACAGAGCCCTTTTCTGTAGTCCGTTCAAACATGTTTGTAAGTTCATTGAGGAATGGATCCGGCTGTAATCGCACCTATACAAAAAAATGGATGTGGCTAAAACTACAATAGATGTTCTATTGTGTTCAAATGAATATTCTTATTTGCCATCATATGGCAATAGTTCTAACTAAGATCTGCTGTTCACCTATGACCTATGCAAATGGCAAAACACACATTTCACGTAATATATTACATGTGTAACACATTTTCTACATGCATTATGGAATTAAGGCATGTATTTCATATTTAGAACGCTGCAATTCTGATGTCAATGAACAGTACATTCATGCCCTGCATCCATAATTCTGCAACCCACCCTCACCCCACCAACCCCAAAATTGGGCATAATTTCACTGGACACTGGCTCACTTCAACTTCAATACAATGCAACCTCGCTTTACAAGCAAGCCCAACACCAATATCCTCCTTTCTTATGTTTATTCATAAAGAAATCGGGCAACATTCAGTGCACTGTATACATAACATACATTGCATCACTCAATTTTCCTGTCACATATATAAAGAGGGCCAAGTGGATTCTTTAAGCAACAGACTGATGAAAAATCTCAAATGAGGACTCCACTAGAACTATCTATTTAAAGTATACTTTTAATCATCATAATACAGTTCACTTCCACTTAATCTTTTCGAAAGTTCCACCAACCGCAGCAGAAACTCAAAATTGCACATAAGACTAGACTTAGCTTCTACAAGCATCAAGTTCAATTTTTCATTGTTTTTCTTTTTTCTGCTAAATTGGTCTTTCACAGAGAAATCCAGTGACGCCTCACCCAAGAAATATCAGAAACACTAAAAGAAAACCGAATTCCATAACATACATTATCACTCTAGTTACCGTCTAAACAATTCATAAGTCGCTATATATCAACAAAGAGAACAGAGAGAACAGAACAACTCATAAACACTAACCCAAACAACAATTCATTTCATGATCTAAAAATTGAGTACTTTCAGACCAAAATCAAAATACACATGTGCGTGCGCACACACACATATACAAATTCGAATATAGACAAAAGAATTGTCAAGTAGAGAGAGCGAATTACCATCTCCGAAGGATGAACAAGAAACACTGATGTGAGATTTGGGGGTTTTCTTTTCTTGCTGTATATATTATTACTTAGTGCTTCTTTTCGTAATCTTTAATGGAGGGTTTGACGCTATGGATCCGACCATAATTAGATTATGGGTCGGACTATCCATATTTCTAAATATTTATGTCAAATATAACTTCCGCAACTTATTGATAAAATTATCGAAAATAAATCATTAAGTCCAAAAGATTGAAATTTTATTCTCAAAATGTAAACGATTTATGACACCGATAACTATTACGTTTTTCATGAATTCTAATATTGTAATAGATTTTACTTAATTGGAATATTAATTGTTTAATTTTTAAATAACAATTGTTGTTTAATCATAATTTACATATATTGGGGTTAAATTTAAAATGCTCCATGTAAAAAAAAATTAACAAATTATCCTTCTGTATCTATATCTATATCTATACTTCTATATTATATAAAAAGAAAAATGTCTTTCTTCTCTCACAAATGACGGTTATGACAGCGCAACATCAATTTTATATTTATGCTAATAATACCCCTAAATTGATTTTCTTTTTTTTTTCTTTTTGTTGCTTTCTTTCTTTTTTTAAGAAATATGATGTATTGGTTTATATATTTTTTTTATTCATAATATATTTTAAAATATAAAATATTATTTATTATATGCATGCAGGAACGACGTGCCGATGGCGACTAGCTTTAAAAAATGAAGCAGATTGTTTTATAACGGTTTAGATAGGGAGGTAGCTCATTGTATTTCTTAAAATATATGGGGTAATTCACTAAGATTTTTTCACAAGAATTTTTTGCTTATTTTTCATATTATAGAAAAAAATTGTATTTTTCCCAAAAAGTAAACTATGTATTAACTAAATATTTTGAGTTTTTATAATTAATAAACAAAGCAAAATAAATATTATATATGCAGGTCAAAACAATTGTCATTTTTATCATTTCTTTTTTTTTATTTTTGGTCTAGTTTAGAGGGATTTTGTTTGCTCGTCGTGTTTAGTGGTCCTAATGTTTGATTCTTGTATGCTGGTTTGTTGCGTGTGAGTGTGAATTTTATCGTATTTGAAAATTAAAATACAAATAAATCATCACGAATAAAAGTATATATTTGAAGGTAAAAGTTAATACAATTTTTAGTTGATTCTTTGATTCTTCTTTTGAATAATGTATTTGACAAATTCAAATGTAAAATCTTTATAGATATTTCTTTGACTTGGTTTGAATTCCTATAATGTTTATTCGAGGGCTTACGTTATTAATTTTGAATTAAACGCTATAGTCTTGACTTTGGATTTGAGGATTTGAAAGTAAATTTGTCATTTGGATCTCCTTGAGAATATACTTGAACATTTATAATATTAATTCGACGATTTAGCGCATGTAGTTTCAAATTTAACGTTATAATTTGTGGCACTCCTTCGACAAACGACTTGATTCTCGGCCTTGAGCGCTTCGAATATTTTTTAATTTGAGGAATTTCGCAAAGAGAATTATTTGGCCTTCTCTTATTTCACTCTTCATTCTTGATGTCTGTGTGTCTTGAATGAGCTTTAGGAACCCATTTATAAAGGTGTCAAAGAGGTAAAGTTGGATACACTTGAACACATTCTATATTTTCTCTTCATAATTTAATTTAAAAAGATAAAGACATGAAATATTTGGCAAGACATGATTGCTAAATTTAACATTACCTCTTTAATATTTGTGTTTTTTACAGATATAAATATCAAATTATTTGTCTTGATTTTATTGGAGCGTACATGCAGTTGCTCCACATGACGCAGTCTGATTGGCTTGAATATTTGACTATGAAACATTATTTGATTGGTCAAAACACTTCATTTTAACATTTGTCCGCCGTTGATTTGATGACGAAATATATTAAATTATTAATTGAAGTAACTATATACACTTGAAATTAATTTAGTAAATTTCAAAATATAAATAGAAAAAAATATAATTGATAATTAATATATTACTTTACATTTATCATCATTCAATTGGGCATAATATTTTACTTGTCTACAAGGTGATTTAGCCTGCATTGATCACAGAGGCATGCCGGAGCACTTTGCAAGAACTTGCACTTTGGAATAGAAGGAATGAACTGTTTGCATAAATTAAAAAGCAAATCACAACGGGTTCTCTTAAGATTTGTCATAATGAAAAGTAGCTCCTCGTTGTTTGAAAAATTATAAATATTCTCGTGAAATTTTAAATACCCTAACAAACAACCCCTACAATAAACTGTTATAAGAAGATATTTATTAGATATTTTGTAATTTCAAGGAGGGTATTTAATAAACTATTAGCAAGAGATAAAGAGTATATTAGGATCGAGAAAGCAACATGCGCAAGACCTATTACCTTCGTGAGGAAGCCCAACAAATGAGAAAGAATAACGCCCTTAAGTGAAGGAATGAGTGGAAACAAATGCCAAAATGCGACCCCAAGTCACTTAGCACATTACATGTCGTTGAACGTTGCGCAAGTTGAAATCCTCATTGACACGAGACAATAAGGTCTAATCCAGCAGCCACCACCCATGTAGGACAATCCCAAGAGGATGAAGTCGGATTGCTATTGCCATTTCCATAAAGACAAAGGACATGACATAGATGGATGTTTACCACTTGGAAGATGAAATAGAAAGACTAATTCAGAAGTCATTTTAAAAAGTTACAAATCACAAACAGAAGAATAAACGACTTTGGCAAGCTAATATCAGACAAAGACGACTCATGAGCAATAGGAGTTATTGAAGGCCAGCAACAAAAGTTTATTGGGATAATGAAAATTACCCATCGAAGAAGCAAATTTGTAGGGAAAAGGTATAAAATTAGAAAGTTTTGTACTCAAAGAGAAATACCAATTCTTCAAGATGTACTGACTTCTTTGTAGTAATTTTTCAAGAAATGAACTAACCTCTAATAGGAGTAAAAAGCATGGCCCCTATGGAGAACTTGAATGACTTTCATGAGGAACCATAATGAGCATCAGCGGAAGAACAACTTATAAAAAACAAGTATTTTTGGTAATTACTTACTCTTCCCATGAGGCCCCATAATGAGTGTCCTCAAAAGAATTATTTACAAAGGCGTATAACGCAAAGGCCCAGGAAATAACTCCCAAAAGGTGCATAAAGTAATGCTGCAGAGCAATAAATATAATCAAATGAACTCCTAAGAAGTTTGCAAAGAGAAATGTATAAATTCAATTAAGGGAACTCCAAAGAAGTTCTAAAGAGAAATGCATGAATTCAATTAAAGGAATTCCTAAGAAGTTCCCAAGGAAAAATGCATGAATTCAATTAGAGGAACTCCAAGGAAGTTCCCAAACAAAATGCATGAATTCAATTAGAGGGACTCCTAAAAGTTCCCAAGGATAGATACATGAAGTCTATTAGAGGGACTCCTAAGAAGTTCCCAAGAATGAGTGCATGAATTCAATTAGAGGACTCCTAGGATGTATTCAAAGAAGAATGCATAATTTAAGGAACTTCTAAGAAGTTTCCAAGGATAAATGAATAACTAGTATAATGTCATTAAAACCAAGGCATAACAATCAACTATCTTGCTCACAAAACAAAAATACTAAATACAGAAACTATAAAATAGTTCAAGCCGAGGAGGAAGATCGCCACTATTAGTCTTAACACTAGCACATGCTTCCTCAGTAGGCGGCTCATCCACCATCTCCCCCTCCTAGGACTACCTTTCAGTAGATTCGGGTAGAGCTAGAGTCCGGAGCTACTGAAGGTTTGCCTCGAAATGGCGTTAAACCTATGAATTTTCCCATCTGGGCTCTTTCGTTGACATATCAAAAGGCATTAGCAACCTTGGGATCGAGGAACATAAAATCCTCTACCTATAAAGCAACCACCTCATGACGAATAACTCTGAAAGAGAAAAACCCTTTCCATATGCCATGATAGAAGGACTCAACATTGCCAGACTTGCTCTTAGATGAACCAGACAATGCGACACTACCGTCTGCTTTGCTGGGCCCTCTTTGCCCCTGTTGCGACATAAATTTAAATCAAACAAGAAAATTAATAGTAAACAACAAGTACCAACAGAAAATAAATATTTTAGATCAAGAAGCTAATCAAATCCTATGAAGATCATACGAAGATCATGGTTAGGATTAGGAGCAGGAGGTGTCTCACCCATCCGGTGGCCAAACTCCAATCTAGATCCTACGTAAAATAATTTCTCTTTCCAAGGCCCTTCGGAGGAAGCACTCCCCTTCCAAAATTTACACTCATTCCAAGGATAAAAGAAGATGAGGGAATCATTGACTATCTACCTAATCGAAAAAAAGGTGTAAAAAACTCGATAGAAAGAACAGTTCAAGTTCTGCAAAATGATTAAGAAATCCTTCAAAAAGGGTAAAAGAGTTGGGAGTAAATTGACTAACACATACTCTAGAGTTCTTAATAATGTCCATCAACAGAGGATAGGGAAAAAGCGAAGATCTCGAAGAAACTGAAGGGGAATAGATAGTGAAAAACTAGGTGATGGACCCTAATTCGCTCCCTAGTCTCGACAGAAGAAAATTGAAACTAAGAGATGGTTCAAGTTTGCTTATCAAAAAGTTAAACTCCTCAAGACCAAAACATTATCACACAATTTTCAACGCCCATGACACGACAACGAAGACTAGACTAGGGGTAGACAGCTCAAAATCATCACTCTGGACAATGGCGGGGTAAGAAACATTTTTCCAACAAACTTGATTCTATCAAAAATTTCAAGGGAATCCAAATGACTCTCGAGCAAATTTCTAATAGCATCAATAACCTCATCTTGAAAATCAACAACTCCTCTAGAGCTCAGAAATAAGGACAAGAGCGGTCGAGAAATGATCCCAACCAACGACCAAGGATTGGTCTAGGACTATTTTGACCAGGTGACTTTGGTCGGGGCAGCAATCCTCGACTAGGTAATGCAAGTTGAGGCAAGACGCCCCAACCAGACACGAGTCATGGCGACTTAACACAAAACCCTCACAGAAAAGAAAGACAACAATAGAAAGCAGAACAGAAGGATTGAGAAGAAACAGATATTTATAAATAAAAATTCCGCTCCTAGCAATGGCGATATTTTGCAACAAAAATCAAGGAAAATCAACTTGCAGAGTGTGAATAAGATAATATTACATCTAGAATAGATATATAGAGGAAAACCACAATCCAAGTGAAACCCCATGACAAGCTAGGCCTGAAGAAAAGCTTGAGATCACAATTTAATTCTTAATTATCCTAAAAGCATCTAAATATTGGAGGGTTGTTGATGGAAGAACGAAATCAAAAGAAAAAAAAAGGAAAGGAGGATAATCTCAGGGAAAAAAAAACAACAAAGATCAAACTTGTCCAATCAACACAGAATATATGAATTACTATAGTAATCTCAACCAATTGATCTAGGCTATAGAAAAGGATTAGGTAGTAGTACTTTTCTCCTATCTACCTAAATTAGTGTGAATTTACACTAGTTAATATATCCCCTCATTTCTCATTTTCTATGCATGAAAAAGTTTGTAATAAACTTTAGTGCAAGTGTATTGGATCGTACCCCACTTAATACAAATTCAATAAGAACTTTAGTATTCCCAAACACTTGAGGTATTTTTTTTTTTTTCCTCGTAAATTGCTGCAAACATTTGCCCTCGTTCTTATGAATCCCGGACATATTACTGTAAAGGGTAAATTATATTGACAATCTAATTAAGCTAAATTATACAAATATATTTTGTTGTTTGTAAAATTATAATTATTGGGTTTTTTTTATAGTAATTTTGCATTTCGCTATTTGGAGATCAGCTCTCTATTTCCTGTGTTTTTGTTAATTTTAAGATGTGTGTGTCGTATTTTGTTAATTTCACGAGGATGCTAGGTTTACCCTTTGAACTTCAAGAGCCCACAAGTTTCTGGGTAACTAAAGCATACATCCTTGCATATTTTTATGTGGAAGAAGAAATGTTTTGGTAGTTTTTTGCTTCAATCTATTTCGGGCTAGATATGACCATAGGTTGCTTATTGGGATACTTGAAAATTACCCGTCAATACAGTACTCACGTCATTGAAGGAGTCGAACCCACAATAATACTAGAATGATTTTAGCTCTGAAGTGAATGGTGTGCAATGGTTGACTAGAACTACAACAGATGAAAGTAGAGCAAGAATGGGACAGTACACCTAATGCCTTTTTTTATTTCTGATAATTTTCCATTTTATGTGAGTTTCTTTCTCTCCCTACAAAAGAAAAAGGAAAAAAATATTCTGAGAAAAAGAATGTCATTTTCCTTCTTAGAAGTCTCATTTGCAACCAAATTAAAAACAAGTTAGTGGGATACAATATAGCCATTGACTTGAACTTGGGATCTCAAAACTTCTCAAATTCTCTGCTTGTTTCCTCCGGAGACCATCAGTTCTAGAAAATCGAAGAGCCTCTTGCCTGTTTCTGGGGGTTTGCGTGTTTTCTTCTGATCACTATTCAGGTCATTTGAGTTCTCTGATTGTTTTTCTTTTTTGCTGTTTTTCAATTGTATTAATTAGGATTCATGCTGCGGATAAACACATCAAATCCTTTTTTTATTGGGTAAATGACAATTTTTGAGATTATGTCCGATTACACAAACACCCCTTACCCGTGGTATTAGTAATTACATTAACATCCTTTTATGTTGGGTTCTTATTATACAATTTTACATTTTTTTTTTCTTATACGGGATGCACATTTGTTAGTTATGGGATTGATATTTAATTGGAAACGAGTAAAATTTATTTTTACTATACTCTTTAAATGGATAAGATCAATATAGTTCTGGAAAAATAAAAGAATAGCGTTTTAAATGTTTATATTCAAAATTTTGATTCGCAAGACAACCGACGAAACTACTTGAATTCTTTTAGATAGAGTTTCCATATGATAACATTGACTTAAGAATTAAAAGAAACTTTTTCAAAATATTAAAGAAAACAAAAACTAAAGTGTGTTTGGTTGGGGTGAAAAGCGGAAGTATTAGAAGAGTGGTAGTAAAAATGAATGTATAAGAAACAATTTGGCGTTTGGTTTAGTGGAAGAGATAGAAGTGAAGTAAAACTCGATGTATATAAACCCCTCTAAAGTCCAATTTTATTTCTGTCCAAATTGGGTAAAAGTGGAAATATAAGATAAAAAAGACAAAAAAGTACTGTTTTTATTTTTATTTACACTATTATCCATATATATGTGTATATATATATATATATATATTTATAATTTCTCTCCAGTTCTTTTCTCCTTTCCGCTGATAATACCCTACATAATTGCCAAAAAAAAAAAAATAACAAAATTGCTGAAAAACTACTGCATCGAAGTCAACAATCAGGTAAACAATCTTGTTAGTAGTTTTTATTTATTTAAACTAAATAGTTTAGAACAAATGAACAATACTCATTTTGATGAATATTTTTATTCTTATTTGATAAATATTTTTATTAATAAGATTTTAAAATTTTTGATATACTAAAATTATATTAGTATAATATAAATTTATCTATTTTCTAATACAAAATGAAGATAAGGGTTATTCAGTGAAATTATTAAAATTAGTCTTTTCTTCTCAATATGTTTTTTTCGTACCAAATATTAGTGATCACTTTTTAGGATTTTTCTAAACTATGTTTGTAGTGAATTCTAATAGCTTTTACTTCTTTTGTAATCTCAATATTTAAATCATTTAATTTTTTTATCAATTCATTGTTTTTTCTAACCAATAATTCGATATGTCCGATCTTTTTATGTTTCAAAATTTTTATTTTGCAAAAAATGTATAAGTGCTTTATAATATGTGAACATACTCTATTCATGTTTATATGAACTTTTTAATACTTTGAATATACACTGATACTTCATTTTATTTATTAATGTATCATCTAAGTTCAATGTTTTCAACTAATTTATTTATTAATTAAAGATATTATCAAAATTAAGTTTTAACAAGAATAATATTAATTTCAATAAATACCAGTAAAATATGTTTATTATGAATTTTCCCGGAATGTTTTTCATTTTCTTTTTTTTTTAATTTGAACTTTTATTTTAAAAAATAATATTTAAAATATATCATTTTATTATAAATTAAGTAATGTAGAATATTTGTAAGTTAATATCTAAAACTATATTTTTATACAGTACTTATTAAGAATACACATAAATATGTTTGAATTGTGATGTCACTGTATCATGCATATTGTTTTATGAAAATAAAGTTTTATGTTACTTAAAATTATTTATTTTATATTCAATTACATGAATAATAATTAAAAATATATCATATCCCTACTAACAAAATTATGTAATATCATAGATGGATTATATATATATGTTGTATATTTCACAATACATATACAAGCTCAAAGTAATTTTTAAAAATTTTATTTACAATATTTTATAAAAAGTTGTACTCATATAAGTAGTTAGATATATAATAAACTATATATATTTTTAAACAGTGATATAAAGACTATAGGGGTTGTAAGCATACAGAGTTTCTACAAGTTTATATACTAATTATAAATATTATATATTGCGAGCAAGATTGTTTTAAATACAAATTATATAATAAATCAAATTTTATTGGGTTAAATGCAATTTACCCCCCTGTGTTATGGAAAATGAGCAATTTACCCCCTGTGAAAAAAAATTAGCAATTTACCCCCCTATGTTATTAAAAATAGAGCAAAATACCCCCTCACGCGTTTTCGTATGTTACACGCTCTTTTTTCAAATTTTTTTAATATTTTTTAATTTAAAATTTAAATAATATTTAAATCATCATGTAATAACCGTTGGATCTTGATTAATCTAAGGTCCACATTTAACTAATAAATCAACGGTGTAGATTTTATCAATTTTAAATCAACGGTTAAAATTTAAGTGACTAAAAATAAAAATAAAATATTATATATAATTAATTCTGAATATATATATATATACATTTATACTTTTATAATAAACCTGTATATATGTATTTATATATATAGTCTATATATAATATATACAGAGAGAGAGAGAGAGGGAGGCAGAGAGATGCCGGCCGGAGGGGGAGGAGGAGGAGGAGGCGAACTAGGCAGAGGCGGGAGGAGGAGGAGGAGGCGAAGAGGAGGCGAAGGGGGAGGAAGGAGGAGGACGCGAAGGGGAGGGGAGGGAGAAGGAGGAGGACGCGAAGAGGAGGACACCCGGGGGGGGGGGGGGGCGGATCTGGTGTGGGAGTGGGAGAAGGTCGCGGCCATGGGACGGAGGAGGCGGCGCAGCGCGAGGACGAGGAAGAGGGTCACGAGCGCGATGGGGAGGAGGAAGGGAGTGGCGGCGGGGCAGCGGCAGAGGCAGCGCGAGCGAACGGAGCTGGGTTCGGCGGCGGCGGCAGGCTCCGGCGACGGTGGCGGCGGCGGTTCGTCGATTGGAGGAAGAAGAAAAGAACTATTTATATAAATATATATATATATATATAATATTAATATATTAAATATATTAAATTAAATATATACAAATAAATTAATATTTTATTAGTTAAAAAATATACCCAGATGCAAAGAGGGCGCGTGTAATGCACCGCTGGCCCGAGGTAGGTATTTTGCTCTATTTCTAATAACATAAGGGGGTAAATTGCTAATTTTTTTTTTCACAGGGGGGTAAATTGCTCATTCCCCATAACACAGGGGGGTAAATTGCATTTTTCCCAATTATTTAATAGGGTTTGTAATAAATATATTTTAAGGGGGCTAAATGAATAGGGCATTTTTTTCCTAAAAGCTATGGCCAATGTTATCAAGAGGTTTCTGTTGCCGTTTATACTTTAGGGAGGTGAATGCGAGTGTAGGCTTACTTAGGGGTGGAAAGTGTATTGATCCCTATAGATTATTTTAAGTTTCAGTTTCCTCTAGTCCTGGTGCCATCTGGACCACTGGGTGATCAAAGTGCCTATTTTGCAGAATGCCTTTCCCCATCCCAACATTGATTGTGCAATCTGCTTCAGCTATTTATAATCCTTGCAAGGACCTTCTTCAGTACATTAATGGAAAGAAGCATGACATTGAAGAGTTGGAGGATAATTTGACAAAGCTCCTGGAAGAGGTAATCATCATTCAGTCAAGGAAGAACGACTTTGATCGAGAGCTTGAAGGGTTAGTCTTTAAAGAGAAGAACAATGAATACCAAATTGTGGAGAAGCAGATTGAAATTATCCATAAGAGGTTCACCAAGTTCATTACCAAGTACCAAAAAGTCACCACTGATCTCGCAAGTGTTGTGCCCCAGCTAGATGCCTTAAGAGAGCTACGTGATGAAGACACCTTAAAAGCAAAACATCTGATTGATGAACTGCAGAAAAGAAAGCCAAAGATCTTGACAAGTAAATTCTTCAAGCTTGCACAACTCAGCAGAGATATTGTCAAGCTGACCAAGGACGCCCGTGAAGTCCGGGATAGTGTGAAGCAGGACAATCTGCTAGTTGAGAAGAAACTAGAAGTTGTTCAGGTGCAGCATACTGATAAAGATCTGCCTTTGAATGATAGATATGTCGCCGATCTTGTCAGATACCTGTCTGATCAAAACGCGAAACGAATTGGTATAACGGGCCCAGTGGGAGTAGGAAAAACAACAGTTTTGAAAAAGTTGAATAATCAACTTGAAAATACTACCTCATTGTCCTATGGGAATAACAGTTTCAGGTTAGAGATTGTCATATGGATACCTTTCCCTAAAGAACTGGGTACAGAAGAAATGATCATAGAGAAGATCCCGGATGAGGAAAACTGCGTAATTTGGGTGCCGTGGGACAATGAACTTCTCAGTGAAGAAATCTGGAGGAAAGCAACAAGATTGTCGTTCATCTGTTGTAATTCTGAACTACCTGAAATTCCAGGAAGCAGCAACTTGTCTACCTTGTTATTGCAGCGGAATCCAGAGTTGGTATCCATTGGAGCTTTGTTCTTTCGCCATATGAGAAATCTTTTAGTTTTGGATTTACATAAAACAGGGATAAAAACGTTGCCAGAGTCAATCTCTAGCTTGGTCAGTCTTGTGAGTTTATATTTGAATAATTGTTCCCAACTTGCTAAACTACCAGCTGAAGTAAAAGGGCTCAAGCAGCTGGAACTCCTTGATATTCGGGGAACTTCAATTCCAGGTTTACCTGATGAAGTTGGTGAAATAGTTTGCTTGAGGTGTTTGAGACTTTCATTTGCCCAAATTCAATGCCAATGCGATAGCGAAAGAAAAACAAGGGTGTTTGATGATTCCTCCTAATATAATCTGTCGTCTTCAAAATTTAGAAGAATTCACCATTGAGACAGGCTGCTGCAATCAAGGCTGGATTAATATTGCTGATCACGTAGTCCATGAGCTGGCCAGCTTACACAAGTTGACCACTCTTAGCTTCCACTTCCCAAGTGTACGTAGCCTTAAAATGTTTGTTAATGACAGCAAATCCTGGAAAAACACAAAGACCCACTGGGAAAACAATACTTTGCGGTCCTTCAAAATTTCTATTGGTTTCTCTGGGACAAAGCATCCATACAGTCTAGATTTCTCTGGACTTTTAGATGAAAGACTACTGAGATTCCTCACCAGCGGAGAAATTTCTTCAGTCAAAGAAGTACTAAAGCAGGCCAGTGCTTTTGAATTAGTTGGTCATTCGGTTGTGGAGAGCTTGAGTGAATTTGACCTGGAAAATACAGGAGCACTGAAAGTTTGTGTAGTCGAATGCTGCAACAAATTGCTAAACATTGTGGACCCTGAAAAAACTGATGAGAGGTTGGAAATTAGGGAAGAGCATGCCAGTGCTGTGCTGCAATGCTTGGAGAAGCTGCATTTATTTGATCTCCTGTCGCTACAATCTATTTGGAAGGGATCAGTTCTTCCAGGAAGCCTTTCAAACTTGAAGGTTCTAACACTGTTTGGCTGCCCCAAGTTAACAGAGATTCTGAATCACAAGCTAGCAAAAGCTCTTTCAAGTCTAGAACACCTAAAAGTTGAAAATTTCCAAAATTATGGATATTGTGAAGGTAGAAATCTCTGGCAGGCAGGAACAGGCTGATATGTCGGATATCCTATACAAGGTTGAGATTGTTGAACTGGTAAACTTGCCAGAGCTGCAAAGCATATGCAGGAGTACCTCATTGAATTGGAAATCATTGAGTAAAACTGTAATTCGAGGTTGCAGCAAGTTGAAATATCTGTCTTTAACATCAAGTAACGCAGAGAAGCTAGAGACAATACAATGCGAAGCTAGTTGGTGGACTACGATTCAGTTGTCTGATGAAGAGAAGCAGCATTTGGTCGTCTTCTTGATTTTATTATCATGGAACCACCAGCAGCTGTTGGAGCCCATTCTCAAGGAAATCATCTAGCAGTGTAAGATCAGATAATCCTCAGGTATCAAACAATATTGATTCACAAACAAATAATGGTAAGAACATGATACCTAATGAAGTTATAATCTCAAGCAATGGTAGTTCAAATGCTTTCGCAACGTCAAACATAATCGCACTTGATGGTGCACCCTGGCCTGAAGTAAAGGCCAAAATCAGTAAAGACTTTGTGACATCAAAAACAGTTGCACAAGCAGAGACTTCTGCGGAAGATTCTGGAGTTAAGAGATTATACACCAGTTGAGAGTGCAACCTGTCAGTTGTCATATTCAGAAGAACTATTATGCAAAGATGGATCACATCTGGATGCTCCACAAAGAGATGGAAAACAGGCAGCAGGATAATGTGAAGAACTGTAAACTTCAAGTGGAGGTTAATATTTTTTTTCCTGTTATTAATTTTGATATTACCTAAAGCACTTATTTTATTCACTATGGTTTTCTATAGAATCTTGCTGTTTTTTCAGGTTAGCTGTTCATTTCAGATTTCATTACTCTGTATCTCAACTTTATAACTACTGTTGCCTTCTTGGAACATTCCACCATAAGATTCTATTTCCTAAAATAGAATAAGGTTTAATATTGCCTTCACAAGAAGACCCATTACCTATGGGTGAATTTTGAAAGCGAGTTCTAGGTTTCTTTTGAAGGATGGCGATGCTTCTTCTGTTTTTCTTTTTCTTTTTCTGTTGGTGAATTTTGTAAGGGTGAATTGCTTTTCTTTCTTCGTTTAATGACACGTTATAATGTCTACATGCCATACTAAGGTTTCCTTTTGTAAGAGCTTGGGCAAAAAAAGAATATGGGAGGTAAGTTAAGTGGCAAGTCACACAATGTCTGATCAGTAAATGTATGAAGTTTGTTCGTTCAGTTTACCTCTTCATATCTAACAACATGTCGCTAACAAAATATTCCATACGTTCTTGTACGTTGCAATAAATCATCAAGGATTAACGCTCCAATCATAGTTAGAGGAGGAATGAACTTTATAACTGTCCCAAACTTGGTAGCAAACCTTTTGGATGCCAAGAAAAAGAAAAATATAAATCAAGCAGCGGATCAAAGTGACTTCGTCTGTGTTTACACATGTCTGCAATTTTCTGCTTTCAGTTTTTGTGGATGAGTGTATTGTATTGCATTATTTAACATGTATATTGTGGTGCATTAATGGTCCTGGACATGTATGTATTCTTGCAAGTGTACGTTTATGTACGGATATAAGACATGTATTGTACTGTTTTCGTATTATTTGGCTTATAAAGTTGTCATTTTTCAATTTAATGGCTTTTATTTGTTTTTATTTGGCTTAAGACATGGGGTTTTCTGAAGTTTCAGTTCAATGCTCTTTGTTATTACTAGCTTGTGTTTTAATTGTTTCTAGGGTTGCAATTTCAACCCGAACCCGGAAAACCCGCCCAGTATGGGGCGGGTCTGGGATGCCATTTTTCTGGTTCGGGGCGGGTTTGGGGCAGCTAAAACCTGCCCCGGCCGGGTCCGGGGCGGGTTACGGGTCCTGTCTCGAACCCGCCCCATTGGACCCGGCCCCAGCCCCGGTCCAACCCCGTCTCTTTTTTTATTTTATATTATTAATATATAAAATATATTATAAATAAAAATTATCTTATTATATATATATGAATCCTAAATAATTTTTGCATATACCCAACTATATATAAAAATACCAAAAATAAAAAATTAGTAGATAAACAATTTAATAATTTAGATGAACGTATTTTTTGTCTTATCCAATTCATTTTAGATTGAAAATTATATTAAAAATATTAAATCTAAACTGATATTATTTCTTAAAAAAATATTCATTTAATGTATTCTTTGTATAAATTAATTAGGTCGGGACGGGGCGAAATTTTTAGCATGGCGAGGCGAAGCGGGGGCGGGTTATGGGGCTGGCAAAAATTAAATGAAGCGGGTCTGGTACGGGTCCAGGTTGGGCGGGGGCGGGTTATGGGGCTGACAAAAATTAAATGGGGCGGGTCTGGTACGGGTCCAGGCGGGCAGGACAGGAGCGGGTTATGGGTCTGACAAAAATTAAATGAGGCGGGTCTTGAATCCGGGCGGATCCATACCAGACTCGCCCCATTGCCATCACTAATTGTTTCTGGTGGCCTTTTGCTTTCAGGTTTCAGGGCTAATGTCTTAGTTTCGAGTCTTAGTGTTGTCATTTTCAAGTTCAGTTTTAATAGTTTGTGTTTTCAGGTTCAATTTTGACTTCTAAATCTTGCCTCTCTTGTGGACGCAATGAAAATGTTGCGCTCAAGACTATTCAAACCATCCATTTCTGTTGCGCTTGTAATAGAAAACAAAAAGAATGATGAATAAATAAATAAATCAAAATTTACCCCACATCATGGGCATGCCCAAACTTTTTATGAAGATTATTTTTATTTTTCATCAAGTTTTCTATGGGAGGTCCGATTTAGTAAATAGAAAGTTCTAGTTCGAACCTAGCTCGAATGAATCTAAACCAATCATATGACAAGTGTAATATATTTGTTATATGATTGGTGTACAGTTCAAGAAAATTGATAACATAGCAAAGTGTGATACACTTGTTTTGTGATTAGTTTGGTCCGACCAAATCTAATTCGAATAAGAATTTTTGCATTTACAATATACTTCTTTCATAGGAATATTTTCGTTGGAGGAACCTGTTCTTGAACTTAACAGAAATGGAGAGCAAGTTCTCCTCATTTCTGCCTATTTTTGCAATTTCCACTCCAAAAAAGTGCATTTCTCTTCTTTTTCTATTGTCGGTTTTTAATGCAAGGGGGTTTATTTTATAGTATAATTCTCCCTCCAAAATGGTTGCTGTCAGTTCTTTAGGCCAAATAACAACAGTGAGTAAAAGTAATTATTTTTAGAAAGTTGAGGTATCAAAATTGATAGAGTTAAAACATCATGTAGTAAAACTTATTAGTGATACAATTAGAAGACCAAAAATAAAATTATCCTTTATTTGTTCGAATATCACATTTATTAAATTAAAATATAATTGTATCGTAATCAATACTATTATAACTACCATCAATACTATCATATCAACAATATTAAGACGCGAGCTATCAAGTGACTTTTAAATAGTTTACTTTTTAGCTTAAGTTCGACTTGAAACGAGTTTAGGCTCAGCCCAAAAAGCCTATTACACAAAGTATTAAGAATAAATTAAAATTATTAAAAAAAACTTAGAAAAATAAGGAAAATAATCAAAATAAAGATTTTTCACAAAAAATGACACTTTCGCGTATGCTATTATAAAAGAGAAGCCATTGTTATTTGAATATTCAAATTTACCCTTTGGTTCAATCCATCCCTTCAATAAAATTTGGTTATAATAGTACTTTCAATATTTTTCGAATAAACCCACGTTCACGACCTCTTTTTTCTCCCCCCGTCACACCACGTTTGTTTCTTTTTATAACTTTTTTTACTTTTCATCTCACACCATAATTTTTCTGAATATACTAACGAGGACCCCACGTGGCAGAAGCTAGTAGGACAAACATGAGGTGCTCAACTTATCTTCAAAAGATGGCCTCATGTATACATTCATATATGCCGCATGACTCCTTAATAAAAAATTATGATTATTTTAAAATTCGTACTTTAAATTGAACTATGTTGATACCACTGCAATATTCATAGTTCAAATAACGATCGCAATATTGAAACAACCGCAACATTGTTATTTGAACTATGAATTTAAACACTCGAAATGCATTTACCTTTTATTCTATATTAGCTGGTCTAACAAAATGCAAGAAAAATGCCTAAAGATCAACTGAAAACATCCCTTACAACAGAATACAAATGCAAACTGAGATACAAGTATCTTTCAAGTATGAACACTAATGCATAATCTATGGAAGACAAAATAGCTTCAAAAGACGGGATTGCAAAACTGAACTTGGTTCAGACTCAGATTTCAGAATTTGCCATTGCCACAACAATTCTTGTACTTCTTCACTGTTGTTAATTGTAGAAACTGCAATATTCAGATAATTACACTCTTTTATCCTGAGGCCTAGGATTAGATCAATATAGTTGTAGTTAAACTGCACTGTCAGAAAACTGAGAAACGAACATACTTACAAATACAACACACGAATTGCTGACGGTTTTTACATGAAGGACATCCAACTGACGATTCCTGAAATGCAGCTGAGTGAATGTTATGTATATATGTGATTGTATCCTTCCATGGACTTCAGATACGAAAGAACTTGCCCTTGTGAACTGTGGGATCAATCACTTGAATTCAAATTCAATGACGTCTGAACCTCAAAGCACTCAGAAACTTTCTGTGCTTTACTCTTGGTTTTTCTTTTGGCTGAGAATTCAACACTAATTTGGGACAACCATAAGAACTGATGTTTTCTTCTGAAATACACAGGCCATTTCCAAGACTAATCAACTCAGGTAAGTAGCGAAGTACCACTTTTCTTAATCTAGGAAGCACAGTAGCATCATAATTGGTTGTCTTCTTTTCCTCTTTAATTATTTTTTCGACAGATTCACAATCTTCAACAACAAATTCCTCCAAGTTGGAAAGACACTGAAGCATGGATTCCCAAAGTATAAAATGCAGCTTCGGACAGGTGCTAACTGTTAGATATTTGAGTGCCAGAAAGCTTTGTGGAGGTGAAGGTAACTTCCAAATGCATTCCAGTTCCCACAAATAGTAAACTCCCAAATGTTCCAGAGAGGGAAATTCACCTTCAGTGGCTTTATCATCCAAAATCATCTTAAGATTGGGACACTCTCTCAAAACACACAACTGTAATGCCTTGAAATTAGAAATGCTGAATTCTGACAAGCTTTGGATTTTACTATGATGATCCAAGTAGAATGCTGTGACATGCATAAGTACATCTTCAATCACTTGGGGCACATGATCACCATTCACAAATCTCAAGCACTGCCCTCCTTGATCGTATGCTGATTCCACTTCATCTGGGACTCGTGATACAATTCGCTTCACATTATGGCCGACAATAAATTTGAACTTCCTCAATATGTGGCCCTTCCAAGAGGGGCTCGCTCGAATAAAATCTTGAAACATTTCAATTTCTGGAAAATAAAATTGAAGATAACTCAACATCTCCAACCTAGCAATATCATTCATTATGTCTGCAGCACTTTTTGCCCATCTGTGATCCTCAGGGTGCACGATAATGCCCAGTGCTTGTAGTGCCTTGAGGTGTGATAACACACCGGGAGAGATTAGTTTCGATGGCAAATGGGCATATTCACTTTCATCATCAGGTCCATAAAATGATAGCTGAAGATGCTTTAAGCCTGTAAGTTGACCTATTTCATCTGGAAGGCAGTAAAGTTCAGTGCCTGAAAGATCAAGCACTTCCAGATGGTTCAGATTTCCAATTTCAGTCGGAAGCTTATCAAGAGAAACACAGTTTCTCAACATGATCCCCTTAAGTTTTGAAAGCATGAAAAGTGAACTGGGCAAGGTCCTGATTCTAGTATCAGATAAGTCCAGAAAAAGAAGGTCAGGCATGCTGTTAAAAAATGAGGAATGAACAAGAGCTAAGTTTCTGTTCCTTTGGAGGAACAAAAGCAAAGAGTTCGAGTAGTCCGGTTTCTCAGGTAGCTCACATAAATCCCGCTCCACCAAATTTCTCACATGAGTAACCTGGAATCTTTCAAGTGGTCCTGATGATGGATGATCCCCAATCAAGAAAGTTTGCTCATCCAATTCTAGTTTTATATGACTGCCCTCCACAATGATAGAATAATCTTCCTTTAGTATTTCTTGTGAAGAGGGGTGCAACATCTTTGACTTCATGTCCGCAAATTTGGACATCTCGCCAGTGACTTCAGAAGTATTCTCATTATATATATTAGATACAGGACTTGGAATATTTTCTTTGCTCCTTTCAGCCTTAGAAGAACTGGAAACAGATTTTATTTGCTCTGCAGATAAATTCTCTGCTCCTGTCAGAGTCATCTCATGCACTTCCTGAATCTCCATAGACGCTGATCTACTACTTTCTTGCTGTGAATCAAAACCACTCAGAGTGCTAGACATCTTTGTTTCCTTGTCCCTCAAACTCACGCCCTCTCCTCTAATTTCACTTGGGGCTTTTAAAACAGGTACAGAAGTCAAGTCTGGATGGATTGCACGAATCACATGATCATCCATCTCACGAGATCCTTCCATGAGGATTTCACCACCCCCTATCCTTTCTGAAGAGGACATAAGTTCACTTCCTAGTTTCAGCACAACAGTGTCAGAATCATTTCTCGCCTTTAACTCGACTGCTAGCAGGCCTTTCTCTGTTGAAGAAACTACCATCCCAGCATCTTGGTCTTGTAAGACATCCTGACTTTTTGAAGGATATGCACTTTGTTCGTCTTTTCCCTGTGTAAGTTCCATCTTCTTACCTTCTGAATATGAGTAAAACTTCTGTTCAGTCTTGTATTTCAGCTCCGACATTGTTCCTGATTTATCTAATCCTGATTCACGTGTCAATATTACGACGGGGGTTGGTTTGTCATACATATATTCATCCTTGGAGGGACATTTCTTCAAGTGATTGATCATTTTGACGCCCACTTCTATCAAATCTTCCAATTTTGGTGGGTTGCCCTTTGTGTTCTGCTGCTGTTGCAAGAGATCACTCACATGACATTTCAATGCTCTTGCCTCCCTTGCCCATTGGTTTAGTTTCTTAGGTAAATAGATCCCTTGCACAAGTACTTTGTTCATCTGTTTGTCAATGTGAAAAAGTAGGACGGACAAACGATTGAAAAGTTTTTCAATAAATTCTGCTACATTTTGAGAGTCCTCAACATAACTACGTTGAGGAACACTAGTTGCCTTGAAAGCTGTTGGGAACACTTCAACAAATGTATCTGCAAAACTTGCAGCAGGAATGAAAACTCAGATATGAGGTATAAACGTAATCGTCAACCTAAAACAATTAAAAATGATATGACAATTAGCACATATTATGCACCCTTCAAGGGAGGGGAATTTTCTTCATCATCCTTTTACCCAACAAGGGAGTCTTTTAGCAATTTCTTTTACAAGGGCGTTTTTAGATAAAATGTTGAAGAAAGAACAAACGAGAAGGAAGCTTAGCATTCCTAGTAGTCTTTCGAGTTAATGCAATGATTTTTAAATGAGATTCAAAATGAATTATCAGAAAAATTTCTGCAATGCAGTTGGGATGAGATTTTTGTCATGAAAGGATGCATTAAGACCTTATCCACACAACTTTCTGTGCAGAATTAAGTTTTTCTTACTCTTACAAGATTATCATGAACTTTACATGATGGAAGTTATCCCCTTTAGAGACCAAAATCCAAATAACTTTTCCTCTAAAGTCAGTTCACACCTCCTTGTCAAAATGTTGAGCTATTTCTTTGTTGAGCCAGAAAACTACCAACCTCCAAAGTTTTAACAATTCAATGGTCATGGGGATCCGCGGCAGCATATTGCTTACTTTGTTGAAACATGCAATAATACTGGAATCGATGGAGATCTTTTAGTCAAACAAATTAGTTTGATCCTTGAAATATGTTGCTTTTAATTGGTACATTGATCTTCAAGCAAACTCTATTGATAGTTGGGATGATTTACATAATAATTTTTTCAGTTACTTTTATAGTGCTCGATATACTGTTAGCATGATTGAATTTGCTAATCAGCATCAAGAAAAAGATGAGCCCGTATTTGAATACATCAATAATTGAAGACATCTATCATTAAATTGCAAAGATATTATGTTTGAAAACTCTGCAGTCGACTTATGTATTAAATGCATGCATTGGGAACTATGTACATTCTTCAAGCAATAAAATCAAAGACTTTTGGAGAGCTAGCCGCTCGAGCACATGGACTTGAAATGAGCTTCAATTGCAAAGAAGATGAATATTTCGTTGATACCATTGATGATGACGGTGATGATGATGATGGTGATGATGCAACACCATGAAACTGAAGAAATTCTCAATGCTCCTGGATATGAGCATAAACTATCTAATGTTTATGAAAAATAATTCTTAATGCTCCTAGATACGAGTATAAACTATCTAAATGTGTTTGAAAAATAATTTTCAGTATTCTTGGATATGAGCATAAACTATCTAATATCTCCAGGAAAAAAAAAAAAAAATTGTCAATACTCCTAGATTTGAACAAAAACTATCTAATGTCTCAAGAAAAAAAATTCAATGCTCCTAGATATGAGCATAAACTATCTAATGTTTTTGAAAAATAATTCCCAATGCTCCTGGATATGAGCATAAACCATCTAATATCTCCAAAAATAATTTCTTTGATATAAGTATAAACTATCTATAAATTCACTTGAAGAAGTCCTTGACACGAGTATAAAATATCTACAAATTCACTTGAAGAGTCCCTTGATATAAGTATAAACTATCTACAAATTTACTTGAAGAAGTCCTTGATACAAGTATAAAATATCTACAAATTCACTTAAAGAGTTCCTTGATATGAGTATAAGCTATCTACAAATTTACTTGAAAAACTCCTTGATATGAATATAAACTATCTACAAATTTACTTGGAAAACTCCTTGATATGAGTATAAACTATCTATGAATTTACTTTAAAAACTCGTTGACACGAATATAAACTATCTATCAAATTACTAGAAAAGCTCTTTGACATAAGTATAAACTATCTACAAATTTACTTGAAGAAGTCCTTGATACGAGTATAAAATATCTACAAATTCACTTGAAGAGTTCATTGATATGAGTATAAACTATCTACAAATTTACTTGAAAAACTCCTTGATATAAGTATAAACTATCTACAAATTTACTTGAACTCCTTGATATGAGTATAAAACTATCTATAAATTTACATGAAAACTCCTTGATATGAGAATAAACTATCAATAATACGGGATTACAGGCGTGAGCCTTCGAATCTATACTATATAAAAATTCCAGGCAAAATTTCACTTTTGGTCCCACTAGATAGGGCCATTCTCACTTTTGGTCCCGAGCTTTACGGGCTCAATACTTTTGGTTCCAAAACCCTAATTTTTTAGCAGAAGTGGTCCTGTTCCGTTAAAACTTAACGGAAACGGCAAGTGACGTATCACGTGCCGTTAGTCAACGCTGGTCAACAGCTACTTTTTACTTTTTAAAATTTAAATTATTTTTTTTATTTTATTAAAAACATCTCAAATTTTTTAAAAACTTAATTCTTCTTAATTTAATTTTAAGAAGAAAAATTTAATTTTTAATTTAATTTAATTTGAAGAAAAATTTAATTTTTTAATATTTATTTTTTTAAATCAATTACTGAAAAAAAAATTGGGGGCGGCGGCGATGCGAGAAGGGCGATGGTCGCCATCGCCCTCGAATCTGACGACGCGCCCAGAACAGCTCTGGGCGACAGTGACGCCGACGCCCGGAACAACTTTGGGGACGGCGACGCCACGCCCAGACTCTCTGGTCTGGGCGCGGCGTCGCCGTCTCCAGATCCACTGGGCAACGCCGCCCAGAGCTTCTGCTGGGGCGGCGTCGCCGTCTCGGGTGGTGGCGGGATGGGGGAGAGGAAGGGGGGAGGAGGTCGCTGTGGTGGCGTGGGGGGGGGGGCGGTAGGCAGGGTTTGGGAAGGGTGGGTACGCAGCGGGGGTGGGGGGGGGGGTGGGGGGGTTAGGGGAATTTATTTTAAAATAATAAATAATTTAATATTTTTATTATATATTTTATTAATTTATATTGAAATAAAATAATTTTATAATATTAAAATAAAATATATAATTTATATATTTGCTAAATATAACCCTTCAATTTTTTAAAATCAACAATTACAAAAAATTGATCAGATGTAAGACTGTTATTATTGAAAAAAAAATCCAATAGTCATTAAAATAAGAAAAAATGTATAGTAAGTAAGGCCATAACGGTCAATTTGTAAAGGGGTTTTTTTCAACTTATTTCTAAAATAGGAAAGGGTTTTTAGCCGAATTTTTAAAATACAGGTGAATTTTATGCATTTAAACCATTAATTTGTGACAATATCATTCAATATTTTAAGCAATTTGATATGTTTGTGACATCTTTTGGCCTATTGCTACCAAGATAAAATAATGAGAAAAAGATGAAAGTGTTTGTGGGTTATTTACATATATAAATAGAAAAAAAATATTTTTTGGCGCATTTAAAAAAAAAAAAAAAAAAAAAAACCAGACAGTTAACTAACATTGACTAACGGCACATGACTTGTCATGTGCCGTTTTCCGTTAATTCTAATGGAACAGGACCACTTCTGTTAAAAAATTAGGGTTTTGGGACCAAAAGTGTTGAGCCCGTAAAGCTCGGGACCAAAAGTGAGGATGGCCCTATATAGTGGGACCAAAAGTGAGATTTTGCCTAAATTCCATGTCCAATTGAATGATGACAAATGTAAAATTAATAATATATTAATTATCAATTATATCTCATTTTTTATTTATATTTTAGAATTTACTAAATTAATTTCAAGTATAAATAGTCAATTTAATTAATATTTATATATATATATATATATATATATATATATATAATTTGTCATCAAATTAGTGGCCGACAAGTGTCAAAATGAAGTATTTCAGCCAATCAGACCGCACCATGTGGAGCAACTGCATGTACGCTCCAATCAAATCAAAATAAATATTTACGATATTTATCTCTTTAAAAATACAAATATTAAAGAGATAATGTCAAATTGATCAATCATATTATTTCAAATATATGATGTATTTATCTCTTTAAATTAAAATATAAAGAGATAACACAAAAGGTGTTCAAGTGTATCACAACTCTACCTCTTTCGACACCTATATAAAAGGGTCCCTAGAGCTCATTCAAAACACACAGAGCTACAAAGCAAAGAAAGAAGGCAAATAATTCTCTCTATGCAGTTCTTCAAGTTCAAGAATATTCAAGGGCGCTCAAGGCGAAGATTGAGTCGTTCGTCAAAAGTGCTTCACAAATTATAGCGTTTAATTCAAATGCTAAGCCCTCGAATTAACATTATAAATATCCAAATATACTCTCAAGAAGATCCAAGTGGCAATCCACTTTGAAATCCCCAAATCTCAAGTCAAAACTATAGTGTTTAATTCGGAATTAGGCGTGAGCCCTCGAATTAACGTTATAGAAATTCAAACAAAGTGAAAAAGAGATCTACAAAAAAGATTTTACCTTTAAATCTATTGAATACATTCTTGAAGAAAAGAATCAGAGAATTAGATAAAAATTGTACCCGCTTTTACCTATCGAATATATTTTTTTATTTATGATAATTTTCTTGTATTTTATTTTTCAAAAACAACAAAATTATTGCTCACCACTGGCTTTAAAAATGGAAACCTAACATATAATTTGCTAAACGAGCTCTAAGAGTGTACCGAATCCGCCAAATTCAGATAGTTGCGATTGTAGGGATGCCAGATCCCCCACCACACTCTGGACATTTAAGCATTAATTATGATTTCATATTTACAGAAACAAAAAGGAAATGAAGAGAAATCCCCTGACCTCCTAAAAATTACAGAAACTGCAAGCTCCAAAACGTTTAGGTGGGGTTTAGAAGATTTAATCTTTTGCAGGGGAAAGTGATCAGACCAAAACGAAAATCATAAAAATTCTATCAAAAATTACATAAAATAAAAGGTATATCCAGAGTATTATCACATGGCATTCAGCAAAGCATCGGCCAATTTTGATATGAGAGAAAAACTGACCGAGATAGCTGGGAAACGGCACCGCCATGGCCGGACACCCCCGAGAGCAGATACGTAAAGTCCAAAGAGAGAGAAGCAAAGAGAAGAGGGAAACCAATATGATTGTTTTGGCAGTTGAATTGTGATAATATAGACAAGACGTGGGGGACTCGCAGTTCTTTGTGGTTTTTAAATGGGGGAAGAACTGATAAAAAAATAAATGGGGAAGAAGATTATTTATTAAACTGGCATATATGGAAAGGGTAAAATTTACTTTGTTACACAAGTTTTGCTATTATTAACATCAGATGTAAGAAATAACACATGTTCACAATTATATATCAATTTACGATATAATATCTAACGTTATAGTTTATTTTATCAGGCCCTACTCATTCAAACTGAAGTGCATCATTCAACGAGCTTTGTCGGTTTTCATCACCTCAATCACAAATCACAATATCTCATCTTTTTTTTTTCGATATCACACAACACACAGCTCATATAATACCACATAAATAATGATATCACACAACATACAACTCTTATGATATCTCATTTAATCATATCAGCACACAGTTCGTACAATATGTCATATCATCTTCACTGATCAATGACATCACATAACTTGCATTAATCATATCATCATAAGTCATTGTAGTATGCTCCAAAGTTAGGTAAGCCATCTTTTATTTTAAATCACAAAATCAACATGCTCCTCAGTATGCTCCTCATGTTTTTATAGCTATCATTCTGGACAACATTCTTAAATTTAATTATCTCAAAAAAACTCATATTCCTATTAAATAAACATAATATTTCTCAAATATAAATTTTTTAATATTTCTATTAATTTTCGTCAATTCTTCACTATTATAGCAATTAATTAAACTCAAATACATATAAATTTATAATTAAGTATTTGATTAATATTTTCAAAGAAATTGAATAAATTTAATTATAGCAATGCTTAAATTTAATAAATTAAGTAATTTAATTAATTGACTATGACATTCCTAATTCAAATATAATAATTAATCAATCACTAATTTACAAAAAGTCTAACTTATAAATTTTTTTGATTAAATATTAAATCGAGTATTATATTTAATAAATACACTAGTTAAATAATATTAACATACGGATTATATACTTTTTTTGAAGCATTATCTCTTACCTGTTAGATGGCCGAAGCAAATAAAAGGCTAAAATGCATTTTACCCCCTTGTGTTTTGTTGAAAAAGTTAAAAATCTCCCTGTGTTTTAAAAATAGCTAAAAAATCCTTGTGTTTAATAAGCTCAGCAAAAAACTCTCATTTCATTAGAAATTAATAGAAGGTGAGGTGCACGCACCTGACATGCGAGTGGGCTTCATTTTTTGCGTATTTTGACCTTTTTTTCAACTTTAACTGACTAAAATGCCCTTACACTGCATACAAAATTACTATGATCAAATATTGACTTTTTTAAAAATTTCTTTTTGTATTTTCTTCTCTTTTAAATATACAAATTATTTTATTCTTAAATATATTTATATTAAGTTTTAAAATACAAAAAATAAAAATAAAAAAATTACTAAATTTATTTTTTAAATTTAGATATCTACATTAATTTAAATATGAAGAAATTATATAGTTATAGATTAATTTAAATATAATAATAATCTAATATTATATTTAATATTAGTATTATTTAAATTTTTTAAATTTAGATATCTATATTAATTTATATATTAAGAAATTATATAGTTATAGATTAAAATATAATAATTATTATAATTATCTAATATTAGATTTAATTAACTAAAATATATATTTAATTATTCTTAATTAACTAATATATATTTAATTAATATAATTAAATTAATTAAAAAAAACTAGGGGCCACGGCGATGGCCGCCGCCCCCGCGAGGCGGGGGTAGGCAGGTGGGGGGGGGGGGAGGTGGGGGGGGGAGTTAATTTTTTATATATATATTTTAATTAGTAAAATGTAAGCCATTGATTTTTTTTATAAATTTAAGATCTAATGGCTAAAATTAATTGATCAGATCTGACGACTATGATATAATCAATACAAATCCAACGGTCAATAAAATAATAAATAACATATGTTAAGTAAGGGTATAATGGTTATTTTATCAAAAATTTAACACCGTTAGTTATATTTAACGGAGAAGTGGCGATTGAGCTGAGTTTTTAAAACATAGGAGGGTATTTTGCTTATTTTCAAATTATAGGAGGGTTTTTTGCTGAGTTTTTAAAACACAGGAGGGTTTTATGCAATTTAGCCCAAATAAAAATGGGTGACTGTGAGCCCCCCCCCCCTCCCTTTTTTTTTCGCTAAGTGAGAGAGACCCTGTGTTTAAGAAATTTGTAGTTAAGTGCACATATATGTTGACACTCACCTATACTATTATAAAATTAATATTTCGAGCGTATCAAATTTTTATTGTCTCATTTTACTCTTTCATTCATTTTATTTTTAAAAAAAATGTTTAAAATTATAATTTAAGTATTTTTGTAAATAATTTTATAATTATAATTTTTTTCCCTCACAACCACTCTCCACCATTCTCTTTCACATGTCTTCTTCACCTTTTGTTTTCTCACAAAATCTCTCTTCTCACAAATTTTTCTTCTCTCTCCTATATTTTTCTCCAACCTTACTTCTCTATTGTTTTTTTATATTTTTAACAAAAACACAATTATAATTTATTTATTGTTCTTTCACCTTATTATACATTTTTTTATTCTTATGAATTTCTTTCTTTATCATCCCCACACACCGCAATTCTTCTCTTCAATTTTTTTTTTCTTTTTTATATTATACCATAATTCTTTTTCATATACTCATGGAAACCACGTGCACCGCCGCCTAATTTCATAAATATATACTATATAATACATACATGTATGCATACAAGCCTTGTTTGCCTAACAAGGGATGAGTTGGTAGTAAGGGACGTGTGCGCCACTTTAAGGTTGACAACATCCTTATTTTGTCTCTTGTTTTAGTTCCTTTTTTTTTCGGATTTTGATCAAAGTTTTTTTTTCTATAGATTACAACTTGGTACTTCAACTTTCAAACTCACATAATTTAACCCATAGCAATTTTATAATGTTCCTATCAAGTTTTTTAAATTCTAATATATTCAAATTTCAATCCACAATTTATTTCTTAATTAATTTAAATTTCTTTAATAATTACCAATTGATCTCTCAATTCTATAGAAATATTATGGACGTCACAACTTTATCTTCTTGAGTTTCTGCTTTCTTGGCCAGCAGCTAGGGGGAGGCCTGTAAGGCCCTTCTTGCCTTCTTTTTCTTCATTGAGCTATTTGGATTGATCGTTTGGGCTGAAAGGAGGCTTTGGCTTTAGGCCTTTGCATTTATGACCATATCAACCTCCAAGAGGCCAGGTTAAAATTGGCTTTTTAGTCAACAAGTAATTGCACTCTATATATTTAAACAGATTAGGCAATGCTTAGTCAAATGATTATATTTTTTCTAAATAAGTCCAAATTTCATGATTTTTTTCCTGTTACAAAGCTAACGCACACGACTGTTTAACGACACTGATTTGCTGCTACTAACCCCCAAGTTTGCTCTAAGGATGCCTATAAATTGAGGCATGATACAATCCTTTTAAAAAACACAAGCTATCACACTCAAACTCTCATTCTCTCTCATGTTCTAGGCTATTTCAGCATACATTTGGTACTCTACACAATTTTCTTACTTTTACACTATTTTCTACCATCATTCTCACTTTATTCAAGTTTTTCCTTTATTCAATTAGAACGTTACTGACTTAAGCATCGAAGTGTTGACCTTTGTTTTGCACGATTAGTCCTCGAATAATCTTAAATTTTTATAATAGTCATTCGACCAATGTGATGCTGCTGAAATTCGGTACGCATCAATGACCATTTTTCAAACTTTTAGAAATTTCATCACATAACTTTTAGTCTGAGTGAAGTGAATTAATTTTTTTTCTTTTTATGAAATCCAAAATTCTTTTTTTTTTTTAGAAATTTTATCAATTCCAAAATTCTTTTAAAAAAAAAGTCCAAAATTTTTTAAAATTATATAAAAAAAATTCTAAACATGTTCAAAACGTGCCGGAAACTCCTCCAAAACATGTCGTGTCGGATGTTGTGTCCCTTTTTTTATTATTTTATTTCTTCAAACACGCGAATGCCATGTTTGAAATTTATCAATGTCCAACACTCCATCGAATAATATTTTTATAGTGTCCATATATTATACATGTGTGTCTTCCACTACTTTATCCGAATATTTGAAAAGAGGACCAAAGTTCACTAAATTTGAATGTTGAGACCAAATATATGGAATTTGTAAAGTTTGGGATTATATATGAAACCTTTTAATTAAAAGAAAAAGTATATTTTAGAAAGTTTGTTGGTAATTTTTTTTTTTTTTATTCTCTTTTCAAATTTGAAAAAAAATTAAAAAATTGGATTACAATTTGAAAAACACCATAAAATGTGAGGAAAATAATAATTTTTCCACTTTAAATGAAATTTCCGTAAAATTTAATGAAAAAGTTAATGGAATGACCAAAAATGCCAAAAAAATTAAAGTTGAGGATCAAATTTGCAACCCTAAATTGTGTGAGGACCAAAATCGCATTAGTGGCTATATTTGAAGACAAAAAATACAATTATCCTTGTATATTTCTCTATCACCTCCTTCGTATTCTTTTCCTCACAAATTTATATATTTTTAATAAATTCACAATTATAATTTATTTTTTCGGACACACCTTACCGCATAATTTCTCTTTTATTACAAAATTATTTCTTTTCAACCCCTACAAGTACAAGTGGACTTTTAAATATACTGTATCTTTCTTGTGTTTGTTTCCATCTAGCAACTTCAATATATAGATAGAAATTTGGTTATGTTTGGCATGAAATAGTTGGAAGCACGACTGAAAGCCATTAAAAATTTTGATACAGTTTCTGTCATTTATATTAAACAAAGTTTGGGGGCTGTTTGGTGAAAGCAATTTTTTTCTGTTCGGTGTGATGGTGTTGATGACTTGTTCGGGATGGAAATGGTTGTTCCTAAGAGTTGACTTGTTCAGGCTGTTGATGAATAGAGACGCAGGAGTTATCTTCCTCCCCCATCTCTCTGAAAGTTGACACACCCAAACCAACACCCCAACACCTGTCAAGATATGCAAACCTCTGCAACTGCAACCTCATTCCTCCAGTTGTTGTGGAGTAGGAAGGAATCAACAATTGATGATGATTTGCTGCGGTGGATATTTAAGGAGAGAGCACGACATGATGAGGCACTTGCCGCTTCTGGGAAACAATCGGAAGTTGAGCATGAGATCTTGCCGATTCCTAAAACCGAGAAAGTCTACGAAAGGGAGCATGAGAAGGAGCTGCTTTTGTCCGAATTGTTGGACAAAAAAATGGAACAGATTCAGCTTTCTGTAATCCCCATTGTTGGCATCTCAGGAATCGGAAAGACAACTCTTGCTCAACTAGTTTACGAGGAAGAAGTTGTGAAGAAGCATTTTGAAGTGCGAGCCTGGGTGAAAGTGGGCGGCCGGGAAATCAGGCTGCAGCATATTGCTCAAGAAATCCTAAAATCTGCCACGGGTATTTCATGCCCGGTGGATGACCTGGATGACTTGGATGAAATGGTAAGAGATACTTTAAAATCGCAAACATGTTTATTTGTGTTTGATGCAATTCATTCCATGTCCGAAGGTTCCTGGCTACACATGAACCAGAAATGGTTTGATTTTGTGGGTCTGGGGTCAAAGGTTTTAATAACAAGCCGCAGACATGTTGCTGGAAAAATTATGGGCCGACAACCAATTGAGTTGAGAGGACTATCTGAGCATGCTGGTTGGTCTCTGTGTAGAGATCTCGCGTTTGATTCCTCAGGAGTAAAGAATCCATTAGCTAGTCCCATGGCTGAAAATATTGCAGCCCTCTGCCAGGGTATTCCCCTTTTGTTAAAACTTGTCGGAAGCTTGATGAGAAATGAAAGGGAGCTTCGTGACATGCTTTGTTCCACAAACTTGTCAGATGGTAAGTTAATGCCCTTTCGGCCATCTATTGTCGTTTTGTTGATAATTTGGGCTCTTCCTCAACATTTAAGGCAATGCTTTGCATACTGCGCGATATTCCCCCACGGTTATGCATTCAACAGAGAGAAGATCATTAAGATGTGGATTGCTGATGGCCTCGTGAAGCCATCTCTAGGAAACAATAACACAGAGGATATTGGTGCTGCTTACTTCCATCAGTTGCTCTGCAGGTCATTTTTCATGGATGTAACTTGCAATGAATTTGGTGGTATTGTGGAGTTCCAGATTCCTGGATTGATCCATGATATAGCAATGGATGTTGCTAGAGTTATCTGCAAAACGAAGCTAGGGGTAGTTGGCACGATTGATGAAGATGCCGGTCAACTCTCCCTCCTTTTACCAGCTGCCGGGGAATATGATACAAAGCACCTGGGAACTCTTATCTTAGCACCTACTATATATTTGGGAGGCATTCTAGATAGTTCACTTCTTGAATTCGAGAATTTGAAATCACTTGATCTGAGTTGCAGCGGCATTCGAAATTTGTCAGATGATATATTTGCGTTGAAGCAACTCAAGTACCTAAATCTCTCTTATACACTCATTGAAAAACTACCAGATTCCATCACAAACCTTTCCAGATTACAAACACTGGATCTATCATGGTGTCATCGGCTCAAAGTTTTACCTAAGGGAATGCGTAATCTGATGTGTCTGCAACATTTAGATATTTTGCTGTGTGAGTCCTTGCCTGCCTTGCCATCTGGAATTGGCCTCCTCACATCTCTTCATTCGATGCCACTGTTTGTTTTGGGCAAAGATGATGATTGTGCTCGCTTAGGAGAACTTAAGTGGTTAGACCAGCTCAGGGGCAGATTAGAGATCAGAAATCTTGAGAATGCAAGGGAGATTACAGAAGCTAAGGATGCCAAGCTAGATCGGAAGAATCTTTACCATTTGGGATTATCCTGGAGTCGCAATTCTGAAAAGTGTTTTAAGATATTGGAATACTTGCGCCCAAATGAACAACTTAAAGTTCTTGAGTTAACAGGATATATGGGCACTAAATTTCCTACTTGGATGCCATCCATCTCCAATCTGACCAAGATCTCAATTAACGATTGTGGATGCGAGGAACTACCATCACTGGGCCAACTACAGTTCCTTGTTGAGCTGCAGCTGAAAGGGATGATGAATATTAAGAGCATTGGTCCCAATTTCTATGGATATGATTCAGATCATGTCTTTCCGTCACTAGAACAACTTGGGCTTTATGATATGCCCAGGTTGTGGGAGTGGTCACTTCATATGGTTTCTGGTAGGGGGTCTGTATTCCGTAGCCTGCAAACACTGACTATTGAAGGTTGTCCTCGACTTGAAGAATTGCCATCTCTTCCCTCTCTACCCAACTTGATTATTTGGAATAGCAATAGCGAGATCCATTATCCCTCGACTGGCTTTCCATCACTTGCCTCCCTTCTCGTCAAAGAAATGGAATTCTCATGGTTTCAATTGACATTTACAAGTAGGTTGAGTTCACTCAAGAAACTCATACTCTTCGACCTCAAGGATTTTGAATTTTTTCACAATACTTGGGAATTCAGGGCCCTTGAACACTTGGGTATTTTACACTGTAGTAACATCACCGAGATATATTTGAATCATATATACTTACCTTCCTGAGAAAGCTACATATCATAGAATGTGAAAAGTTAAAGTACATTAAGTCGCGCCAAATTCCCATCGCTTTGGAGTTGGTTATTGAGGATTGTCCTCGACTATTGTATTTGGAATTCGATCAAAGGCGTAGTTTGCATGGCCTCAGGAAGTTAATAATTAATAGGTGCCCTGCATTTCATATTTCCAGAATGCTGGTGGAAGTGGAACTGGAATACTTGTTCATCAGCGAATGTCCGGGTTTAGAAAGAGAGCTGGAGATGAATCCTTCACTAATATCTCATGTCCCCTGTGTCATATTGGGAAATCAAAAGCTGGTCCAGGCTACGACTAACAGGAAGGTCCCGCCGCGTATCCTCACCAGACTGGGATCGGTTTTTGCTTACAGGTAACTGCGACCCATTACCTCAACTCTTTGTTTCTGCTCATAGTTTTGTATCAATGTCCTCCCTCAATGTATTCATATGTCAAACCCCCGAGTCTGCGTTCTTCGTTGTTTGAAAAAATATCAATACCCTTCTGATTTTAATTAGTCCATTTTATTAGTTTTCGTTAGGTTTTAATCTATTTTTTGTAGGTGAATGCCTTTGTGGACTAAAATTATAATTTTATTCATTTCTTAAAACTTTCTGATATTTTTAGGGTAAATTATAACGACCTCCCCTGATATTTGGTATAAATTCGAATACCCCTCGTTGTTTGAAAATTATAAATACCCCATTCCCCCGATGTTTGATGAAATTATGTAATCTTTGGATGAAGGTATGAAATTAACAACTTTGCCCTTATTGTACTTTTTTTTTTTAAATTAAAAACTTATAAAAAGATAAAAAAGGATGGACGAAATTTTTTTAAAAAATTATAAAATAATTATCCACCTAATTCATAAAAAAAATAATTTTTTTTAAAAAATAAATAAAAATATTTTTAATCCACAAGGGCATTTTAATCAGTTCACCGTAAAATATGAATAGAAACCTAACGGATTGGGCTAATTGTTAGATGGTTGTTTAAATCAGGGGGTATTGGTAATTTTTCAAACAACGATAGGGTATTCGTAATTATGAAAAACCTCAGGGAGGTCGTTGTAATTTACCCTTTTTTATGGACTAAACAGATAATTTTTTTTATAATTTTTCAAATTTTTCAATCCACCCCGTCCCATTTTTTTTATAATTTTTTATTTTTTTATTAAAAAAATACAGTAAGGACAAATTTGACAATTTCATACCTCCATCCAAGAAGAGATTATTGTAATTTACACTAACATAAAATACAATCTCATCTACTAATTCAATCACAGTATTATTTCCGCATCAAGATCCATACAAAATGAAAAAACACATCTTTTCCCTTGAAACTTGAAAATTGAGAATGAAAATAAAACCAAAAAAGGGTTATCTCTAAAAATTTCTGAAGTTCAGATTGTAGTTAGACTCATTTTCACTTATAGATTCAGAAGAAGCAACAGCTGAGAAGATGAAGAGTCACATGGTTGCTGATGAGGGTCCAGAGTTTGAATTGCTCAAGTGAAGGGAACACCTGGGAGAGCTTTTTCCTTTGTACACTCTGCATGGTATTATTGAGGCAGTACTCTTCAGTCTTCCACAACAATATGTAGCTTTTATGCTTTTTTTTCTTACAATATGCCTCATGCAACCTTTTATGCTATTTCACTTAGGTTTGACATTCTTCACCTAGGTGTCCATATTTGTTAACTTAATTTCACAACAATTCTTATGGAATTCCTAATAATTGTTGTATATTAAAAAATAATATTTTTGAACTAAAAATATATAGAAGAAATGCATTACAAAATTTTGAATGAAGAAAAGAGGTTATTTACCCCGTATGATATTGCAAATAAGCAAATTATCTTCCTATAAAAAAAGTAACAATTTATTTCTGAAGACATATAGGTAAATTGCTTCATTTTGTTTTTGTTTTATTTTAAAAAAATACAGGAACATAAAATACTAATTTTTTTTATCAGGAGTAATCGCTCATTAGCAATATCACAAGGAGGTTGCTTGTGTATTTCCCTCAAGAAAAAGTATAACTTTGGAAGAAATTACTCACATCTATGAATTGCTTTTGCATCTCAACGACAACTTAGTAGTTTTTATTTTACGTTGAATTGAGTGAGAGAATTATCAAATAATTTGGGTCATATTATATAATAATTGGAATATTGACTCGGTATAATCCATATTTAATCATTTTTAAATTGAACATATGCTCTTGATTTCCAATTTATTTGGTTCATTTGCGTTACTAAAGTCCATATGATCGATTATCAAATTATAAATATATATATATATATAGTGAATTATTTAACTATTATATATATATATATATATATATATATAAATATTATCAGAAATATTTTTGAAACTTCCACAAGCTTTAAGGAATGGAACTAAAACTTGGGGGAAATGTTGCTGACATCATTATTAATTTTATTATACAAGCAAGTTTGTTAATTAATACATCAAATCTACCAATTTGTTTTAAATTGCATAACACCCTCTATATTTTAGTGAAACAGTACGAAATCTTTATGTGTTAATTTTATAAGTAAAAAATCACATTTATTATTTAAAATACAAAAAAAAAGAATAACTGCCTTCTCATTAAAAAATAATGAAGTGTTTGAAACGCTCATATTATGTGACTACGCTTCATTTTTAGCCTTTATTGAGTTTTTTTTAAAATTATATTTAATAAAATATATAAATTAAATATCAAAATAACTAACAAGTATATAAAAGTTTTAAAAGTTAAGAATTTTAAATTAAAAAATTTAACAAATAAAAAATTAATATACTAAAATTTAAATATTGTATAATAATAAATTATAAAATTATATATTATTAACTAAATTAAATTATTATTTGAGTGAAATAATTCATAAAATATATTAATTAAATATCAAAGTACCAAAAATTTATATCAATTTTTTAAAATTATAATTATTTAACATAAATAATATTCAAATTAAAATGACAATTATATTATAAAATTTAATATATTTTTAATATTTTAAATTTGAAAAACGTACATCTTTTTAGCTAATTTTTTAAAAAACTCAAAGATATAATTTTTTAAAGAATGCTTCAGTTTATTTTAAATGTATCATTTTATATATACTTTATATAAATAAAAAAATAACAAGCAATAATATACATAAAGAATTTTTTTAAAGAAAAGGACAAAGAACATGGATCGTCTTCTTCTGCCTCCGCCTCTGCCTCCCTCCCGCTTCTTCCTCTCGCCGCTTCCCCTTCTCCCTTGCTTGGTGATAATGATCGCCCAAATCGGGAGGAGATGGCGAGGTTGCTCCCACACCCTTATGTGACGGCAATGTTGTCGCTGGTGTATAATATATATATATATATATATATATATAATATATATATATATGCATATATAAATATGAATTAAAAAATATATATTTTTAAATTACTTGAAATTAAGAACAGTACAATTGACAAGTCAGTAAAAAAATTAACGGCGTTAATCACAACTTACGAAAGAAAAGAGTGCATTATTTCAAAAAATACAAGAGTTTTCGCCTATTCTTTTAAGGAAAAAAATGCATGCTACCTTCCTGTGATATTGGTAATGTGAAAAATACCCCCTTGTGAAAAAAATAATATCAAATTACCTCCTATATTATTGAAATTAGAGCAATTTATCCCCTTAAAGGTATGTGTGTAGTGCACTCGCATCTCTTAAGAGTGTGAGTGATTTTTTCTCTAAAAAAAATATTTCTATACAATATATTATATATTTAATTTATAATATATATAAATATTTATTAAAGAATAAATATACTATTTGTTATAAACTTAGAGAAATTCTAAGTTTATTAGCCTATAACTCTAGTAGAATATAAATAGAACAATATATGTATTCTCCACCAAATCTCTTTCTTATTCTTCCAAAAGCTTATTTACAAATGAATTACATGGTGGTATTTATAGACCACCAAAATTGTTGTTACAAACTACACTAATGACTATTATAATTACAATATATCATGGGGGATACAAAAGGGATGGGCATTATGAAGGAATGCCAAGAGGTGTATGCATTCATATATACATATATTCATAATACTCCCCCTTGAATGCATACCTCTTATTATATACATCCTGCCTCGTTAAAAACCTCGCTTGGAAAAACCCAATGGGATAAAAACCAAGGCTAAGGAAAAGAGTACAGTTGTATAATCTCCCTCTCAATTCAAGCAAATATCTTTCAAACGGCGCATGCCAATATTATGTACAAGTTGCTTGAACACCTTTGTTGGTAATACCTTCGTAAATAAATCTGCTAAGTTTTGACTTGATGGAATCTGCTTAATATCGACTTTGCCTTCCATTTGAAGCTCGTGTGTGGAGAAAAATTTTGGTGATATGTGTTTGGTTCTGTCGCCTTTAATATAACCATCCTTGATCTGGGCAATGCACGTTGCATTATCTTCATATATTACTGTAGGACTTTTCTCGATTGATTCTAGTCCACACGATTCACAAACATAATGTATGAGTGATCTAAGCCATACACACTCACGTCCAGCCTCGTATAGTACAATTAACTCTGCATGATTTGATGAGGTGGCTACCAAAGTCTGTTTGGTTGAACGCCATGAAATAGCAGTTCCACCATACATGAATACATATCCAGATTGAGATATCGCTTTATGTGGATCAGACAAATACCCCGCATCTGAATAACCAACTAAATTAGTTGCTTTGGCATTCTCATGCCGTTCAAAATATAGTCCCATGTCACTGTTCCACGTAAATAACGTAGAATGTGTTTGACACCATTCCAATGTCTCTTTGTTGGTGTTGAACTATATCTTGCTAGTAAATTAACTGAAAATGTTATATCTGGTCGGGTATTATTAGCAAGATACATCAATGCACCAATTGCACTGAGATATGGTACTTCAGGACCCAAAATCTCATCATTATGTGTTGGAGGACGGAACGGATCCTTGTTAACATCAAGCGATCGAACTACCATAGGTGTACTTAAGGGATGAGCGTTGTTCATATGAAAACGCTTAAGTACTTTTTCTATATAGTTCGATTGATGAATGAAAATTCCACCTTTAGTATGTTCGAACTGCAGGCTGAGACAATACTTTGTAGTGCCTAAATCTTTCATCTCAAACTCACTTTTTAAGTAATCAGCTGCTTGTCGAATCTCTTCAGGAGATCCAATGATATTCAAATCATTAACATACACAGCTATGATTACAAATCCCGACTCTGTCCTCTTTATAAATAAACAAGGACTTATTTTATTATGGCAAAACCCTTTCTTTATTAAGTACTCACTAAGACGATTGTACCACATACGTCCTGATTGTTTAAGTCCGTATAAGGACCTTTTTAACTTGATGGAGTACATATGATGGGGCTTTGACTTTAATGCTTCAGGCATTTTTAATCCTTCTGGGATTCTCATGTAGATATCTGTATCCAATGACCCATACAGATATGCAGTTACCACATCCATGAGTTGCATTTTCAGTTGTTCAATTACTGATAAACTGATTAGAAATCTAAGTGTGGTTGCATCCACTACTGGTGAATATGTTTCAGTATAATCAATTCCTGGCTTTTGAGTAAAGCCTTGGGCCACAAGTCTAACTTTGTACCTTACAACTTCATTTTGTTCATTTCTCTTCGTACAAACACCCCACTTATAGCCAACTGGCTTGACACCTTTTGGAGTTGGAATTATAGGTCCAAATACTTCTCGCTTATTTAGCGAGTCAAGCTCATCTTGTATGGCTTTTTTCAACTTTTCCAATCATTTCGATGTTGACATTCCTCCATAGTTTGAGGATCATTGTCATCTTCATCCATGATTTCGACGGCTACAGAATACGCAAAAATATCATTCATTTTAATTTCTTTTCGATACCAACCTAAATTGTTGTGAGCATAATTAATAGACATCTCATAACTATCATCGAGATCTTGCTCATTACGTTTAGGGTCTTCAGATAAAATCACTTCAGGGATTTTATCCTCAGAGACATTACTAGTGGTCACATTAGCATCATGATTAATTGAGACGATATGCCCCTTTCTCTTTCGAGGATTTGCATCTTTAGAGCCAAGTGGTCTACCACGCTTCCGGCGTATTTGTGACTCAGATGCCTTTGTTTGGGTAAGAGTCACTTCAGGGACTTCTAAACGAGCTGGAACATTTTCAGCTAAAATATGTGATTTTGTGACCTTTTTGGTATCTATGAATGCATCTGGTAGCCTATTTGCAACATTTTGCAAATGTATGATCCGTTGAATTTCAAGTTCACTATCATTTGTACGCGGATCCAGAAAAAGACATAGATGTTGCATTCCATTCAATATCTTTCCTTTTAATCTAATTATCTTCTCCCCAATACTGGGAATATTGTTTCATTAAATTGACAATCCAAGTACCTAGCAGTGAATTGATCACCGGTCATTGGTTCAAGGTACTTAATAATTGAGGGAGACTCAAAACCAACATAAATTCCCAGTCTCCTTTGTGGCCCCATTTTAGTTCTTTGAGGAGGAGGTATCGGGACATACACCGCACAGCCAAACACCTTTAAACGAGAAATATTTGGTTCTCTGCCGGAGACCAATTGTAATGGAGAAAATTTATGGTAAGCGGTAGGTCTAAAACGAATTAGAGACGCTGCATGCAAAATTGCATGCCCCCATGCCGATGAAGGCAATTTTGACCTTATCAATAAGGGCCTAGCTATTAATTGTAACCGCTTAATTAACGACTCTGCCAGGCCGTTTTGAGTATGTACATGAGCAACTGGATGCTCCACAACTATCCCAATTGATTGGCAATAGTCATTGAAAGATTTAGAAGTAAATTCTCCCGCATTATCTAACCTTATCCGTTTAATAGGATAATCAGGAAAATGAGTTCTTAATTTAATAATTTGAGCTAAAAGCCTTGCAAATGCAACATTTCGTGTTGACAAGCTTACATGTGACCAACGTGTTGATGCATCAATCAACACCATAAAGTATTTAAATGGTCCACATGATGGTGTTATTGGCCCGCATATGTCTCCTTGAATTCGTTCAAGAAACATAGGAGATTCTAAATTCACTTTTGTCATAGACGGCTTTGTAATTAGCTTTCCAAGGGAACAAGCCGAGCATATAAAATCACCTTTAACAAAGAACTTCAGGTCCTTCAGTGGGTGTCCATTTGAATTTTCAATGATCCTATACACCATTGTTTTACCTGGGTGGCCAAGTCTATCATGGCACAAAGTAAAAGTACTTTGATCAACTAACTTCGGGTTAGTGATACTATGTGTTTCAACGGAGCTTATCAATGTGCCATATAAACCAGGAGTATATGCTCGCATTCTTTCTAAAACTTGCTTCAGGCTAGTTTTATATGTTGTAAGGTACAAGTATTCGATACCGTCTTTATTCATGGTTTCAATGTGAAAACCATTTTGTCGAATATCTTTAAAACTTAATAAGTTTCTTTGTGATTTACTAGAATATAAGGCATCATTTATTTGTATTCTTGTTCCTTCAGGTAACAAGATAGTAGCTCTTCCGGAGCCTTCAATAAGATCACTAGCTCCTGAAATAGTACTTACATTGGTTCTTGTCATTAACAAGTTTGAGAAAATTTTCTTGTTTATCAAAATTGTATGTGTAGTGGCACTATCAACAAGACAATGCTCCTTGACATTGAGATTTGTAATGGCTTGATCCATTCTATATAAATAAGATAGACATATAATGAGTAAAAGAAAAACTTCATTCATAAAACCATAACTGCATTACAATATTAAAATAAATACCCTACAAATGAAAATAAACATAACTAAATAATCAAATATGCAAATAACATATGAAATAACTATTTAATCAGCAAGATTGCTGAAATCCTCATGAATGTCACCAAACTGTAAGGGCAGCTCAGGGAGATCTTTATCATCATTTTCAATGGACTGGAAAAAATCTGATGCATCTATGTGGGTATTGTCTGAGATTCCGGCCTCAACAAAATTAGTCTCAACTTCTTTACCCTTTTCTTTCAAAGAAGCTTGGTACAATTTGACTAGATGTTGTGCCGTACGACAGGTACGGGACCAATGTCCAGACATCCCACATCTATAGATATTCCATTTGTAGTTTTCTCATGTTGATTTTTGACTTGATCCCATTTTTCTTCTGAATATTGGGATTAATCCATGTATTATGATTATTTCCACGCCCCACGGCCGCACGGCGACGATGACCACGACCACGTCCATATGGCTGTGGCGAATGGTATCGACCTTCTTTCTTGAAGAAGTAGCATTTGCTTCAGGCAATGCCGTGAATTTTCAGGAAGCGTTTTGGAACCAGTGGGACGGGTGTGATGGTTGTTCAACAAAAGTTGATTATTCTCTTCTAACAAAAGTAGGCATGAAATCAACTCTGAATAGGTTTTGAACCCACGTTCCCTGTACTGCTGCTGAGTACAAGGTTAGATGCATGAAAGTAGAAAATGTTTTTTCAACATTTGTTCATCCGTCACATCTTCTCCACATAACCTCAATTTGGAAACAATTCTAAACATCTCAGAATTATATTCAGCGATCGTTTTGAAATCTTGCAATCGCAACTGTATCCACTCATACCTTGCACGTGGTAATATTACAGTCTTTTGATGGTCAAATCGATCCTTTAAACTCTTCCAGAGTTGAAAAGGACTTTTGACTGTTAAATATTGAGACTTCAGGCTCTCATGGAGATGATGACGAAGCAAAATCATTGCTTTTGCACAGTCTTGCTCAGAAGCAATAGTATTTTATTTTACTGTTTCTCCCAGTTTGTTACTTGCCAAATGCAGTTCGGCATCAAGGACCCATGATAGATAGTTTGTTCCCGAAACATCAAGAGCAATGAAATCCAATTTTGTAAGATTGACCATTAAGCTACAAAATTAATATGCACTTTTAGTATAAGAATTAACATATTCATGTAAATAAAATAAAATGTTTTACACATGTATATAAAGTAAAAAATGATATAAAATTACTACCATTAAGTAGCATATAAGTTACCATGTAATTAAATTGAATTATTACAACATGCATACATGGAATTAAATATATTTAAGTTTGGCATAACTCTTATAATGTTACAAGTGACAATTAAATGGTATTCATGTCAAATTTATTTTGTTAATAATTAAATTTTATTGCATGTAAATATACTAGCAAAAACATGCAAAACACATACATAGACATATGCAAGAAAACTATGTAGATATAAGTAAATTAATTAGATTAACATCAAGTTAATCATAACAATATCTATACTATGACATAAAAAAAATATCACGAATCAATTAAATAAACGAAGAAGCTTCGGGCTTCTTGATCAAGCCATTATCTCAAAGCACTTCAGTTGGTGAGAAAATCAAACATTATTCTATCATCGCTTCGAGGATGATTTATAAATAACTGGTATAAAATATTTCACCTACTACTGGAGGCGATTTTAAATTCATTACTTACTTCAGGAAGCAATGAACATGTATACAACAAATCCACTTCAGGGGATGAAATCAAATTGTATGCCTACTTCTGAGGCAATACCAAATATAATAGATTATAATATATATTATATATATATATATATATATATATATATATGTCTACTTCAGGAGACATTGAAATATATAGAATATAATATTCATATATTATATTATTAATATAAAGAATAAAAGTAACTATGATAATATAGAGTTAAACAAATAAAGAACAAAAGAAAAATTAAACATTCTACTTGAGCGTAACGTGTGCTGATAACGTGTTATAAAACTTAGAGAAATTCTAAGTTTATTAGCCTATAACTCTAGTAGAATATAAATAGAACAAAATATGTATTCTCCACAAATCTCTTTCTTATTCTTCCAAAAGCTTATTTACAAATGAATTACATGGTGGTATTTATAGACCACCAAAATTGTTGTTACAAACTACACTAATGACTATATAATTACAATATATCATGGGGGATACAAAAGGGGATGGGCATTATGAAGGAATGCCAAGAGGGTATGCATTCATATATACATATATTCATAATACATTTTATATATAATATATAATATGTTTAATAATATATACATTTTTATTATAAAAAAACCAAAAAAAACTCCCTACCCACGCACCCCCACTGCAAAACTAGCCCACCTGCGCCACCGCCCACCTCCTTCCCCATCGCCCTCCACGCCACTGTCCTTCTCCATCCCTTTTCCCTTTTCCCTTCCCGTCGCCAGTGTTGCCGCCCGCCACACCACCGCCCTTTCCACTCCTCTCCCCTTTCTTGTCGCCAGCGCCGCCGCTTCCTCCCCTTCCCCCTCTCCGTCTCCGTCTCTGTCGCCCCGCCTCTCCCGTCCCCTCGCATCACTTCCCTCTCTCCTCCCCGTCGTCGCCTCCCCTCCACTTCTCTCTCCCTCCCCCTCCTCGTTGCCCACGTCCTCCTTCTCCGATTCATCTCCTTCCCTCCTCCCTCCCCATACCCGTCGACCGCCACCCTCCCCTCTTCTGCGTTATGTTCTCTCTCTCTCTCTCTCTATATATATATATATATATACTATTAATTATATATATATATAATTTTATATATATTTATTTATATATGTTTGTTTAAATATTAACCGTAGATTGAAATAATTCAAAATTTGAGCCGTAGATTTATTAATTCAATTTGGACCTTAAATTCAAATTGCATCCAACGGTTATTAAATAAGGCTATAAATGTAATTTATAATTAAAAATTAAAAAAAAAAAAAAAAAAAAAGCGCGTGAACTATAGGAACTTGCGTTAGGGGTATAATTGCTCTATTTTTTTTTTACAGGGGATAATTTGTTAAATTTTTTTTCACAAGGGGATAATTTGCTCATTTCGTATAACATAGGAGGATAATTTGTATTTAACCCATTCTTTTAATATAAGAGAGTTTACAGCTAAAATTTTAAAACACGAGAGGACTTTATGTAATTTATACTTTTATTTTATATGATATACTTAGTCATATTATTATATTTCTAGTTTAATAAAAAGTCTATGACATGGACATGATTTGATATGAAAATATTGGATGAGAAATTTTAGTGCAAAAGTTACGATATGATAATAAATGTTGTTAGACGACATCTATGTTTCTCTCAACTACCACATTAATATATAATATATATATATATATATATATATATATATATATATATAAATATAAATAGTCTCGAGTTCAACTAGATTGATGATGTCTCCAGGGAAGCAATTAGTAGGTCATGACACAATACTTGTTGAAATTAATAACGATAAAAATTAAAATAATTACTCCGTTCTTTCCTGTATACACTCACTCTCTCTATATATATGTTTAGGATTTTTATTTGGTAAAATTTGTATTATTTCACTCAATCTTTTGATTTTTTTACACTTTGCATTTTTTGAAAATAATGATGGAATATTCCGTCCATGTGCACACCACCTAAAGGGATTTTGGGTTCGATAAATTTGTAAAAGTTGAATGCAGATAACCCCACGTATGGGATTATTTGCACTTTGCGGCCCCCAACCTTTTTATAAAACCAAAAAAAAAAATTAGAAAAAATATGGAGAAAAATTCTGAAAAAATGGGGAAAAAAAAGGGAGAAAATTTTCAGAGACTTTAATGCTTGATTTGCAAATGAACTATTTTACATTACAAGCCAAATGTAATATTGGCACGGAATGAAATACACATATATGCTTGCCAACAGAAATACACAATTTTTTTTCTTTATTTCTTTGGTTTGATTTTTCTCTTTTTATACAATAGTAGTATATTTGATTTTGTTGTGAAGTTATACTCTTTCATGATTTTTTTTTTCATTTAGGTTGTTGAAGCTCAATCTCTTCATTTGAGTTGGTGAGTTTTTCTTATTTTCTCATCTGGGTTTTTTTCAATCTTTGTAATGTTCTGCTGATTTTGTGTTTGTGTTGAAGTTTTTAGTTTGTGAATTGAAGTTTAAAGTTTTCTTATCCGGGCTTAGGAGTTTCACACCTAATGATATTGCAGAAAGATTATGATTTTTCTGTCTGATTTTATCTTGTTATGTGAAGTTATTTATCTGCAAATTATGTACTAAATTTTTTCTCCATTTTTCAGATTCTTTCATTTTTCCTTTTTTTTATTTTTTTATTAAAAGGTCGGGAGCAAAGTGCAAATGATTCTATACATTGGGGGGTTGTTTGCAAATAACCTTTACAAGTTTACTGAACCGAAAATCGCCCCCAGGTGCATGCACACACGGACAGTATATTCCATCATTATCCCCGAAAATATAAAGTGCAACAAAATCAAAAGGTGTTCGAATAATAATGAAGGATATGCGGGACTTGTGTATTATGAAGTCGAGGTAAAAGTTAGACTCTTTATCTTTAAGACAATTATTGCCCCACTTTGGTGCTAACAGAAAATGGCAATTTGTCTCGCAAGATACAACAACTCATAATCTCAATGTAGCAACACTACAACTTTGAAAACAACGAACTAAAAGATACTTTGATGCTCTCTTACGAAAACTATAACTTGCAAAATGTTTTAATTGCTTTAGAATGCTATGAAATAAATTGAATGATGAAATGAAATTGAAGGACCTATTTATAGAAGTTGGAAATGTATCATTGCATGAACATAACTGACCAGAAAAGATGCCTTTGAAAGGTTATGATCTTTCATCCCAATAAACACTTCATTTCACCAAAGGACATACCACTTCACTTCAATGGACGTATCATTTCAACCAAAGAGTTTCACCCAATGGACACATTATTTCAATCAAATAACGCATTTATTCGGTTGATTAAATACATGTGGATGATGACTGGACGTCATCAACCATCATCCATATATCATGAGATTGTTATGCATCGCACACCGTAACCAATCACTTGTTACGATTTAATCCAAAAGAAATATACTTATTAATTAAATTTATTCTTTAATTTTTCATTCCATTATCAACAAAAAGTTGGATCGAAAGTGTAAAAACAAAAACGTGGGTGGGTGGGGGGGGGGGGGGATGCAAATGATACATTGAGAGTGTTTGCATGTTGCCTTTTTATTTTATAGAAACAAGAGGGGGCTGAACAACTAGAGCAAGTTGTACTTTATTGTAGAAAAATTGTTATATATATTAAAGTCTATTACAAGTTTATGATTTTGCTGATGATAACTGAGAAAGTCTCAATCAAGTTTAGTCATTAATTAATCAGGTTAGGTACTCTATGATGATCTATGTACCGAGTCTTTTAAAAACTCTTAAATTAAAGGTCCATTATTGATATATGACGTTTATTTAATCTGTGTAATAGTAATAGTTGATGATAAAGTATGGCTTAAAGGCAATTTTGGTCCCCTAACTTGTGCCATTTCCCATTTTAGTCCTGTAATTATCTAGGGTTTGAATTAAGTCCTTTATTTTTTAATTTTTGCTCAATTTTGGGACATTGCAATCGGAAATTTTTAATCTGGTCGGAAAAAATCACATGTCTCTCACGTGCCGGCAATAATTTGGGGATTTTTTTTTCATTGGCTGATGCGTTGATGACGTGGCTGAGGACGAAATTTAAAAAATAAAATAAATACCTATGTGGCAATGGGTCCATGTCAGCCCCATGACATGGATTAGGAGGGAAAAAATCGTGACCTCATTCAGGTTTATAAGTTCACCCCATTTCCCCAATTGAAAGAACCCTAAAATATCTCACATCTTTTGCTTGTCGTCTTCAAGAGAAATTGGGACATGTCCACTGTTACGAGCTCCGTCGAGTGCAACTGTGGACGACCAACCGTGATTCGTACGTCATGGACGACGACAACCCGGGGAGGAGATTTCACTCTGTCGAAATTATAAGGTAAAAAGCATTTTTTTGACTTCAAATTTCTTGGGGTTGGAAGTTTATTTTTTGGGTTTTTTTTGCAAGAGAGGAGGTTGTACGTTTTTTCAATGGGAGGACCCCCCTATGTGTCAAAGGGCTCGAGCCATTATTCCTGGATTGCTGAAGAAAATCACATTGGAAGCAAGTATTGAAGAAATGAGGAGGAAGAACAGAAAAATGGCTAAAGTTCTTGTATTTTAGCTTTGATTGTGTTGTTTTTTTGTTTGCCGAAGTTGACATCTCTGTAGAAAGATTTTGATTTTTTTTGGTTTGTTATGGTGTAATATTGAAATGGAATTTTTTACTAAATTCCTCGAATGTAATTGACTATGTTATCAGAAATGAAAGTGATGCTTGTTGTGTCATTGGAATTTTGTTTAGTTTTGGATTTATGGGATTTTGAGGAATTGAGATTTGTTTGAATTCCAATTTCTAGGAATTTTTTGCCTTTCTTGACTTTCAACTGTAATATAAAGAACTTGGAATTGAAAACTCATAAGACAATTGCAATTTTGAACAAAACTTAATATTCAAAGTAATTTAATTGCAATGTTTAGAATTCATACTAAACAACATCATTGACACTTCCCAAAATGATGACAAAATAGGTCAAAACAAGTTGTGAATGTTTACAGCAATGACTTCAAAAAGTTATACAAAAAAAACCACAATTCCTAGTACATTAATGTGCATCTGATGAACTAAACTGACTTAAATCTAAATATTTCTGGCCTCCTTCTGTTATGATTGGCTTGATGGTTCCAGATTGTGCCCTGGAAACTGAAGAAAAACTGGAATCCTCTGTGGGCCAATCATAGGTGGAGGTGCTCTGATTTGCACCCTTGATTGTAAGGTCATGCTTGTTTGACATGGATAGTTGTTCATACATTGATGGACCAGCTTTGTAAACTGGAACTGCAGGTGGCTGAGATACCGTTTTGTTGTGTGATGCATGCTTCAGGTGTTGGCTCAGCTTCAGTGTGCAAAGGTGGGAGAATGTTAGGATATTGTGTACCCTGTTCAGTTTGCAGCAGTGTTGTAAGAACAAAAGTTATATTATGCAGAAATTGCAGTTTTCTGTTAAAAACAACTTAAGAGTTTGAAACTTACACTTGATCCACCATGTTCAATTTCATTACTGTTATCCTCTATGATGTTGTCAACTGCTTTTCTCTTTCCAACCTACAAGATGAATGCAACACATTTTTAGGAAACAAAATCACCTTGCTCTCAACTGCTTTTTTGCTTGCTCTCTGATCCAAAGTACTTCTTGTTTCTCCTTCCTGAAATGAAAAAGATAAGAACTTCAGTAATAATGTAAGATAATACAATTTCTATTATTATAAGTTATAAGAATTGTACCCTTTCTGGGCATTTGGCTGTATTGTGGCCAGGTTCTCCACATGTCCTACAGTGCACAGTAGTTTGGTGTCTTCTAAGCTTTAGCACTTGTTTCTTGTTGCTCTTTTTCTTGTTCTTCATTGTAGGTCATCAGCCTCTCTCCTAGCTTTTGCAGGTCTACCTGGACCTCTAAAGTTTGGTGGTAGAGGGGGTATTATGAGTGATTCAGACCATAAGCCTTCATGGCTCATTGGTTGTATTGCAGGCTCATAGACTTTTCTATATGTATCTACACTATAACAGTCTGCAACATAGTCTATAGGATCTTGCTTTTGATGATAAATTGCACAGCAAGCATGTTTGCATGGTATCCCTGACAGTTGCCACTTCCTACAACTACAACTTTTTGCTCCAAGATCAACACAGTGTTGGCTCCCATCAAAACAAGAAACTTGGTAATGAAGGTCATCAGCTTTAATGGGCATACAATCAGCAACCTTAGAAGCATGTTTTTGCAAGATTTGTTGAATTTTAGGACACAACTTCTCTTTCCATTTAGTATTGCTCCTGTCTCTGTTTTCTTGCATCCTTCTCATGATGTATTCTCTAATCCATTCTAACATTGTGAGAATTGGCTTCTCTCGAATCTATTATGCAAGAATTGAATGTTTCACACACATTATTCAACAACATATCACACTGAGAGGTCTCACTAAAGTGACTCCTAGACCACTGAACTGCTGGTTTATCATTAAACCAATCATGGGCTGATTCTGATATCTTCTTCATTTCTTGCATTCTCATTTTCCATTCACACCTACTGTGCATGCTCTTGCTGCATTCCACAATGCAGTTTTGAAAGCTAATCCCCTATATCCAGCATTTTTAAGGTTGTTGTGTAAATGCCGTACGCAAAATCTGTGATCACAACCTGGAAACACTTCTTCAAATGCTTGTATTAGTCCTTTCTGTTTATCAGACATGAATGTGTATTCATCTTGTCTCACTATGTCCAAATCATGTTTTAACAAAATGAGAAACCACTCCCAAGTTTCTCTACACTCCTTACTCACTACTGCATAGGCAATAGGGAACAAATTGTTGTTCGGATCTACCCAACCGCAGTCAGTAGAATACCACCATGAGGCCCTTTAAGTGACATCCATCAACCCCAATTATAGGCCTACATCCAGCTCTAAACCCAGCTTTCAAAGCCCGA